>ML660201.1:13279835-13604494 GCA_007570785.1 Antilocapra americana
TTGAGATATTCTTTAAAACATTTTTTATTGTGGTAAAATATAAGTAACACAAAATATATCATTTAAAGTGTATGATTCAATGGCATTAAGTACATTCACAGTGTTGTGCAACTATTACCACTATTGCTTGCCAGAACTTTTTCATCATCCCAAACAGAAACTTGACCCCTTAAACAATAACTCTCAATTTCCCTCTCCTTCACCCCCAAGTATTCTCTAATCTACTTTCTGCCTTTTTGAATTTGACTATTCAAGGTGCCTCATATAAGTAAAATCATATTAAACTTGGCCTTTTCTATTTCATTTATTTCACTTTGGAATAAGGTTTTCAAGGTTCATTTGTGTTACAGCACATATCAGAATTTTGTTCCTTTTTAAGGCTGAATAGCATTTCATTGTAGATATATACTGTATTTTGTTTATCTGTTCATCTGTTGATAGATGTTTGGATTGTTTTCACCTTTTAGCTATAGTGAATAATGCTGCTATGAACATTAGTGTACAAATTATTTTGGGTCTCTTTGTTAAAACCATGGAGCCATATATGACTAATATCAGCCTGAAATTAAATAATGCAGACAAAATATTGTTCCAGTGACTAGATGGTCCCTACTCATTCTTCGAGAGAGAACAGGTCATGGGGTGTGATGAAACAGTTTGGGGTGAAACCAGTATGTGATAGAGCTGGCTCATGTCAGCTCACAAGAGCCAATGTGAGCTTGATTTTAGAATCTTGGTGACCTGAAATAGTTCATGGTGAGAACAGTTACACCATCATAACTGGTGAACTGTACAAATCAGGGCTTTTTTTTTTTTTTAGTATTTATTTATTTAGCTGCACTGTGTCTTAGTTGAGGGACTCAGGATCTTTTCAATTGTGGCATGCAAACTCTTAGTTGCTGCATGTGGGTTTTGATTCCTTGACCAGGGATTGAGTCTGTGCCCGCTACACTGGGAGGTGGAGTCTTAGTCACTGGACGACCAGGGAAGTCCCCGCTTTTTGGTTTCAGAGAGGGCTGTTTGTTGAACACTGAAGTTCAACACTGGTGAGCCCCCACTGGGGAAAGCCCTCCCTAGCTGGAGGCCCACAATACCTTATGATAACCCCCTCTTAGGTGGAAATGTTAACCCCATTACTGGAGAGTGTGGATTGAAATATTTGAAGATGATGTGGACATTTATTTGTACATCTAAGTACCTATATCCATTCTGAAAACTGCTTAAGGTAACAGCAGAGAGGATACTAGTTAGATATGTCAGAAGTTGGCAGTGAAGAGAATGCATAATTTTTCATGCTCTCTTCTGTCAGGCTATACCTGAGGCTTTGTGTTATGATGGCTGTTAATGAGAGTGGAACCTCCATCAGCACCCAGGTCCCTGATGGATAAGCATAGAAGCCCCAGCTGATCTGTGGTGAACAGATGCCACAAGCAAGAAATAAACCTCTGTAGTTAAAAGCCACTAAGATATTGGAGGTATTTGATCTGCATTGAGTGGGCTCATGCTCAGTCGCTTCAGTCGTGTCTGACTCTTTGCAACCCTATGGGCTGTAGCCCACCAGGCTTCTGTGTCTATGGGATTCTCCAGGCAAGAATACTGAAGTGGGTTGCCATGCCCTCCTCCAGGGGATCTTCCTGACACAGGGATCAAATCTGGGTCTCTGGCATAACAGGTGGACTCTTTACCCCTGAACCACCAGAGTTAGCCTGTTGATCTGCACTGTAACTAGTTTATCCTGACTGACAAACCTCCAGATGGAGCTGCCGGGTAGGTAACTGCATAAGGAAATACTGTTGGGCTCCACGTAGGAGGCAATGAAATCTCTGGGATTAGACAAGCTTGCCAAGGGAATGAACATAAATAGAAAAGAATAGAAGTCCAAAGTCTGAGCCCTGGGGGCTCACCAGTGTGTAGATGTTAGAAGGAGGAGCAGGACCTGCGGAGGCAGGGAGAAGCCAAGAGAATGTGTATCCTGGAAGGCGAGTATATTGGGCAGGAGAGGGGCAAATCCATCAGGCTCAGCCCAGAGCTGTTCTGACACCAGCAAAGGTGGGGGTGCTCTGGTGACCTGTGGTGGGTGGAGTGAGAGGCTGATTGGCACCAGCTCACAGCAGACAGGTGGGAGGCAAGCAGGAGACAGGAACTGTTGCAAGAAGGAGGGTGTACTTTTAGGGCCCTAGAGTGGGCTCCTAACACGCAGAAACGAATTGTCCCGGAGACACGTGGTGACAAAAGCAAAAAACTATTGGGAAGGGGTGCTCGGGCGGGGAGCAGCAGGGTAAAGGAACGCAGGAGAACTGCTCTGCCACATGGCTCTGGTCTCAGGGTTTATAGTAGGGGTTAGTTTTCGAGTTGTCTCCGCTTCCTGGACGCCCCTGCATCTCTCGTCTAAGGTGGATTCCAGCCGGAAGACTTCTGGGAGGGGCCAAAAGAGGGCGGAGCCGACCAACCTCCCAGAACCCTTTGCGCTGGAATCCGTCTTAACTGAGAGAGGGTCTAGACGGCACTACCCCGTTCCTTCCCAGGACCTCCTGTTGTGAGACAACTCAGGCAAGTGGCTGTCCTCCTATCTGGCCAAAGTGGGAGGATTTCCGTCCACGGTACCCTCCTGACAGAATTATACCCCGCTTTACAAGGACTGGTCTGCTTAAGGGAAGGAGAAATTGGACAGGACTTGGGAAGAAAGTGGGGCTGAGAGGGTTATTGTTTTTTAAAGACAGAAGAAGTAAGATGGCGTTTGCATGATGGCGAAAGGAATGGAGAGGGGAGAGTTACTGGTGTGTTGAGTACTGAGAGAGGAAAGTTGGACCCAGTCGGTATGTCCCGCTCTCGTACCAGAGGGACGGGGACTGAGGCAGAGCTCAGAGGAGGGCTTGGGGAGGGGCCGCGGAGTTTTCCCTCAGTGGCTTCTGCCTCCCCGGGGCAGTAGGAAACTGGTCAGAGACAGGGAAGGGACTGGACCCTGAGATTGGAGGGACAGTAGAACCAGAAAAGGCAGAAAGCCCTGGAACAGTCAGGCCTGAAGTCGGGCGGGGCTGCTCTTGGCACAGGGAATGCATGTGCGCACCTGCCGCCTTTCCTCCAGCCACTCGGCCTGCACGAGATGCTCAGAGAGAGGAGCACACTGGTGTCTTGGCTGCTCTCTCTGGTGTTCAGTCATTATGTCACGTCTGACTCTGCCACCCCATGAACTGCAGCACGCCTGGAGGGGATAGGGTCTCAGAAGGGAAAATATCTAGAGCAGAGAGTGAAGCTAGAACCGGAAAACATTCCTCTTATGCCATCTGCAGTCAGATGAAAGCCATCCACTGCTCAGTCAACAAACATTCATCTTATTTACTAAGCACCTAGTAAGCTGCAGACCCTGAGCAGTTGCTGAGGATATTAAAATACAGTCTTTCCTTGTTGTTGTTCAGTTGCTCAGTTGTGTCTGACTCTTTGTAACCCCATGGACTGCAGCACACCAGGCTTCCCTGTCCTTCACCATTTCCTGGAGCTTGCTCAAACTCATGTCCTTTGAGTTGGTGATGCCATCCAACGATCTCATCCTCTGTCATCCCCTTCTCCTCCTGCCTTCAGACTTTCCCAGAAATCAGGGTGTTTTCTAATGAGTCAGCTCTTTGCATCAGGTGGCCAAAGTATTGAAGCTTCAGCTTTAGCATCTGTCCTTCTAGTGGATATTCAGAGTTGATTTCCTTTAGGATTGACCAGTCTGATCTCCTTGCAGTCCAGGGGACTCTCAAGAGTCTTATCCAGCATCACCATTTGAAAACATCCATTCTTTGGAGCTCAACCTTCTTTATGGTTTAATTCTCACATTCGTACACAACTACTGGAAAAACCATAGCTTTGACTATACTGTCTTTCCTACTAGACTGATGTGGCTGGAACTCATTCAGTGATGACACTCTGAAGAGGCAGCTTGTCTTTCCGCCCAAAGGGACAGGACAGACAGTCTCAGGAATGGGCCTTAAAAACTAGGCTGATGTGGCTGGAACTCATTCAGTGATGACACTCTGAAGAGGCAGCTTGTCTTTCCACCCAAAGGGACAGGACAGACAGGCTCAGGAATGGGCCTTAAAAACAAGTGGTCTTTTTTTTTTTGGAAGAAGGTGGGAAAGGCTTCCCTACAGAGGGAACAGCATCTGCCAAAGCTCCAAGATGTGATGTACTTGGCCTGCCAGCCATGCTTGCCATAGAGGAAGGTCCCACAAGAACTGCCAACTCTGCTCTCCTACTCAGACCCTCTCAGTTCCTTGGATACACCTCACCTTGTTCCCTCTGCCCTAGCTCTTTGCAAGACTGATTCCTTATCCCTTAGATCTTATCTCAAAACCCTGTAGGCCTCTACCTAGAGCACCTTTGGACTCTGTCTGGACGGCCACTCTAACACTCGCCTGTGCTCCCTCCTCCTATTTGTTTGTTCTTCATCTGTCCCCCACCCCGCCTCTAGCCTTTATTGAAGTCTAACTGATAAATAAAATCATAAGATATTTAAAGCATATAATGTACTGAGTTGATATACATCTATGTTGTGAAATAATTACCCCAGTGAGTTAATGACCACATCCATCACCTCATGTTTGATTTTTCTGTGTGTGTGGGAGAACATTTGAGCTGTACTCTTAGCAAATTTCAGTTATACTATACAGTGCTGTTAACTAGAGTCACCATATTTTACATTAGATCCTCAAACCTTACTCATCTCAAAGCTGGAAATCTATACCCTTTAACTTTTACCAGCCTCTCCCTATTAACGCCCCAGCCCCAGCCACCACTTTTTGACTCTTGGTTTCTATGACTCACCTTCCTTTCTTCCTTTTTTTTTTTTTTAAGATTCAACATATAAGTGGTACCTTGTAGTATTTGCCTTTCTCTTTCTGACTTACTAGACTTAGCACACTGTTTGCTAAATTCATTATGTTGTTGCAAGTGGCAGGATTTCCTTTCTTTTAAGGCTGAATAATTAATATTCCATTGTATGTAGGTACCACATTTTCTTTATCTGTTCATCCACCAGTGGAAACGTTGTTCACTTGTTACCTGGTGAAGTCTCTGGCCAGGCCCAGCACGTCTGCTCCCATTGCTTCCTGCATTGGCCTTCACTACATGTTGAAGGTGTTGTTCAGTCACTGAGTTGTGTCTGATTCTTTGTGACCCCATGGAGTGCAGCATGCCAGACTTCCCTGTCCTTCACTGAGTTTTCTCAGACTCATGTCTGTAGAGGTGATGATGCCATCCAACCATCTCATTCGCTGTTGTCCCTTTTTCCTCCTGCTCTCAATCTTTCCCAGCATCAGGATCTTTTCCAACAAGTTGGCTCTTTGCATCAGGTGGCCAAAACATTGGAGCTTCAGCTTCAGTAGCATTCCTTCCAATGGGTGTTCAGGGTTGATTTCCTTTAGGATTCACTGGTTTGCTCTCCTCTCAAGAGTCTTCGCCAGCACCACAGTTCGAAAGCATGAGTTGTTTGGTGCTTAGCCTTCTTTATGATCCAAACTTACATCCATGTATGTCTACTGGAAAAGCCATAGTTTTGACTAGACGGACTTTTGTTGGCAAATTAATGCCTCTGCTTTTTAATATGCTGTCCGGGTTGGCTATAACTTTCCTTGCAAGGAGCAAGTTCTTTTAATTTCATGGTTGCAGTCACCATCTGCAGTGATTTTGGAGCCCAAGAAAGTGAAGTCTGCCACTGTTTCCCCATCTATTTGCCATGAAGTGATGGGACCCAATGCCATGATCTTAGTTTTCTGAATGTTGAGTTTTAAGCCAACTTTTTTACTCTCCTCTTTCACTTTCATCAAGAGGCTCTTTAGTTCTTCTTCACTTTCTGCCATAAGGGTGGTGTCATCTGCATATCTGAGGTTATTGATATTTCTCCCAGCAATCTTGATTCCAGCTTGTGCTTCATCCAGTCCAGCATTTCTCATGATGTACTCTGCATATAAGTTAAATAAGCAGGGTGACAATATACAACCTTTATGTACTCCTTTCCCCATTTGTAACCAGTCTGTTGTTCCATGTCTAGTTCTAACTGTTGCTTCTTGACTTGCATACAGATTCCTCAGGAGGCAGCTCAGGTGATCTGGTATTCCCATCTCTTGAAGAATTTTCCACAGTTTGTTGTGATCCACACGGTCAAAGGCTTTGGCAAAGTCAATAAAGCACAAGTAGATGTTTTTCTGGAACTCTCTTGCTTTTTTGATGATCCAGTGAATGTTGGCAATTTGGTTCCTCTGCTTTTTCTAAACCCAGCTTGAACATCTGGAAGTTTATATGCTGTTGAAGCCTGGCTCAGAGAATTTTGAGCATTATTTTGCTAGTATGTGAGATGAATGCAATTGTGGAGTAGTTTGACCATTCTTTGGTGTTGCCTTTCTTTGGGATTGGAATGAAAACTGACCTTTTCCAGTCCTGTGGCCACTGCTGAATTTTTCAGATATAGTGGCATATTGAGTGCAGCACTTTCACAGCATCATCTTTCAGGATTTGAAATAGTTCAACAGGAATTCCATCACCTCCACTAGCTTTGTTTGTAATAATGCTTCCTAAGGCCCACTTGCCTTAGCATTCCAGGATGTCTGGCTCTAGGTGAGTGATCACACCATCACAATTATCTGGGTTGTGAAGATTTTTTTTGTATAGTTCTTCTGTATGTTCTTGCCACCTCTTGTTAATATCTTCTGCTTCTATATCTTTGACTAAACAGACCTTTGTTGGCAAAGTGATATCTCTACTTTTTAATATGTTGTCTAAATTTGTCATAGACAGCTCCTTCTTCCAAGGAGCAAACATCTTTTAATTCCATGGTTGCAGTCACTGCAGAGTTGTTATTTTACTCATTTTCCTGCCGCTCCTTCCAGAATGCAAGTACCACAAGGTCAGGTATTCTGGTCTCTCTTGTTCATCGTGTAGCCCCAGGGCCAAATGTCCAACATAGGGTTTATGCTCCAGAAATCTTTCTTGCTTCAGGGAATGAGGGAAGGAGACAGCATCTTGAAGAGATACACTTGAAGGTCAGAGAGACTCTTCTCCCCAGTCCCTCCACAGTTCCTCTTGCCCCTGCTTGTTTCCTTCATAGCCCTCATCCACTCTGAGCTTCTTTATTTTTTTCTCTTCTTGCAAGGGGTTGAAGATCCATGGGGCTAGTTTTTCTGTTGTTCTTGTGCATTGTGGTTTCCTCCAACATCTGGAAAATGTTCATCACAGAGTAAGAACTTAGTGTGCAGTGAAGAAATGAAAGAATGAACGGGTGTGTGTGACTGTCTGGCACACCTGGAGGTGGCAGGGGTCACACTGAGCATTGGTGTTGGGGTGTGGGTGGGAGGAGCCAGCCCTTCCTATTGTGAGAAGTTATGAGAAGTGCTTACATGTTTTGAGTTATGTTTGAGAAAATGTGTATAGATATTTTAACACACACACAAAAATTCTGTAAATGGTGGTCAACATGTTAATTTTCAGTTTATCTATCTATGTATCTTACATAAGTGGGGGTTTCATAGAGAAACTTTGTAATTCCTGGCTACAGCAAAGGGGAGTACAGAGGGTCTCCAGGGAAACTTAGATATTTATTATACAGAGCATTAGATTTCTTAGAGTTTATGGCTAGTTAGTAACTGGCCTAAATCTCTTTCCAGAGCCTTCAGTGAAATCTGTAAATTGCCTGGTTCTCCACAGGGCAGGAGCCTGATGTTTGTGAGAAATCACAGCTGCTAATTGCCTCCTCCCTGGGACTTAGAGAAATGAACTGTGTATGAGGGGGATGATTTCTCCCCACTTCACAACGCCATCTGCACCTCTACCTCCAGGAATGGGACTGGTGAGTGGGCCTGAAATCCAGATTTTTGGTCTCGCTGATATCAGATTGCGACAGCCCCGAGGCACCCTCTCCTCTCCAGGTGGTCACCCCTGGGCGATTGGCCTTGGGAGCCCTCAGTGAAAACATGGTCCCCAAGTCCATCCATCAGTGAGATTTTCTGGCTCTGTGAGTGTGAACACTTGCCCCATGGTTCTGTTAAAGTGCAGATATGTCTCTGTAGCTGTAGAGAAGGTGTCTGTGGACACGAGCAGCAAGGCAACATCAGGAGTGTGTCTGGTCGAAGTTCACTTGTATCACTCAGAGGCAGCCTGCACCAGTGAAACAGATCTGTGCTAGTAACTGCTCTTGCAGGAAGCCCTGTCCCTCTGAGAGATGCTTGCTTCTGAGTGGGCCAAGCAAAGAGGAACCTGGAGCCTGGCTTTAGCGCTGCACAGTAGAGTTTCCCACAAATAAAATAAAGAATGTTTTAAGTTCTTTACTTCAGCCAGTCTCTGAGGTCCCCTTCCTTCACAGAATCCCTGCATCATCTCACTCAGGAACCGCTTTCAGATACTTCCCACACAGCGTTATCTGGCTGAGCCTGAGGAGTGTAGTTGGGAGGGGTGTGGGCTGGGGTGTTGGGAGCAGGTTACCATAAAGTGAGGGCTATTTCTGAGAATCATGGGTACAGGATTTCTTTTCTTTTTTTCCATCTTTTAATTGTTTTAAATGTTCATTCAACTGAATATGTTTATTTTTTTTGAGAAGTAGAGAACAAAATTATTTGTTGGAGGACAGTTGCTTTACACAAAATTGTGTTAGCCTCTGCCACACATCACCACAAAGCAGCCACAGGTATACACATGTCCCCTCTCTCCTGAGCCTCCGTCCCACCTCCCTCCCATCTCACCCCTCTAGGTTGTCACAAAACACTGGGTTGAGCTCCCTCTTTTACACAGCAAATTCTCACTTACTACCTATTTTACATATGGTCCACAAGTCTGTTCTCCACGTCTGCGTCTCCACTGCTGCCCTGCAAATAGGTCTGTCAGTACTATCTTTCTAGATTCTATACGTCTACGTTAATAAACAATATTTGCCTTTCTCTTTTTGACTTACTTCACTTTGTTTAATAGGCTCTAGGTTCATTCATCTCGACTTGATTGCATTCTTTTTTATAGCTGAGTAATATTCCATATACATTAATTGTGTATATATATATATCACAATTTCTATATCGTTCATCTGTCAGTGGACATATAGGTTGCTTCCATGTCCTAGCTATTGTGAAAAGTGCTGCAATGAACACTGGGGTACACGTTCTCTTTCACTTATGGTTTTCTCATGGTATATGCCCAGTAGTGGGATTGTTAGGTCATATGGTAATTCTGTTCCTAGTTTTTAAAGGACTCTCCATATTGTTCTCCATAGTGGCTGTTTCAATTTACATTCCCACCAACAATGCAAGATGGTTCTGCTTTCTCCATATCCTTTCCAGCATTTATTGTTTGTAGATTTTTTAGTGATGGCCATTCTGACGTGTGTGTGGTGATACCTCATTGTAGTTTTGATTTGAATTTCTCTAATAATGAGTGATGTTGAGCATCTTTTCATGTGTTTGTTGGCCATCTGTATGTCTTCATTGGAGAAGTGTCTATTTAGGTCTTCTGCCCATTTTTTGATTGGGTTGTTTGCTTTTCTGGTATTGAGTTGTATGAGCTACTTGTATATTTTGGAAATTAATCCTTTGTCAGTTGTTCCAGATCCAGCATTTCTAAGGAAGGCTGGGTGGGTGGAATTTCAAGTCCACAGTGACAGACACATTTCTTTTCTTTCTACATAAGGTCATATTAACAAGGATGCTATCTTGTTTTCCCTATTCTGGTATAATTTCCCCACAATGGTGAGACAGGGAAAAAGCCCTCTCTCTCCACTCTGGCCTTTGCTTCAACACCGCTTTGGTATAAGAAGATGTGAACTGTAAGTGCCTGGCGGGTATCATTTTCCTTCTCTCTGTGAGTGGGAGGAGCTGCAGAAGATGTTAATTCACACACATCAGAAATGCATACTTTCCTTTGGCTGCCAAAGAGAGAGCAATGGAAGCTAGCACAGAGCTTCAGGCTAATCAGTTAACTCTTTGCAAGAGAGATTTAAAAGAAAAAAAAAATCTCCAGGCTAAGGAAAGCCACCCCAGCTTCCAAAAACTCTAGCAAGTTTTCTCCACTGTAATGATGCCAGAGATGCTCTCAGAGGACACACCAGTGTCTGTCTGCAGGACCCTGGGAGGGGTGTTAAAACTCCAGGTCACCCCTAGGCAGAGTCTGTCACAGCCATTGTTGGTGAGAATGCTAATTTAGATCTCCCATCAATCTGGGGGTTTGCTGTTATGCTGTTGTCATTGTTTCTGCTGGGGTGGTACCTTGTTTGAGACAGCGAATAGACAGTTTACACAGTAAATAGTTGAACCTGAATTTGAACTCGGACTTTGCCTCTTACAACCAAGGGATGTCCTGAGTCTGGTTCTTCAGAAGCAGAGGCTTTACATGCAGTATTTAACTGGTAAATACTCTCCGGAAAACCCAGGAGAGATTGGGGAAGTGGGACCCTGCGGGGAGGGAGCTGGGAAGGGATGAAATATGCAGCATCAGATAATGTCCCACAGAGGGAAGGCTCTCACTTGGCTCCATTCCCTGGGAGCTCTGGGGTCAGTGTCCCATTGGGCGTAAGGGCCCTAGTTATTTATCCATTTCCTAGGGTCACAGTTTACCCACCTCCCTCCAGCTCCCCAACATAACACACCGTCATAAACTACCTGGTATTTTGTGAGAATTTCCACAGGAGTTGTGTACACAGGAGGGGGCTTGCTGGTGATGGAGATTTTGCTAACTGCTGCCTGAAAGCTGTCTGGAGAGGTGGTCGCAACTTCCTCTCCCAGCCGTGCAGGGTTCCAACCTCCCCACATTTCTAGCTTTGCCTTTCTAGTGGGTATGAGCAGATCTCTTGTTTGAATTTGAATTCCTCTGATCACTGCTGCCCTAGAACGACTCTTCACATATTCGTTGGCCATTTGGTCTCCCCACCTGTATGTTGTTTGATTACCCCTTGTTTCTTCCTAAACTGGTGGCATTAGAGTTGATTTCTAACCCAAGATATATTTGAGAGTCTGGATACATGCTTTGGATTTTCGACACTGCAAATACCTTCTCAGTTTGTCATTGGTGTGGAAATGTTCTCTCGTGTCCTTTAACCAAGCAGACATGCAACTATTTAGTCAAAAGTGTTAACTGAACATGTACTATGTGCCAACCCTTGTGAGGTACTTGTCCTAGTTTCCCTCTCGTTGGAGCAGACCTCAAGACTGGGAGGTGGGTGGAAGTAGTTCATTTGGGCTGTGAAGACAACACTTGTAGGGGTGTGAACTGGGGAAAACAGAGGCAGCCAGTAAGCAGTGTGTCATCCAGCAAGTTACCGTGTCACGTGAGGGGGACTTCACTCTGCAGGAGACATCAGGGGCTTAGAGCCATCCTCCTGGAGAGGCAAGGGAGCCAGGTTGTTTATCCACCAGTCAGTTGTTAATTGTGGAGGGTGGGGAGAGTGTGAAGTCCCCATCACTTTAGACTTGCTGGGGGGGGGGGGGCCGTCAGATGAGCCCTAGCAGCAAGAGACAGAGCAGTGCAGGGACTTGGAGTCCCCTACCTTCTGCCAAGTGTGTGCTGAAACGGTGAGGATCTGTAGACAGGACACCAAGTGGGCCTGCCGCCCTGCTGTGTCATAGCATCCCTAACCCGAACATCAGACAAAACCAAAATAGAAACTCTCATAAGCAGGCATGATTATAGACACTTTTTTTTTAAGATTGGGACCGAGGATGAAGTAAGAGGCATGGAGTAAGTGGCAGAGCGGTGATTCAAAAAGAGAATTGCCTGAGGAGTTTATAAAAGCCAGGTTCTAGGCCCGGGGTGAGGCTCAGAGATTTGCATTTTTAACAAGGGTCTGATGTAGGTAATTTGTATTAGTTACCTATTTTTGTAAAACAAATGAGCTCAATACTTAGCTGAAAGCAACAAAACATTTTCTGCCTCAGTTTCTGAGGGTCGGAAATCGAGGGTGGCCTGCTGGGTGGTTCCGGCTCAGGGTCTGTTACAAAGTTTCTGTCAATGGGTGATTCACTGTCAAGTTTACTCATGTGTTCCTCATGGGCTGTTGGTGATGGAACTGTTCAGTGTCTACACCTACATACATGATAAAAGTGCGTAGAACTTGGGGACTCCCTAGTGGTACAATTGCTAGGATTTGGTACTCTCACTGCAGTGGCCCTGGGTTCAACCCCTGGTCCAGGAACTAAGATTCCAAAAGTCATGGGGCACGGCCAAAAAAAAGTATGTAGAACTCAATACACACATGCACACGTGTGCGTGCACACACACACACACACACACACTTGTACAAATAAAACTGGGGAAGACTGAACCAGGTCCACAATGGGTTATATCAATGCCAGTGTCTTGGTTGTGATAAGGCAGTGTGGTTTTGTGAGAGGCTCCCATGAGGGACCCTGGATAAAACGCACATCAGGTCCTTCTGTATAATTTCATATAACTGCATGTAGATATACAATAAAATCAAAAAAAAAAAAAAAAAAAAAAAAAAAAAAACTCAGGCAAGAATATCCATAGCAGCCTTATCCATAATAACTTAACTTAACTTAAAACCACCTCAAAGCACATAAAACCAAAGTACAGGTAACCAGACTTAGGTAGACTGACCCAGTGGGACAGTGTAGAACAATAAACATGAATGAAGTACAGCTAGCTATACAGAATGCGAATGAGTGGCACATGATGTGGAGTGAAAGAAGCCAGGCACAAAAAATACACACAGCGTGAGTCCATTCATATACATAAAAACCCTGGCAAAACCCAGTCTACATTATGAGAAGTCAGGAGAGTGTTACCTTTGTGGTTGGCTGTACTAACAGAAGGGATGCCCGAAGGGGCTTCTCGGTCCTGGTAACGGTCCCTCAGTCATCTGGGTGCTGGTTATGTGGGTGTGTCCTGTTTGGGGAGATTCATCAAATCATACACTTATGATTTGTGTGCTTCTCTATAAGAGTGCATCAATAAAAGTTTCAGAAATATTTAACTTATGAAATCAGTCCTGAATATTCATTGGAAGGACTGATGGTGACGCTTCAATACTTTGGCCACCTGATGCGAAGAACTGACTCATTGGAAAAGACCCTGATGCTGGGAAAGGTTGAAGGCAGGAAGAGAAGGGGATGACAGAGGATGAGATGGTTGGATGGCATCACTGACTTGATGGACATGAGTTTGAGCAAGCTCCAGGAGTTGGTGATGGGCAGAGAAGCCTGGTGTGCTACAGTCCATGGGGTCACAAAGAGTCAGACATGACTGAGCGACTGAACTGAACATATGAACTTGGAGGGCATTATGCTAAGTAAAATAAGTCAGACAGAGAAAAGCAGATGCTGTTTGGTATCAGTTATAAGTGGAATCTAAAAAATGCAACAAACTAGTGAATATACTAAAAAGGAAACAAACAGATACAGAGAACAAACTAGTGAATAGAAACAGACAGTTACAGAGAACAAACTAGTGGTTACCTGTGAGAAGAGAGAAGGTTAAGAGGTACAAACTGTTATGTATAAAATAAATAAGCTACAAAAATATATTGTACGACACAGGGATTATAACCAATATTTTATAATAACTGTAAATGGAGTATAACTTGAAAAATTGTGAGGGACTATGCTGTATACCTATAACATACAATATTGTATAGCAGCTATATTTCTAAAAAAACAAAAAGATAATACTAAGTTATCTTAATACCTAGTGTTAATTGAGTGGTACATGCCAGGTCCTTTCCTAGCTACTTTGTGTATTTTGTCATTTCAGTTTTTGAGGACATTTCCATTATTATCTCCATTATACAAATGAGAAAACTGAGGTGAAGGGAAGTGAGTTTCTAGGGCCACCAGCTGTCCTGTGAAGGACATGGAAATCCCCAATGTTTATAATGATTTTGTATTCATAGACAAGGCCAAGCCATTAGCAACATCACTGAAAATGGTTCTGTTCACTCAGCAACACACGATTGCCCTGGTAACACTGAATGTGGCCCTTTGCCCAAAGGAGGAGGACCCCTACAAAGAACACTTGTGAAATACAAGCAGTTTATCTGTCACTGAAAGCCAAGATAAGCCCAGGGAAAGGGATGAACTGTTAATTAATGAACAGTATAATTAAGTAGGGAGGTCTCCATTCACACCACTAGGATTGTAGTTGACCATGGAAGTGTGAAAATGACCATGATTAATGAACTAGCTAATAGCGTTGTCCCATTAATGACATTCTTTCATGTGGTGATGGCAGATCTGCCAGTGGGCAAACCAGTGTAACTTTCTTTAACTGTTTCTGGTTTCTACCCTGGAGTCCTATTCAGGTGGTGAGACCTTTTAGTTACTTCAGGGCTTTTTCCCTTCCCCTTGTCCCCCAGGGAGAGTCCCAGGGTGACGGTATATGGTGTCTAGGCTTTGGCGGTGGTAAGGGGGCCATCTGGTTCGGATTGTCATGTGTCCCCCCCAGCATCCCCGGATGACAAACTCCAGATGTGACAGTCACACTGACGTCCTGCCACGCTGGCTGCTGCCGTGCCACGGCGGGCGGTCCTCTCTCCTGATCTGCTGCTGTGTTCTCCTTGTTGCGGCCACACGCTTGGCGAGTTCCTCTCGCCACTTCCTTCAGCGCCTTCTCGGAGGTGGAGCTGGCAGCACTGACTGTGGTGGATGCTCTTGGTGCTGAGGTGGATAGCTTGGCCTCCGCACCAATGCGGAATTGAAGCTTGGAGGCAGAGTTTGGGGTGAAGCAGAAAAGAATACCTTTATTTCTTTGCCAGGCAAAGGGGGACAAACACGCTTCTGCCTCAAAAACTGAGAGGAGTAAGTGAGGAATTTTATACCATGGTTTAAGGGTAGGATTGCTAATAAGTATTAGGGTGTGTGCAGCAGGCCTTTAATCTGGGCTCAGGTAATCTCTTCTCTCTCTCTCTAAATATTTATTTATTTGGCTGCACCAGGTCTTAGTGGCAGCACAGAGGATCTTTGTTGTAGCATGTGGGATCCAGCTCCCCAACCAGGGGTTGAACCTGGGCCCCCTGCATTGGGAGAGTGGTGTCTCAGCCACAGGAGCACCAGGGAAGTCCCTCAGGTAATCCCTTGATGAGCCTCTCTGGTTCCTTTAGTCTGGCATCAGGTGGTCTTGCTGACATCCTGTATTTGTTGGGGATTTTAGTTCTGTGAAGAGCCCAGGGATACTGTTATGTGTATCCCTTGAGGTAGGATCAGGACCCCGCCAAGCCTGCACTACTGCTTCTTGGCTGCTCCTCCCTTGTCTCTGTGTCCCCGCCCTTCCCTGATTACCAGCTGTTTGAATTTTGGCCTTTGGAACTCAAGGAACATCAAGGAGACTGCGGTCTATTCCCTTCAAACAAGAAACGGGTCACAGAAAGCCGTTTCTTGTTTGAAGGGAATAGACCGCAGTCTATGCCCAGGAACCCTACAGGGTCCTGCTTGGTTCCGGGGGCCCATTCAGAACCATTTCTCTGGGGCTGTGCATTCATCCCCCAGGTGCTTGTGCACTGGAAGCTAAGACTTCACAGTCACCACCTCCAGAATTGTCCTTGGATGATGGGAACCACCTTACCTGGGGAGGGGACAGTTAGGTTTTTCTCCTCAGGGCAGCCCACAAGTTCGACTGATTGATGAGCGTGCAAAAGCCCACTTCCTTGCTTGAAGATGGTGTAGGGTTCTTTTTCCTGACATCATATACACTGTTTTTTCCAACACCAATTCTGCAATTTACCATCAATTGGTTGTCCAGCAATTCATTCAATAATGACACTAACTCCCCAGAGTCAGACTCCAGGCTTAAGGGTTCAGTTCTACAAGATTGCCCTTACTTGAGAGGGCAGCTTCAAATGGGGTGTCCGGGCCACCCACACTTCTGCCTGGCCATCTACAAATAGAGAGGATGCCATGACCCCCTCAGGTTGACAGTGTGTTAGAATCATGCTCAGGAGAGTGCTTTACTTACTATTACTGCTTTGTTGTAAAGGCTACAACTCAGGAACAGCCAAATAGAAAAGATGCAAAGGGAGAAGGAGATGAAAGGGGATGTAGTTCCTATGCCCTCTCTGGGCCACCACCCTCTTAGGACCTCACTGTTCACCCACCTGGAAGCTCTCCAGCTCTCCCCACTTAGGGGGGTTTGTAGAGGTACATGGCATGATCGAGTCATTGGCCATTTGAATTTAATCTCAAGCTCTTCTCTCCTCTCTGGAGGTCAGACAGTGGAGTTAAACATTCCTATCCTCTAATGATGGCTTAATCTTTCTGGCCACCAACCCCCATTCTGAAGCTCTAGAGTCCCCTAGTCACCAGTCCGTTCATTAGCATCCCAAAGATGCTCTTACACTCCTTTGCCTCTCCAGTCCCTACAACTCTTAGATCATTTCCATTGGTTAGGATGCCTTGCGATACAAGTAAGAAAACCTGATACAAACCAGCTTAAATGATTTCTGGATTGCTCATCTAGAAGCCCAGGGGATGAATGGGCTTTAGGGGTAACTTAGTCTGAGTCCCAACTCTGATGCCTAGGGTTCTTTTTGCTTCACTCCCTTCCAGATGTTGGCATCATCTACTGTTTAAGGACAGGTAAAGCCAAGGCAGCCCATCTACAGCTCACATTCAAGGGAAGAGAGTGATACAGAACCAATTCAGGAAGCCATTTCAGCAGAGTGAGGGAAACTTCCCCCGAGACCTGCTGGCAAACTTTGCTTGGAATCTCAGTGGCCTGAATTGGGCCATGTGCCCATTTCCTAACCCATCTAGTCCAGCCCTGGAGCCGAGGATGGGATCTGCTTCCCTCCAAACTCAGGCTGTTTATAAAAGGAGAATTCATGAATAACACATCAGGGTGCTCCCCCTCCCCGAGAAATGAGGGAGGGGGCACCTCATGCAGGGTGGAGAGACAGTAATGTTCACACACGCTATTACTGTCCAATAGCTAGGATGGGGACAGGGCTCTGGAGGCTTTCCTGGGAACTCCAAAGGTTCAGTATCAGCAGTTTTATGTTGCTGAACCTAATACAATAGTCAGATGCTCTATGAATGGTTACACTGGAGGGGTCTCATTTTTTTGACATCTTCACCAGTACTTAGTATTACCTCCCTTTCTAATCTCGTTATTACTTTAATTTTCACTGTCTTGAATTCTGAAGAGAATGCTCATTTTATCATATATGGAGAGACAGTTCATTTCTTCCCCAGTAAATCACCTATTTATAGATTTTCCTGGTATATTTCTTGCCCATTCTCTACATATCCTAGATCAGGGTCAACAACCTTTTTCTGTAAAGGGCTGGGTATGAAATATGTCAGATTTTGTGAGCTGCACAGTCTGTCAGAAACAACTACTCTACTCTGATGATATAGCACAGAGCGGCCACAGAGAAAACAGGCATAGCTGTGTTCCAATAAAAGCTTATTTACGAAAACAGGCAACATATACTGAATGTAATTCCCTGTGCTCTACAGCAGGACCTTGTTGTTTATCTACTTTGTATGGAATAGTTTGTTTCCGCTCATCCCAAACTGCTAATTTATCCCTTTCCTGTCCCCTTCCCTCTTCAGTAATCATAAGCTTGTTATCTATGTCTGTGACGTATCATATTTTACATTCCACATGTAAGTGATATCATATATTTGTCTTTCTCTGTCTGACTTACTTCACTTGGTATGATCGTCTCTAGTTCTATCTATGTTGCTGCAAGTGGCATTATTTTATTCTTGTTAGGGCTGAACAGTATTCCATTCTGTACATATAGCACATCTTTATCCATTCATTGGTTGATGGACATTTAGGTTGCTTCTGTGTCCTGGCTGTCATAAATAGGGATGCAATGAATATTAGGATGCATGTGTCTTTTTGAATTATGCTTCTCTGGAGATGTATGCCCAGGAGTGGGATTGCCAGCTCATATGGTAGCTCTGTTTTTTCATTTTTTAAGGAACCTCCATACTGTTCTCCATAATGGCTGCTCACACCAGCATTACAGGAGGGTTCCCTTTTCTCCAGGCCCTCTCCCACGTTTGTTGTTTGTAGTTTTTGATAATGGCCATTCTGACCAGTATGAGGTAGTACCTCATTGTAGTTTTGATTTGCATTTCTGTAATAATTAGCAATTGTGTGAGCATCTTTTCATGTGCCTATCTGCCATCTGTATGTTTTCTTTGGAGAGAAATGTCTATTTAGAGCTTATCATTTTTTGATTTTTTTTTTGTTATTAAGTTGTATCAGCTTTTTGTATACTTTGGAAGTTAAGCCCTTGTCAGTCATATCATTTGCAGATATTTTCTCTGAGTTTGTAGGTTGTCTTTTCATCTTGTTTATGGTTTTCTTTGCTGTAGAAAACCTTCTAAGTTTGGTTAGGTTCCATTTGTCTATTTTTGTGTTTATTTCTATTGCCTTGGGAGACTGACCTAAGAAAACAGCGGTATGATTTATGTCAGAGAATGTTTTGCCTATGTTTTAGGAGTTTTAGGGTGTCATGTATTAAAGTTTTTAAGCCATTTTGAATGTTTGTACTTAATCTCCTTCACCTGTTTCACCCAGCCCCCAGCCCCAATCCCTCTGTATGTGAGTCAGCTTCTGTTTTGTTGTGTTTGCTCACTTGTTTTTTAGATTCTGCATATGAAACATGCAGTATTTTTATTTCTCTGTCTGACGTGTTCACTTGGCATAATATATTCTAAGTCTTTCTGTGTTTTGCAAATGGCAAGGTTTTATTTTTTATGGTTGAGTAATATTCCATTGTGTGTGAGTGTATATATGTAAATCACACACATATATATACATCTTCTTAATCCATTCATTTTCGATGGACGTTTAGGTTGCTTCCATATCTTGGCTATTTTAAATAATACTGCAGTGAACATAGAAGTGCCTATATCTTTTTTGAATTAATGTTTTAATTTTCTTTGGATAAATACCCAGAAATGGAATTGCTGGATCACAGGGTAGTTCTTTCCCCAGCGCCTCAGCAGTAAAGAATCCACCTTTAGTGCAGGAGAGGCAGGAGAGGTAGGTGTGATCCCTGGGCTAGGAAGAGTCCCTGGAGGAGGAAAAGGCAACCACTCCAGTATACTTGCTGGGAAAATCCCATGGACAGGGGAGCCTGGCAGGCTGTAGTCCGTAGGGTCACAGAGTCGGGCATGACTGAGCACGTGCACACTTGGAAGTTCTTTCTAAGTATTCTTAGGAACCTCCATACTGGTTTCCGTACTGGCCGCACCAGTTCACATTCCCACAAACAGTGCTCAGGGGTTCCCTTTGCTCTGCACCCTCGCCAACGCTGTTACTGTCTTTTCGAGCACAGCCATTGTGGCTGTGTGAAGAAAGGCATCGTTGTGGCTCTGATTTGCATTTCCATGACTAGTCCCTTCATTTTAGACAATGCAAAATCTTCTCCAAGTTTTCACCCAGCTGTTAGCTTTGTCTGAAATGTTTTCTTTCTTTCTTTCTTTGAACAAAATCCTTAATTTTGATGTAGTCTAAGGCTTCCCATTTTCATCTGAAGGTTGTGCTTTTGGGATTATGTTAAAAGACCCATCCTTGTCTTCCCAACAACACAAAGATATTCTGCTCCTTTCTTTCCTAACAACTCCTTATTTCTGTAGGCTTTCACACTAAGTGGACATGTCAGGTATTTCCTTTTGTGTATGATGTGGGGTGTAGCTTTATCTTTCTTCCTGTGATGAACTACTCTCCTCACACACATAGCCAAACCATCCATCCTTTCTCCAGTCACCTTTTCTGGGAAAGAAGGAGAAGCTGAAAGGCTTCCTCTCCAACCAAATACTGGTCTTCAGTGCTTACCTTGTCTACCATGTCCAGGCCTAATGGCCTCTTTCTGTTCCCCCTGTTCAGACTCAGGGCCTCTGGCCTCAGTAAACATTGGACAAGCTTTGCATGGACTGTTCCTTTGAAACTGTGTGTAATTATCAGTCAAATCCATTTCACTCACCTTCATGAATCAAGATCATTTTAAAACTTGCATGTCCTCTGAGTGGCTATAGCCTAAACAATAAGATGTTTGCTCAAGTTGTTTTCCTTGGAGTCACTTGTGTGTAGTTTGAACTGGTTAGGACTGGATGGGACCATCGATCCTCTAACTGGGCATGTGCGAGTGTCCTCGATGACCCTTTGAACATGCAGAGACCTGTAGCTTAGTTATGCCTGTGCAGAAGGATGACCACACCTTTCTCCAATCACCTGTCCCATATTTCCCACCTTCCCCAGGCTCCCTATGCCTCAGACCGCCTTGTGTCTTCATTCATTATCCCATAAATACCCACAACCCCTTGGCTTTAGGGAGGGGGATCTGAGATTTTTTTCCCAGCTCCTCAGTTGGCTACTTTGGGAATAAACTATCTCTTTGCTGCAAACCTTGGCATCTCAGTGTTCTGCCTTGCTGAGAGTCTCTCAAAACGAACCTTTTTGCCTGGGCTGCTCCCTTTTTGCCCAAAGGGTCCTTCCTCGTGCTTCAGATCTTACGTCAAATAATAGTTCGCAGATGTCTTACCTGAATACCAGCTCATCTGCTTTGCTGTTTAACCCAACTGGAAATTCCCCGTTTCCCTTGCTTACCTGTTTATTGTCTGGCTCTCCCTATCCCAGTGTGAGTTCCAAGCAGGCAGAGGCCGGACCTGCATCACTCGCCAGTCACTGCCTCCACTGTGCCTGACACATAGCAGACCCGAATTAGAGTTCTCAGAAAAACAGAACAAATGAGCAAGCGTAATTGATTTTTCAGAGGCAATGGGTCATTGGATTGCACCAGCATTGTCCAATAAATTCTCTTACCCTCTTTGACAATGTACAGAATTAGAATTAAGGTTTGTCCTTCAGCCCCACCCTCCCATACACTTTCATCATTTAATGAAACATCTCAGGAGCTGGAGTGTATTTATCACACCTGCATTTATTCACAGTTCGATGAGAGCCCTTGTTAACTCCCTTAAAATGTCTGATTGAATTTCATGTGGAAGCGAATGCCACAGATTAAATATATGTTGTGTGAAGCAGCTTCCCATTTTATCACAGTCTGTGTGCTGCCAGAAAAGCATTCTGCATGTTAATTAAGATAGCTGGGGAATTTTTAAAAGATTTCTTTTTCTCTCTTTAACTTTCTAATGCATTCAGAGAAAGGGAACTAAGGCAACTCTTTACAGAGCTGTAAAAAATCAGTGTCAACTTGGTGGCTTGCAGGGTCCCAGTGAGGTTCAGTGACAGGCCTGGGCCCTGTCTGCGGGGGTCAGCAGTAGGCGGGTCCTGAGAGCTGGCTGCAGAGGAGCTGGGGGACACTGCAGGGAGGAGGTTTCGACTTCTGGCTTCAGTAGGAACAGTGCCCTTTTGGCTAAGATGGGGATTTCACCCAGGGAACTGTTAAGCAAAAGGGATGCGGTATGGAAAGTGATCAAATCCAAGAATCCAAGGGGACAAGACGAAGTGGGTAGTGGGAAAGTGGAAAACCCCGACCTTCCTCCCAATTAGAATATCAGCACAGCCAGGACAGTATGGCAAATCCGAGGGGGCGCTGCCAACACCTGCTTTGGAGGCAAAGGAACAAGGGCCCGTTGGTGTCCCTAAGGGGCCCGAATTCAGAAGGTTCATAGTGATGTGGAGACGGCAGGGGCTTGGGAGCATGGGTCAGAATCCTGGCTCAGCCCCTTGCTTGAACAAGTCACTAACCAGCCCCCAGTATCTCCATCCCTGAAATGAGCACGGGGTCGCTACCGGGTCTAGGAAGCTCGGGTGCTGCTGGCATCCGGACAGCCTGCAGCAAACGGCGCTCGCTGCCATTAGGCGAGAGCCTGAGTTCACTTCTTGCTGGAGGACCCAGCACCCTGATGAGTGTCTGATCCTCCTTTCACCATTCTGCTCCTCGCATCCAGCTCGCGCTCACCATTAAAACACAGCCAGCCGTTTAGTGGCAGAAAAGATGTGAGGATGACATGGGAAGTAGTTGTGACTGAAGGATCCCAGTGAGCTCTGGTGAGGGGGAAAACACCCTCTCACGAACAGTTCCAGAATACTGCTGCTCGTTCGAGAACACCTGACCTGGAGCGTAGGAGCCAGGCTTTATCAAAATAGTGTTCCAGGTGGAGTGATACTGAAAGCCACAAGCAAATGTCTGCCTAAAACCGATGCAGAGTTTCTCCTCCTCCTGCCTGACACCCTGTCCTCAGCCCTGTGGATTGCTGTGCCTTTCCCAGTTGTGACCAGCAGGGGGCGGCACCTCTCTCGTGTCCATATGCACAGTCCTCTGGGTAGGGTTCCCTGCCTCCCAGCCAGATCTGACTCCCTCCCAGTCTCAGCTTCCTGCCTCCCAGCCCCTCTGAGATGGGACCATGGCTCCTTCTTCCTGCATCTAGTAGACTGCAGGGAGGGGCCGCGGCTGAGAGCTGAGCTGGGATCTACCCCACCTCTGCCCCCCAGGCTGGGGAACAGATCCCCTGGCATTCTTGGCACTGGGTTAACTGCTTGCTCTCCTTCCCAGTTCATTCCACATAGGACAAGCCCTGGGAGAGACCCAGTTGGGTCCTGTCTCCAGCGGGGACAGAAAGGCCTTAAGGGATCCTCAGTCATGAGACAGCCCCATCAGAGATGAGACAGCCCTCTGAGGGCTGTGTGAGACCAGGGCTGACACACACCTGGAAGATGTAATATGCTCTGAAGAGGTGACATGCCTCTCACCCAACAGAGGACATACAGCCCCTGGAGCTCAGCACACCCCTGCCACTTGGGGCGTCAGAACTACCTCTATGACCCGGCATGCCCCACAGTGTCCTCCCCACCAGCCCTGCTCCTCAGTTCCAAGATCACAGTCCAGAGAGCAGTCGACAGCCCACAGCAGAGGCCTGGAGCAGCTCAGTTCTAGGGCCCCACCCTGAAGGTGGCTGCTACCCCTGGGTGGGGTCCCTACTCGGGAGGAAGGAGGCCTCCGTGCCCCAGCTCTCCTGCCCGTCAGAAGCTGTTGCAGTTTCAAGTCTGACAGACAGAGATAAGAGACAAGAACTGGTGAAAGGGAGAGTCATTTCTGATGCATGAATAATGAACTAATTTAATCCTGGGTTCCTCTTACACCTCCTGTTTAGTCATTTGTTCCATGTCTTAGAGGCTTGAGTTCTTTATCAGGCTGTGACAGAGGGGAGTGGTGAGTCACCACACCAGGGATGTGACGGTGACCTATATACCGGGACCCAGGAAGCAGGTCCTGATAGTCGGGTGTCAGCTCCACCCTCCATGTCCTCCTGTCTCTGCACCCAAGTGTGGGAAGGAGGCAGGCTTGGTGGCCTCTGGGCACAGTTGCCCATGCAGAGCTTATCAGCTGGGTCATAGGCAGGCCCTCTGATTATCTTAAGATCAACGTTGGGGGGAAGATGGGGATGATAGAAGTCTAGCCCCTGCCACGCAGGCCACCTTCAGCTGCTCTATGAGTGGGATAAGGCCTGGACGTCAGGCTGCCTCGGTCCTGCCCCCATCCCAGCTGGCTGCCACTTTCTGTCTCTGTGACCCCAGTGCATCGGTTCACTGCTGGGCGTCAGAAAGAATGCTCCAAACAGTGAGGGCTCTCACTTCCGCCTGGCGGCCTGAATCTGTTCTTTGAATCAGAATCTGTTACCTTCAGCCTGCTAAGTCTTTTATGTGTATTTTTCACACAAGGGTACTGAGCCTGGGGAGAGGTGAAGCGCCTTCAGGAAGAGGGTGAGAGAGTGACTGGTGAAGAGAGAAGGGGAGACGAGAGTCTGAGAAGGCCAGGAATCGGGATACAGGGCAGGCTCTGCTGGGTCAGTCCCTGACCTCCTTCTCGGGCATCCGGCTCTAAAGATGGCCTCACGCAGGGTGAGCAGGCAGGGGGTGGGTGGCTGGGCAGACTGCAGTGGCCACTGAGGCAAGGAAGGAAATCATGGGGGTGCGGGGATCTACTTCTGTGGACAGGACATCGGAGAGGGTGGGGAGAGGAGAAGAGGTGTGGGCAGTAGTATTTGCATAGTTAGTACCCCTGTTGGCATTTAACTTGCGAAACAAAGATTATTGGGTCCATTTTACGGGCAGAGAAGCTCAGAGCAGAAAAGTTATTAATATTTGATTGTCTAAGCAGCAGAGCTGGTGCTGGCGGCTCTTTAGTCTTCTCTAGTGTCTCTGCCTCCTGTCCCACATACAAGGCCGCCTGCCCAATGATGATGCTTGTCCTCCATGGTGGTCTGGAGGTCACTGGTCATTGCCATGTACGTCACCCTTTTTGAGTCTCCTCCCACTCCTGGGAGAAGGGCCGGAACAAGAACCACACACACACACACACACACACACACACACACACACGGAATGTCTTACTAAAGCATAGCATACAGACAGCAGTGCACATTGGAAGTGCACAAGCCCCCTGAGTAGTCGTAAGAACTACAATTTTAACCTCATGTTGCCCAAAGAAAACTGGAGTTTAGGGAAGTTAGGTGATATCCCCAAGTCTGCTCATGTACTGAGCCGTGGGGGCAGCATTCCAGTCTACATCTCTCTTTTAAAAAAAATCTTAATTGGAGTATAGTTTCTTTACAATGTTGTGTTAGTTTCTGCTATACAGCAAAGTGAATCAGCTGCATGAATACATATATCCTGTCTTCGTCACCACAGAGCACTGAATAGAGTTCCCTGTGCTGTATAGTAGGTTCTCATTAGCTATTTACTTTATACATAGTAATGTATATAGACTTCGCTGGGGCCTCAGATGGTAAAGAATCTGCCTGCTATGTAGGAGACCCAGGTCCGATCCCTGGGTCAGGAAGATCCCTTGAAGAAGGAAATGAAAGGGAATAGCTACCCACTCCGGTATTCCTGCCTGGAGAGTTCCATGGACAAAGGAGCCTAGCAGGCTACAGTCCATAGGATTGCTGTATGTCAGTCCAGATTCATCCCATCCACCCCCCTTCTACCTTCGATGTCCATGCATTTGTTCTCTATGCATGTGTCTCTCTTTCTGCTTTGTGAATAGGTTCATCTGTACCATTTCTCTAGATCCCACATATATGTGTTAATACACGATATTTGTTTTTCTCTTTCTAACTTATTTCACTCTGTATGACAGGCTCCGGGTCCATCCACGTCTCTACAGATGGCATAGTTTTGTTTGTCTTGGAATGGATTTTTATATTTAAAGTTTTGATTTTGATTTCTTTGGAGAGCGATGCAATTTAATGGAAAACAGCAATGCTTTTATCTTACTAACTTCATTACCACAAGTGGTTACACGAGAAGGAAGTGGGGCACTCTTCTGGATTGAAACTCTTTATTTGGGGGGTGAGAGTTCTGTTGAAGTGTCTTAAGGAGAATTTGTTAAAAACTTGCAGGTTAAACTTCAGGGTGAAGTCTAAAGTTTGCAAAATCAGAACGGCTCCAGGAAGGAACATGTCCTTGAATCGTTTATTTTTACAGCATTTAATATAGCAGCCATTATTTACATCAACACTTTGGAGTATTTTGGAGAATCAACAAAGCCTTCTTAAGAGCGAACTGATCCTCTTCTTGCAAGTCTGTTTTCTAGCTGCGAAATGGCTTTTTAAATCCTGCTTTTCAGAGGGAGGAAAACATTTCTGTTCAGTTAAGTGAAGGAAGAGGGGAGCTGTCTTAACGGTGTGCAAGGGCAGAGACCTCCCTGAGGATGATCTGGCCCCTCCCCTTAGAGGAGGGGAACAGGGAGAGGGTCTTTCTCCCAGGCTGGGGGAATCTGGTGAATTCCCACTAGTCTATGTTTTCACGGGACCCCTGGGTGAAAGCAGGGGTGGAGGGTGCATTAGAAAGCTCCTTCCGGTTTCACGAGAGTCATCTTTTCTCTCCAAAGAGACGACTGGGGAGTTTCCCCCTGCCTTTGGAGCAGAAGCAACAAAACCCCAGTCAATTAGCCAATATCCATCGACTGAGGAGGACCGCGTCTTGGTGTGGGAATGGCTGGGGAAGCACAGCCTGCAAGGAGAGCCATCTGGCAGGGAAGGGGAGATGAATCCAAAGGCCGGAAGATCTGGATGGGCTGGGCCACACTGGGCTTTGCAGACAGGGGTCACAGAGGGCCAGGATGAGCAGGCGGCAGATGTCACCCCCGCTTCACAGTCCTGCCCTCAGGTCCAGCAGCCTCAGGCAGACGGACAGTGGCTGGAGGAGCTGCTCTGTGCCCCAGGCAGCAGGGAGAGTGCTTTGCCAGCAAAACCTGCAAGTCATCCTGCGCAACTGCAGGGCTGTGGGGGGCGGGGTGGGGCGGGGCGGGGAGCATCTCATCTGTTTTTGTTTCCACTAGAACTCCCTGCAAGGTTTCAGTGCAGTCTGAGCCACAGGCTGACCCTCTCTCCATCACACTCACAGACGCACAGACGTTCTGTTCCCACCCAGAGGGTTCACTCTCCTGCAGTCACAAGCACGTAGAGAGGATGCATTTGGTTGGGTCCATGAAGAGATGGCTGGATAGATTTCACTGTTTTAATGAAGCTAGTTGCAAACCTCTAAGAATTAGGAAATTTCACATATAAGCCCAGTCTTCCTGCTTCTCTTCAAAGAAAGAAGCTCTGGGACCCTGGGCCAAGTCCCTGAACGGTCTTGGAGAGAATGTGTCATCTCCAGGGACCGCAGTCCCTACTTCTCCCATTTTCCACACACCATGTGTATACCTGGCTGTCCAGGGCCACTGCGTTCTCGAGCCCTCAGCTCGCACCTGCAGAGGTGGATGGCAGGTGGGTGGCCTTCTGCCTCCTGGACCACCTCCCCAGGGAGGGGTGCCCCCTCTGTCTCCAGTGTCCCAACCTGAGCCCCTCATGGCCCTTCCCACCCTGTGTTGAAGTGATCCGTTTACAGCACAGGGATCGCAATCATCTATGGGTGTTGATTTAAGTCTCCTTCCTCTTGTGTGGGCTCAGAGGATTTGATCTCCTTTGGAGACACATACTGAGACCTGATTCCCCTCTTCTGTGACCCAGGGAAGGCTGAGTGGATCCAGTGATTTATCTTGTTTTGGAGATGAAGAAGCCAGGTCTCAGAACGGTCTCCCAGGGTGACCCAGCTCACAGGCACACGGGAAGGTCCTCAGGCACAGCCTCCTTCCTGAGCACCATCCCCTGTGGGAATGGCCCCGCAGCTCCTGCCCGCAGGGAATCAGACGGTGGAGCAGCAGGGGTGGTGACCCAGGAGCTGATCTTACATAGCACAGCACAGGCACGGCCTTCCAGGGGTTCCCGTGCAGGTGCAGGTGGCTGACCCCAAAAGCTGGGGGCCACCAGCTCAGGCAGCCCATGCCCTGCTCGGCTTCCACATTCAGCTCTCTCAGCACTCCACTTTCAGAGCACTGGATCAGGACTCAGCCGGAGAGGGAGTCAGTTACACTCACCCTGGTTTCCAGTTTGAGGCCACCATCCAGAAGCCGCTCCCTCTGCAGGATGGGAAGTGGGCCAGGAAGACAGAGTGGGTAGAGGAGAGTGAAGGACTGTGAAAAAAAGCTTCTTTCTCCAGCTCCCTTTCCAATCTATTCAGGGCCATCCTCAGTGTCCCATGGCCAGAAGGCAGGCCCTGCAGCTCTGGGTGTGTGTGGAGGCTCTGGGCTGACATGGATGAATTCCTGAAGACTGTGATCTTTCTTTTTTTAATTTTTAAAATTTTTACTATTTTTTGTTGAAATGTAGTTGTACAATTTTATATAAGTTTCAAGTATACAATATAGTGATTCACAGTCAGTTAAGCTTATACTCCATTTATCATTATTATAAAATATTTGCTAGTCCCTGTGTTGTATAGTATATCCCTGCACCTTATTTTATACCTAATTGTTTGTACCTCTTCATCCTTTACTTCCCCTCCCTCCTTCCCTCTCTTCACTGGTAACCACCAATTTGCTCTCTCTGAGTCAGCTTCTTTTCTGTTATAGTCATTAGTTGGTCATATTTTTTAGATTCCACATATAAGTGATATCAGACAGTATTTGTCTTCCTCTGACTTATTTCATTTAGCATAATACCCTCTGGTTCCATCCATGTTGTTGCAAATGGAAAGATTTCATTCTTTTTATATGGTTGAGTAGTACTCCATTGTAAATGTGTATCACATCTTTTTTATCCATTCATCTGTTGATGGACACTTGAGTTGCTTCTGATAGGGCCTACATGTGGTCTCATTAATAAGATGGCTTGTTATGTCGACCTCGCAAACAAAGAATAAATCACAGTGATCGTTGGGAGGGACCAAACTGCCCAAATGGCATCCTAATTACCTCACCTCCCTTGTCATCTCACTGTTGTCTCATCCTGTTGTCTCACTTGTCTTGCATATCTCCTCAAAGCTGCGAGACCACCAGATTCCAGACCTCTGGCTCCGTGACCACTTCTTCAGAGAATTTTTCATTGGTGGGGTGTGAGAAGGACTCTGTCAGAAAGGGAGGACGCCGGTTCTCCTTAAGAGCCAGTCACCCCCTCTTTTCCCTCTAGTAGGTTTCCCTTTTCTTGCCTGACTGCCTGGCTTGCTCTCGTTTTCTCCGCACTCGCCTTACAGCTTGTACATCTTGGCAGTTGTAAATAATGCTGCTATGAACATTGGGGTGCACATCTCTTTTTGAAATAGTGTTTTTGTGGGTTTTATATAGATATACACTCAGAACTGAAGACTGATCTTGAAGCACAAGTTGGCAAGCCCAAGGGGTGGTGTATGCTGTACGTGTGTTTGTGTATGGGAGTCAGGGGACAGGTCCCCCTCGTAAGGGCTCCAAGTGATCTCACGTGTCCTAGTGAAGGGCAGGTGCTTTGGGCAGTGCTGGTTGACCAGTTATCCTGATAACAGGATGCTTCATGCATTAGAAAAATAAGGAAGGGTTTGTTTTGGTTTTGCTCTGCCTATACTCTTTTCTAGTTGTTGGGCTTCAGATAGCCCGGAACCTCTCTGTCAAATGGGGGGACTACCTCCTGCCCTCCCTGCCCTTCCATTTCACTGTGACCTCAATATGACGGCATTCATGTTGTAAAAATATTTTGCGAGCTGTCCAGGGTTTTGCCAAAAATGAAGTACCTGATTAAAACCAAATCCTTCATCATGATCATCTGAAGCTCAGCTGGCTGGCTTTGTGGGGAGCCAGGCTTCTCTGGGCACTGTCGGTCCAGTCCTATTTCATTTCCTCAACAGTTGGCATCTCAGCCTTAGCCTTCTCTTTTGGGTTAACAGGAAGTGGCACACCTTCTCAGAGTGTCAAGTGGGCTAGAAGACTGGGATGGGGGAGATCATGACTTTTTTGTTAAAACAAATACTTACACATGATTGTGTGGAAGGCAGAAGTTCATGAATTTTAATGTTAAAAAAGCAAAGAAATGTCCTTGTGGAGAGATGGGAAGTTGAGGCTGCATGGTGCTGCTTCCTGAGAGGACTCGGGGACTTCAACATTGTCCTCTGCTGTTAAAGATGTTTTAGTGAAAAGTGTGAGGCACACTGTCGAGTGGAGGAGGCTCTGTGCTGTACTGGGCTCTGCAAGAGGAGCAGCAGTCAGTAACGCGCCTGGCCTGGGAGAGCCCCGCAGAGGAGCAGCTTCCTTCCGAGGCTATATGGGAGTGCAGACAGAGGTATTGGAGGAAAGAGAGCTCTGGTCTGGTTGGAATGATGGAGATAATCTAAGGAGGCTTCCTGGAGGAGGAGGAAGGGTAGGAGGTGATATTTTAGGACCCCAGGAACACATCCTTAGAAGTGCAAGTCAAGCTTGGTCACTGGCAGGAGAATCAGACCTGGGCCAAGGGTTTGGAAAGAGGGGATGTGGCAGATGGGAATAGGACCCCTGGTGAGCAATCTGGGATGAATACAACAGGTCTTGGAAGTCCCGGAAATGATTTGAGCAGCAAAACGACAGTGTTGAAATTTGCTCTAAGGTGATTAATTTTGTGTTGGAGATGGATCTCTAGTTGTTTCTTTTGCTCAGATAGTCAGCCAGACCGAAGGGAGGGGATGGTCCTTTTATGGTTCTCTCCTTCCAGAAGAAAAGAAATCCCTCTGAGAGAAATATTCTCTTGGTTCAAACGCAGCCAACATGTCACAGCAACCTTTTATTTTATCTTGTACTCAGATGGAACTGTGGCCCAGAGGGGCCAAGGACCGCGCCTCCTGTTGCCCAGCAAATTTGAGATGACGTTGAACAGCAAGAGTCACAGATCACTGGGGTAGATGGGTCCCGGCAGGCCCTCCAGAAAGGCGGGCGCCATGTGCATCACGCAGCATTGCCGTGGAGCAGGATGCTCTTCTTTACGCATGAGCTCTCCACAGGAGCCCCCAGCCTGCAGGCTGAGCAGATGGGGATGGCAGCAACCCTCTTGCTCACTGCCTGTGGGAGGCTTTGGCCCCTCAGATCCTCTAGACCAGCAAGACTTCACAGTAGACCTCAAGTCTTGCTGAAGAATAAGATCCGCCCTGCACCTGGATACATGTCTAGTGTTTCCGCCTGGCATGGAACATGAGGCAAAATACCTCAAGGCTGTAGCTAGAGGTTGGTGGCTGAGACCCCCATGCTGGGCAGGGCACAGAGTGACTGAACAAGTCTCAACCTCTGCCCCCACTGGAGCCTCCCTGACCCACATCTTTCATTTATTTGTTTGTTTGGCCGAGCTGGGTCTTAATTGTGGCATACAGGATCTTAAGTTACAGCATGTGAGATCTCATTCCCTGACCAGGAATCGAACCTGAGCCCCCCCTGCGTTGGGAGCATGAGTCTTAGCCACTGGACCACCAGGGAAGTCCCACCCTGCCCCTCATCTTATCCTGTTCTCTTCTTAGCACTTCCTGGGCTGTCATCAAGGGTATGAATGGCAATATGATCAATACTCCAGCTCCGTGTATATCTGTTAATTGACTCGTCAAACATGTATGAAGTGCCAGCTGGATTTCCAGCACACTCTAAATGCTTGGGTAGAGGGAGGAACATCGCAGAGGCAGTGCCCACTCTCCCTGAGGGAACTGGGAGTGAGATGTGGAAACCACCTTAGCACGCACGCGCGTGCGCACACACACCACGGCAGGCTAAGATCCATCTGCACCACAGAGGAAAAGCCCAAATACTTCAGGAGTGGGTTCCAGGCCGTCAGTTTCAGCTCCAAGGGGTGGGGGACAGGGGAGAGCTCTCTGAGGACGGGACCTCTGTTCTCAGACCTAGAGGAAGAGATGTTGGCCGTTGGCCAAAGGAAGGCAGAGGCTTTGAGGGGTGAGGGAGGATTAGGTGTGAAAGCCCCAAAATGAAATCCCGAGCTCAGGAGGTGGGAGAAACCCTGAGAGGCAGGTGTGGGTGGAGCTAGGACCAACTGGAGGAGTATGGGGGGGCTGGGGGTATGTGATGGTATCCCAGCCTGGCCTCACTGCCGTGGGCCCGGCAGATATTCAGAGCCCAAGGCCTGTCTTTCCTGACCTTGCTTAGATGAAGCCCGATGTCGGCTGGGCTGCCCAGGCTGCTCTGATCATGACCACCCCCTGGGGCCTGGTTCAAGATTCTGGGGATTTCTTCTCTGTCTTCTCTGCTCCATCTCTGTGACTCTTCTGCTACCTTCACTTTTATTTTTATCCATCACAGAGCGCACTGCTTTCTTGGTTCTACTCCCTAAGCAACCACAAGCACAAGACAGTCACTTCTAACAGAATCTTTATTAACGATCTGTGGATTGTGAGGAGTCTTGTCAAACACGCTCCCAGACAAGTTAGAATTGAGGGGTCAGGTACCCCGTCCTTAACCCTTGGCCGCTCACCAGCTGCCTCCTCCCGCTAGGCAGCAGGTCTGTGTCACCTTCGGCTCTCTTCTGGCTCCTCCCCGTCCTCCTCCTTGGCAGAGCACCAGAGGCCTCACTCTCTCTGCTCTCCCTTCACTCTTGACTCCCAGGGGCAGCTCCCCGAGTACCCAGGAGTCTTTGGTTTAACCAGGAGTTTCCCTCCTTAGCAGACAGTTGTGGCTCTAGGCAGCACATCCTCTCCCCAGCCCATCACACACATCTGCAGAGAAGGGACTTTGGAGGACATCCTCCCCACATCTGTCATTATACAACCGAGGCCCAGGGCCCAAGGAGAAGGGGTGATTTGCCGAGACCCCAGCTGTGATCAGAGGAAGGCAGAATCCTCTCCACACTGTGTGAATGTGTGTGTGTGTGTGTGTGTGTGTGTGTGTGTGTGTGTGTGTCGGGGCAGGGGATGGAGGTCGGGTGGCACCAGGGCAGAGGTCCTGGGCTTGCTGTCCCCAGCTTGGCGTGGACCCCCAAGCGAGGTGAGGTGAGGTAGCTGACTTGCTGACCTGCGCTGTTCTCCTCTGCAGCCCCTCAATCCCCGCAGCCATGCACACATGCCCAGCCCATAAATATCTTATTTTGTGTTCCTGCCAGCCCCCACTAATAGGGATAATGCTTCCTGAGGAGCAGCCCAAAGCTGCATTAGTCGCAGATGTTTGATTGATTTAAAACAAAGAGCCTAACCACCAACCTCTCTCTTCGGTTTCTCTTCCTGCCACTTTGCTTGCAGGGTTATCTCTGAAATGCAATTAAGGGGCTTAAAAGTACATTTTCAGGAAGATGCAGAATTGATGAGGGGAGCTGGCCCCTGTGGGTGCCTCGGATTGTTCCAGCTCCAGGGAAGGGAGTGGGGACCCTGCCCGGAGCTGTGACGACTCCCTCCAAAGTCATGGGTCTCCAGGGTAAAATCCGCAGGCAGCAGCCCAGGAGGCTTGGTGGGAGGGGCTGCCTTTCGAGTGGAGCTGCTGCCCCTTCTGGGGTCCTGTGCTTTTCAGCTCTTTAGGGGAGGCCTCTGGGAGGGAGCCAGGGCCACCGGTCCTCAGACTGTTCTGAGGGCTGCCAGCTACAGAACTTCCGGCGAACATCCTATGGGTGTCAGGTTTGACCAGGTTTGACCCCAAGCCTAGGGAGCTTGGGGCTGGAGAATATGGTATTTACCAGAATGTCTTTTAGGAAATTTTGCAAGCTTGACAGGAAGTGTCTGAGATGGCGAGCATGTGGGTTGGAGAATGCCCGAGGGTGGCCCAGGTCACAGAGAGCAGCACTGAAGGGCATCTGCTTGGCAAGTGGTGTGTGGAGTCGGGGCTGCCCTTTCCCTGTCCTCTGCTTCTCTGCTCCCTCCAAGACATCCCCCTGCATTGAGCACACTGTTTGAAAATGTGAGGTTTAAAGGGATACTTGGCCTGCGCAGCCTGGAAACTCTCCCCCTTCCTATTTACCAGCACCAGAAAGAGGACAAGATTACCTTCTGCCAAGGTCACTGGAGAAAGATTCACCCTGGACATTTCATTCCAGCCAGACCAGGAAGAATGGGCCAGGCGTTAACAGTTGCAGGTGCAGAGAAAGGGCCTTTGTGCTAACGCTGCACAGGAAGAAGTGAGAATTTGTAAAGGCTAACGCTGCACAGGAAGAAGTGAGAATTTGTGGCGTAGGTATGGGAAGTAGCAAACATTTGGTTTGCTGATACATTGTGGTGAGTGAGAAGAGTAGAGACAGCCGTGGTGAATTTCAGTGTCATGCTCAGAGGTTTGGGTTCTAGTTGCTTGACAACGGTGAGCCATAGATGGCTCTAGGAGGGGAGAGGCAGAGTTAGAAAGAGACTTCTCAAAGACTTCCCTAGTGGCTCTGACGGCAAAGAATCTGCGTGCAATGTGGGAGACCCAGGTTTGATCCCTGGCTCAGGAAGATGCCCTGGAGAAGGGAATGGCTATCCACTCCATTTATTCTTGCCTGGAGAATCCCATAGGCAGAGGAGCCTGGCGGGCTACAGTGCATTGGGTCGTAAAGAGTTGGACACGACTCAGTGACTCACGCTTTCACTTTTCCATCAAAGACTAATCTGGTTGGGAATGGGGAGAGAAGGTAAATGCCTTTGTGATAACTATCAGCATCCCTGAGTCTGAGGGGGAAATTTATCTCAAATTATAGAACACACAGCTTTGATGTTCAGTGGGACAAGTCTCTCAGTCACCTTACCTGCTGCCAACATGTCCTCCACCATGGCTGTTTCTCCACCCTTCTGGCAACTTCCAGACAATTCCAGCTTTCCCTGGTTACCCAGTCTGCTTCTTTGAGGAGCTCATGGCACTCAGTCACCCCATTCCACCATCATCTGCTGAACTTTCAGACCTTCCCCTCATTCATCCAAGACTTGGGCAAGCAGGATTGCTCTCTTCCTCTGGTGTTTGTCCTAGGAGATGTCAGCTTCTGGCTCCCAGGCCTCTCAGCCTCTCAATCTCCTTCATTCTTCTCAGCCCCCTCCCAGCTGCACCCTGGACCTCATCCTCACTGTGACTGCATGGCTTCCAAAGCCACCAAATCAAACCCTTCTTTTATCTTAGTCAAGGGTGTGGCACACACTGTGGCCCCCTGACTGTTTTTGTGAATAAAGTTTTATTGGCACACAGCCCTCCCCATTCATGTACTTACTGTGGATGCTTTCAAGTTACCCTGATGGAGTTCAGTAGCTACAACAAGAGACTTTACAGGGAGGACCTTGATCCATCCTAATGTCTTCATCCCATGTTTCTCTCCTTTCTTCCCTCCCCTCCTGATCCAGGCCAGGTTCACAATGCTGATGCCTCTTTCTGCCATTATCCCCATTCTGCTGTCCCCTCCAGATAAGCCCAACTACCCACTTCCTCTTTCCCTCCTGCAAGCTGAGAGCTACCGCAGAAACGTCCCCCACAGGGCAGATTGATTCCATCCTACATTTTTTCTTTAATTTTATTTAATTATCTGCTGTGCCGTGTGGCTTACAGGATCCTATTTCCCTGAGGTGAACTCTCCTGGTCTTGTGAAGGTGATTTTCTTTCTTTCTTTTTTAAAATATTTATTTGGCTGTGTGAGGTCTTAGTTGCAATATGTGGGATCTTTAATTGTGGCGTGTGCGATCTGGTTCCCTGACCAGGGATTGAATGTGGGGCCCCTGCTCTGGGAGTGTAGAGTCAGCCACTGAACCACCAGGGAAGTCTCTAGAGGTGATTTTCTATCTGATTTCTGCTTACTCCTGGGACTTAGACTGGGAGCAGAGGCTGTGTCTGGTTTGGATCCCCACTGGGCCTCCCCCATGCCCAGCTCAGTATTTGGCCCACTGTGGACACTAAATCAATATCTATTGACTGAGGGACTCCATGTGAGAAATATCTAACCCAATAGCATTGGGATTGGGTCTGTTCACTGAGCACAAAAGCAGTGATTCTTAATGAGAAGATGGTGACAGATGTCAGAACCTCCTTGAGAGGATTTCCAAAGCGAACCTTGTCAACGGTTTTATCTCCATCCTCAAGATTCCTTCCTCTGTCCATGCAGATTCTCCAGGCAAGATTACTGGTGTGGATTGCCAGGCCCTCCTCAAGGGGATCTTCCCAACCTAGGGATTGAACCCAGGGCTCTCGTATTAGAGGCAGACTCTTTACTGTCTGAGCCACCAGGGAAGCCCAGAAATAAAGTGTGAATATTTTATTCCTTTCTCTCACAGGAAGATGAGTTATATGAATTTTATGTCTCTTTGGTTGGCAGCAAAGAGTCCTTGGATGATGAAGGCTCTGGCATCATACCACCCTGGGTTCAAATTTTAGCTTTGCCATTGCACAGGCCTGTTTTTTGTTTTTAATTGAAGGATAATTGCTTTACAATATTGCATTGGTTTCTGCCATACATTAAGGTGAATCAGTCATAGGTACATATATGTCCCCTCCCTCTTGAAGCTTCCACCCCTTCCCACCCTTCTAGATGGTTACAGAGCCCCAGTTTGAGTTCCTTGAGTCATACAGCAAATTCTCATCAGTTATCTGTTTTACTCATGTTAGTGTATATGTTTCCATGCTACTCTCTCCACTCGTCCCACCTGCTACATCCTCCCCACCCCACTCCCATGTCCGTAAGCCTGTCCTCTATGTCTGCGTCTCCACTGTTTCCTTGCAAATAGATTCATCAGTACTATCTTTCTAGATTCTGAATATATGCGTTAATTTATGATATTTGTTTTTCTGTTTCTGACTTCCTTCAGTCTGTATAATAGTCTTTAGGGTCGTTCAGATGGACAGTCCTCTTTGAGTCTCAGTTTTCTACTTTGTTAATTAGGGATCAGAATATCTATTTCTTAGGGAGATCTGGGGAAATTCTGGGTGCTGATGGTGGGCAGAAGTCATGTGAGACCGACTGCCCTTCCCTTCCTGACTCACAGTCAGAAGGTCACTTGTATCAGTGCCTTTTCCTCCTGTTTGTTATTCCTTGAACAAGATTGCTGAAGACCCACCCAGGAAGCGTTATTTCATCTTCCCCCGCTTGCCTTCCTGGGTCTTGCTTTAGTTTGTCTTCCATTCTGCAGAGATTCCTGAGAGGGAGGCTGAAAAGATGAAGTTGTTTGTCAGAGGCTTTTGCTAACCATACAATTGGGTTTTCTGCAGAGTGATTCATGGAACTGAATTTACAGCTGAAGTTGTAGATCTGTTTTTAGAAATTATTAGCAGGCATTAAACAAAAGCAGGCTTTATTAATAATTCACCAGAATAAAAAGATATGGCGTAATATCTCACAACAGTAACCTCTAATGCTGGAATAAGTATTCCATTTATTTGTGGGTTTTTTCTGCTTTTTCTTTCCTTTGACACAAGAAAGACCCAAATCTTCTGTAAACTAAAAGAAAGAAAGGTCTGAGCGGGTATATTTATCAGATGAGCAGAGCATGATTCTGCCTTTAGAGTCAGAGACACAGGACACATTCTGGGTGCCTGTACTGTGCTGTGCTTAGTTGCTCAGCCGTGGCCAGCTCTTTGCAACTCCATGGACTGTAGCCCGCCAGGCTCTTCTGTCCATGCAGATTCTCCAGGCAAGATTACTGGTGTGGATTGCCAGGCCCTCCTCAAGGGGATCTTCCCAACCTAGGGATTGAACCCAGGGCTCTCGTATTAGAGGCAGACTCTTTACTGTCTGAGCCACCAGGGAAGCCCAGAAATAAAGTGGAATCATTGGAAGCAAAATAGGGAATGATGGTCTATGTCAGGGGTGTAATGTTCTGCTTCTCAGCCCTGGCGTTTTTTCTTTTCCTTTTCTTTTTTCTCTGCTTTGCTTTAGCTTCAAAGTGTCATTAGTTCATGGATGTAGCAAACCCCACAGCCACACCCATACCTTTCTCTCTCCACAAGAGCACAGAGGAAAGGCCATGTTTTGAGGACCCAGAGAGAAGGTGGCTGACTGCCAGGCAGGACGGGAGGTCTCACCAGAAACCAAGCCTGGCACGTCAGTCTTAGACATCTAACCTTCAGAAATAAGAGAAAAAATGTCTGTTGTTTAATCTGCTCAGTCTGTAGCATCTTGTTATGGCAGTCCAAGCAGACTAGTACAACAGAGGTATTAATCTTCACCAGTATCCCATAGCCCTTCTGACCTTAGACATGACCAGAGGTTTGATCTATGAAGCAGGGGCATGAGGAACATCTGTGAGCCGTGGTTAAAGAACATTATTAATCAGAGCATCTTACACTTTTACTGGTGTCAGTGCTGTGAAGACTCAACTCTTATTTTGGTAAAACAGCTCAAGCCATCTCTAGCTTGTTGAAGTCAACCCTCATAACACAGTGGCCTTAAAGTGGGTACAAGAGGCTATATACCCAAGGATATCCAGGAATCACTTGGAAATGAAAGACAGTAATAATGTACTTGCCTCCCTTGATGATAAAATATGACTCCTGTTGTCCAGACTGTATAGTAATAATAAGGAAATAGGTGAAACAGAATAAGGAAGTGAAAAATGTATCCTAGAGTGCGTGCGTGTGTGCTGGGTTGCCCCAGTCATGTCCGACTCCTGTGACACTGTGGACTGTAGCCTGCCAGGCTCCTCTGTCCATGAAATTGTCCAGGCAAGAATACTGGAGTGGGTTATCATACCCTTCTCCAGGGGATCCTCCCATCTCAGGGACCAAACCTGTGTCTCTTAAGTCTCCTGCATTGACAGCCAGGTTCTTTACCACTAGCGCCCCTTGGGACGCCCATATCCCACATCCAGTATTGTTCCATTTTAATGTATAAAACAATTATTATCTAGGAATTCCCTAGTAGTCCAGTGGTTAGGGCTCTGTGTTTCCACTGCAGGGGACATGGGTTTGATCCCTGGTCAGGGAACTAAGATTCAGCATCCCACATGCCTTGAGGTAAGACCAAAACAAAGAAAAAAGTAAAAACAACAAAATCCCACAAAAATCAGAACAGCTGGTATTTACGTGAAACAAGATCCTGATATTTTATTTGATAAATTAGAGTGACATCACTGATTATCCATCAGTAGGAAATAAAGTTGGATTCTCATGTTACACTTCACACAAAAATAAATTCCAGATGTATTAAAGACTTCAGCGTAAAAAGTAAAATTGTGAGCCTTCCATTTCCCGCCATGATGGCATAACCCAGTTTCTCCCATTTCCTCTTACAACTAAAAACCACAATACATTTGTACAGGAAGACTCTGAAAGGCGGAAAAAAGAAAGTCTGCCGAAGAACCTCTGTGTTCTGATTCCACCTTCACGTGCTCTGGCGGTGTCAGAGATTGGGGCCAACAGGGAAGTGATTTTCCTTCGCACTCTGTGTGGAAGTAGTTCTCAACGTGTTTAATTTCTCTTGCAGGGATGGCACTGCTGGGAGCTGGTAGGGAGCTGATCTTCCACCCCCACCAGTAGAGGGAGGCAGCGCTCCAGTCCTCTGCCTTGGCAGTATCAGGGCCCAGCGGGTGCCTGATCCTCTAGCCCCACCCCGCAGTCCAGGGCTTCAGTAGGTGGTGCCAGGCTTGTCCCTCCACTCTTCACCCTCTGCTCTGGGTGTCCGCAGGCCCAGAGGAGGGCTGGACCACCACGCCCACTTGGCATTATGAAATGGGGTGAACAGTGAGTGGGAGGTGAGAATTGTTGGCACTCTGCCTGCCAACCCCCTGCATCCCGCAGGGCTCAGTGGGGAACTGAGTTTGCACAGTTATTGGAAGCAAAGAGGTCGTGCAGGTCAGTCCCCTGTCTAACTAGGAAGCCTCTGTGGGGCCAGGAGGCAGCTGAACTGCCACCACATCTGTCTGCAATGAGGCAGCAAGAATCAGTGTTCCCCTCTGGCTGGGGCCGGTTCCCTGGAGTCCAGAGAGGAGATGTACATGCCACACCTCCACATCAGGCCTGCCTGCTCAAAAACAAGATAAAAGACGGTCCAGAGCTTCATAATATAATACCCAGAATGTCCAGAACACAATAGAACAGTTACTCATCACATCAAGAACCAGGAAATTGACAACTTGAATGAGAAAAGACAACATTTCAGTTCAGTAGCTCAGTCGTGTCTGACTCTTTGCGACCCCATGGATTGCAGCACACCAGGCCTCCCTGTCCATCACCAACTCCTGGAGTTTACTCAAACTCATGCCCATTGAGTCAGTGATGCCATCCAACCATCTCATCCTCTGTCATCCCCTTCTCTTTCTGCCTTCGATCTTTCCCAGCATCAGGGTCTTTACCAATGAGTCAGCTCTTCGCATCAGATGGCCAAACTATTGGAGTTTCAGCTTTAGCATCAGTCCTTCCAGTGAACATTCAGGACTGATTTCCTTTAGGATGGACTGTTGGATCTCCTTGCAGTCCAGACACTGAGATAAATCAGATGTTCAGATGTTGAAATTATCTGACAAAGAGGTTAAAGAAGCCATCATGAAAATACATCAATAAGTATTGAAACATCCTCATGAAGCAAATTTAAAAAGTATAAAATCTCAGGAAAGAAAAAGTTATTAAAAAAAGAAGAGGTAAAGGGGATTATAGAAGTGAAGAATACTAAGTGAAATAAAAAAATTATAAAAATCCTAGAGAAAAAATTAGGTGACTGTATTTCTAACTGTGAGGAGTCTGTTTTTAAAAATATATTAATTTTCTTATTTGGCTGTGTCGGGTCCTAGCTGTGGCATGCAGGATCTTCACTACTTCATGCAGGATCTTTCATTGCAGCTTAGTTCCCCCAACAGCATGTAGGATGTTAGTGCCCTAACCAGGGATCTAACCTGTGTTCCCTGCATTGCAAGGTGGATTCTTAACCACTGGGCTACCAGGGAAATCCCAGGAGTCTCTTCTAACTAGACAGAAAGGCGAGCAGCTAAATCGTTTTGGTTAAGTTTGTCTGGTGCCTACAGATAATATCATATTTAAAGGTGAAAGTTGGAAAGCTTTCTCCCTAAGATCAGGAACAAGACAAGATGTCTGTTCTCACCACTTCTGTTTGACACTATACTGGAGATTCTAGACAAGCCAGTTAGGCAAGCAAAATAATTAAAAGGCATTCAGATTGGAAGGAATAAGTAAAGCTGTCTCTATTTGCAGATGTTATGATCTTATATGTAGAAAATCCTAGAGAATAAAATACTAGAACTAATACATGAGTTCAACAAGGTTTCAAGATACAAAACCAATATGTAACAATTGTGTTTCTAATGGACTGGCAATGAACAATCCAAAACTAACTAAGAATTTAATAACAATTAAGTTACATGAGTATTAAGAATAACAACAGAAGTATAAGACTTGTACACTAAAAATAACTGCAAAACATTGTTGCAGATAATGAAAGAAAAATGCTGTGAACGAAAAGATCCCATGTTATGGATCAGAAGACTTAATAAGGCTGGTAATAATGCCCTAGTGAATATGTAGACTCAGTACAGTCCTCATCAAAATTCATGGTGTTTTATTTGCAGAAATTGACAAGTTGATCTTAAAATTCACATGGAAATACAAAGGATTCAAAATAGCCAATGCAACCTTGAAAAAGAACGAAGTTCTCAGTCTCAAAATATCCTGCATTGTTGCAGTAATCCAGACAACGTAATACTGACAGAAGGATAGACATGCAGATCAACGGAATCGAATTGAGAGTTGAGAAATAAGTCCTTGCATTTATGGTCAATTGATTTACCACACAACTAGTCTTCAGTCTTTCCTTGTGGCTCAGACTGGAAAGAATCTGTCTGCAATGAGGGAGACCTGGGTTCAATCCCTGGGTTGGGGAGGTCCCCTGGAGAAGGGTTAGGCTACCCACTCCAGTCTTCTTGGGCTTCCCTGCTGGCTCACAAAGAATCCTCCTGCAATTTGAGAGACCTGGTTCGATCCCTACGTTGGGAGGATCCCCTGGAGAAGGGAAAGGCTACCCACTCCAGTATTCTTGCCTGAAAAATCCCATGGACAGAGGAGCTTGGTGGGCCTCAGTCCATGGGGTCACAAAGAGTGGGCCTCTGAGTGACTAGCACTGTTAATTTTTTTACCCTTCAGTCTGTCTCTCCTCTCCCTTAACCAGTTCTCCTGCCCAGTGGTAAACTGAGCCCCTCCCTCTCCCTACCTGGCCTCAATGAGGCCAAAACGTAAGGCAATTCAACTGAAAAAGGATCATCTTTTCAACAAATGGCACTGAGACCACTGAATATCCACATACCAAAGAATTAATTTGAGCCCCTATCTTATCCCATTTATAAAATAAAAGGCTACATAGAAGAGCAGAACTATAAACCTTTTAGAAAGAAAAAAATAGGAGCAAATCTTCATGACCTTGGATTATGCAGTGATTTCTTAGACATGACACTAAACCATGTCAGTGACAAAAAAAAAAAGGGAAAAAAAAAAGGAAATTGGACTTCATCAAAATTAAAAATTTTGTGCTTCCAAGGACACCATTAAGAAAGTGAAAAGAGAGACTTTCTTGGTGGTACAGTGGTTAAGACTCTGAGCTTTCATTGCAAGAGGCAAGGATTTTATCTCCAGTCAGGGTTTCCCAGATAGTTCATGGTAAAGAATCTGCCTGCAATGCAGGAGAACTGGGTTTGATCCCTAGGCTAGAAAGATACCCTGGAGAAGGGAATGGCTACCATTCCAGTATTTTTGCCTGGAGAATTCCACAGAAGGAAGAGCCTCGTGGGCTACAGTCCATGGGATTGCAAAGAGTCAGACATGACTGAATAACTATCACTTTTTAGGGAACCAAGGACCCACACACTGCAGCACAGCGACACACACCCACAGTGAAAAGACAAGCCTACAGAATAGGAGAAAATATTTGCAAATCATGTACCTGATAAGAGACCTGTGTAATGAATATTAAAAAAAAAAAACTGTGGCAACTCAACAATAAAGAGACAACCCATTTTAAAAGTGGGCAGAGATTTTTCTCCAAAGAAGATACAGAGATGAACAAAAAGCATATGAAAAAATGTTCAACATTATTAGTCATAACAGAAATGTAAATCAAAACTTCAGTGAGATACCACTTCATGACCTCCAAGATGGCTATAATAAAAAAGATAGTTAATAACAAGTATTGTTGAGGCTATGAAGAAATTAGAACTCATACCCTGGCAAGGTAAAACAGTGCATCTGCTTTGAAAGATAGTTTGTCAGTTCCTCAGAGTATTAAACACGGGACTCCCATATGGCCTAACAAATCCACTCCTAGGTTATAAACCCTGGAGAAATGAAAACTTCTACCTAGGTGAGACATGAATGTTCACGCCAGTGTTCTTTATAATAGCCAGAATGTGGAAACAGTTGAACTTGTATCTTTGGGCTTCCTGGGTGACTCAGTGATAAAGAATCTACCTGTCAAACAGGAGACATGGGTTGGATCCCTGGATTGGGAAGTCCTTCTCCCTCTGTGGGTTTTGAGGTAAGAAAACTTGCTGGTTTTCCTCATGTAACCTCTCAAATCTGTCCTTCATGTTTTGATTCCTTTTCCCCAACTTACCATATATTAACAAATAATTTAAATAAAATTGACACCCACTGAGTAAGTAGACTGGCTAGCCTTCAGTGACCAATAAAACCTGGATGTGGGGACTCTGTGCTTCCACTGCAAGGGGGCTTGGGTTCAATCTTTGGTTAGGGAACTAGGATCCCACATTCTTTGTGGCCAATAAAAGCAAATATCATTATGATAAATGTTAAAAAAAAAAAACCCATGCATGTGGCTCAATCTAGCTTATGATCCACCATTGAGACTTCAGGTATCCACGCTGCTGGATGTATTAGCCTGGGATTCTCAGAAGCCCACCTTGAAATGGGGATTTCTGCACAAGGGATTGTTTATAGAAAGTGTGCCCGGGAATTGTGACGGGAATTATAAGGGTGCAGGATGGAGAAGGGAAAGGGCCCACGTAAAGGTGCTGGAAGTCCTGGGAAGGGAAGCTTTGCCTTGTCCCACGGGAGACTCTGCTTCAGGGCAGGTCTTGCCAACTGCGGACAAGAGAGCTGTAGGCTCTCTACTCCCATACTCATGGGCCATTGGCTAAGTGCTGAATCTGGGTTAAGACAAATATCCAGGGTCCTCCTTTTCTCCATTGCACACAGACAAGGAGGCTCCAGAAGCCTCAGGGCAGTGTTCCAAGAAAAACTGGCAGGTTCTGGCTGTTGGGAGTGAAAGTACCCCGAGGAGCCAGTATGGGGGTCATTGAGGAAGCCACCCAAGGAGCATCCTCTTGCCCATGAAAATACCTGGGTGTGTGATCACAGCAGTAATTTGGAAGAAACTGATGTTGAAAAGAGTGAGCTCTAGGGATTGAATTTCCCTAAATCACTTATAAAAAATGTCATATGGCCAGCAATACTAGTACCTAGAAGCTGGTTCCCTCATGGCTGATCTTGGCAGCCAGTACATTAAGAAGTATTTATAAGTTCATGACAATTGTCCCAAATGCAAATAGACCCATGCAACTCAGAACAAATGATAGAGTCTGAAAATCCGAGCCAAAGATGTAGACACCATTGCAGATTGGAGGAGATTAAAGAGAAAGACACAAACTATGAGACATGTGCTAGACCTGTCCTTGCTATAGGAATGAGGCCTGGCGCTCAGCTAACGTTTCTAGAAAAGAGTGGGAGAGAAGTGTAAGAATTGCTGCCGCAGACTCCATGAAGGCTCAGACGAGGATGCCCCCAGCACCCTCAAGGGTGAACGTCTCCACTGTATTTCTGCATCAGGCCTTGGGAGATCTTCTGCCTTCTTGAGACCAGAGATTTTTAGGTTTTCCATAAGGGAATATAATGGCTTTCTTGACAGTCCAACAGACAGTATAGGACCCCCTTTTATTTTCTGTTGTTTGTTGTTGTTGTTGTTGATCACTCTAGCCTGACTTGTGTGTTCTCAAAGTCCAGTTGCCTGGACTAAATAACAATTCTCAGTCTGCCCTTGAGAATGACGTAGTAATGAACTCAGGATTTTGGAATTCAACTCCACAAATGTTTATTAAGCATCTACTATGTGCCTGGCATTGTGGTAGATCTTTGTCATGGTTGTTTAGTCATTAAATCATGTCCAGCTCCTTTGCGACCCCATGGACTGCAGCCTGCCAGGCTCCTCTGTCCATGGGATTTCCCAAGCAACAATACTGAAGTGGGCCGTCATTGCCTTCTCCAGGAGATCTTCCTACCCACGTCTCTTGCGTCTCCTGCACTGGCACGGGATTCTTAACCAATGAGCCACAAGGGGAGCCTATGATAGATCTCAGGGGTATGATATTAATAAGATTTGGGGAGTTCTTTGTTTTGGAATTCCAGTGGGAAGACAACAACCAACAACTTGAGGTGGTCTAGTCGCCAGGTTGTGTCTGACTCTTGTGATCCCACGGTCCACAGCCCGCCAGACTCCTCTGTCAGCGGGATTCTCCAGGCAAGAATGAAGTGGGTTGCCCTTTCCTTCTCCAACAACCAACAACTTAGTGGTCACTTAATTCCCCTCCCCACTCTATAGAGAAAATTTTGAACCAAGGCTGAGTTTGATGTGAGTCAATGGTTTTGTACCCATCTGTGTGTGTGTGTGTGTGTGTGTGTGTGTGTGTTGAAGAAAGGTTGGTGAGGCAGTTTTGAGCTCAGGGCCATTTGCAAGGCTGTAAAACCAGAATGCAAGTGAAGCCCTTAGGTCAGAGAGAAGGGGAGGAGGATTTTATTGAACTGAAAGAACAAGAACTAATCTGAAAACACTTGTGTGTGAGATCAGAAGCAATTTGAGGAATTAACTGACAGATATATACTACAATGTTATTAGTGGTTTTCTTCAGGGGATAGGATTTTGCTTGAGTTTAATTTTCTTTTCCTTTTTTCTCTCTTTTCCTTAGTTTCTCCCTCTCTCCCTTCCTCCCTCCTTCCCTGCCATCCCTTTTGCCTTCCTTCCTCTTTCTTTTTTCTTAGACTTTGTTGGTATCAGATACATTTTCTTAGACTTTGTTGGTATCAGATATGCTTCTCTCGACTTTTGAAATAAAAAGGCTCTATTTTAAAAATCAAATGGAAACTGAGAATATAGGTATATTGTATTTGAGGCTAAAGGTCAGGCCAGATTGATGCCAAACATAAGCTAACTCTGCAGTGTTCCCCTCTGTGGAGACCCCCATTTCTCCACATCTCTCCTCTAGGCTCCCAGGACTTGCTGTTTTTGGATTGGTGGCATCAGCTCAGGGGAACCAGTATCTGCTTAAACAGATCCAGTTTTTAAATGTCTATTTATTAAAAGGCTTTCCTGGTGGCTCAGTGGTAAAGAATCTGCCTGCCAAGTAGGAGATTCAGATTCTACCCCTGGGTTAGGAAGGTCCCCTGGAGAAGGAAATGGCAACCCACTCCAGTATTCTTGTTTGGGAAATCCCATGGACAGAGGAGCCTGGTGGGCTACAGTCCATGGGATCTCAAAAGAGTCAGACATGACTCTTTATTAAACTATTGATTAAAATAGTTTTTGAACCCCAATCCATTTCCCTCTCTTTAGAGTCACAAAAGATTTTTTTTTGTGAGAATGAAAATAATTAGGAAACCAGGAGATCACCCCAACCAGTTATTTTTTATGTTAAATAAAAACCTTTATCTAACCATCTACTTTTTTCCATTATGATTTATCATAGGATATTAAAAATAGTTCCCTGCACTATACAGCAGAACTTTGTTGCTTATCTATTCTATATGTATGAGGTTATATCTGCTAACCCCAGCCTCCCACTCCATCTCTTCCCCAAAACCCCTGCCCCTTGGCAACCACCAGTCTCTTTTCTACCTCCATGAGTCTAATTCTATTTCATAGATAAATTCATTTGTGTTATATTTTAGATCCCACATACAAGTGATATCATATGGCCTTTGTCTTTCTCTGTCGGACTTAGTTTTTGTTGTGTGATAATTTCTAATTTCATGCATGTTGCTGCAAATGACATTATTTCATTCTTTTTAATGGCTGAGTAATATTCCCTTGTATATATGTTGCTGCTGCTCAGTCACTCAGTTGTGTCTGGCTGTTTTCAACCCTTTGGACTGTAACCCACCAGGATCCTCTGTCCTTGGGATTTTTCAGGCAAGAATACTCAATTGGGTTGCCATTTCCTCTTCCAGGGGATCTTCCTGACCTAGGGATCAACCCCCCATCTCCTCTGTCTCCTGCATTGCAGGCTGATTCTTGACCCAATGAGCCATCAGGGAAGCCTGTCCATTCATCTGTCACTAGACATTTTGGTTGCTTCCATGTCTTGACTATTGTGAATAGCGCTGCTATGAAAATAGGGGTGCATGTATCTTTTTGAATTACAGTTTGGTCAGTCGGATATGGTTGTACAAATTTTCAAAAGCAGGCTATGTAAATAAATGATCAAAATCACGGCCCCATAAAGAGCCTGGCAGTGATTCAGGATTCTTCCAAATGTCTTGTGGTGACCACAGAGGATATGAATATATTTTTACAAAGCTCAGTCCCATCCAGCCTCTCCTTCCATTTACTGATTTGTGGCAGGGTTTGAAGCCCTAGTACAGGCAAGGCTGTCTCCTCAGTGCCACTGGTAAGGCTGTCCCCTCAATGCCACTCTAGAAGGGCACTGTGGGAGCCAGGGAGTTAGTGGACAAGCCAATCAGTGAGTCTGCAGAAATGGGGCAGTCTCTTCTTTGAAAGAGTGCCTCTTGGCTGCACAGAGGAGAACTTGTGGACTTTCAGGGTTGGGAAAGAAGCTTTTCTTCTCTTCCTCAACCCTTCAGTCTTCCCACTTTGAGGAAATGACACCTCCACTAGAGATTCCAGAGCCTTCTCCTTTGCCTTTCCCTTGCCACGGCCATCCCATCACCAAGTCCTGCCCACACGCTTCAGGCTAGAGCCCCAGTCTCTCCCTGTCTTTCTTTCTCACAGCTACCGTCGTAGTTTGCCTAGATGACCAAAGTCACCCTCTAACTGGTTCCTCCAGTTCTCTAGCTTCTCTCCAACCCAGTTTGCACTCTATGGCCTGAGAGTTATTTTTTGAAAAGCAAATCAAATCATACCATACTGTTAATTTATTTTTTAATTTTATATTAGACTATGTTGGGTTAGTTTCAGGTATAGAGCAAAGGGATTCAATTTTACATTTATCTACTCTTTTCCTGAATTTTTTCCCATTTAGGTTACTGAGTAGAATTCCTGTGCTATACAGTAGGTCCTTGTTGATTATCTATTTTATATATAGTCGTGTGTATATGTTAATCCCAGCCTCCTAAATTATCCCTCCCCCTGCCTTTCCCCTTTGTTGACTATAAGTTTGTTTGCTAAGTTTGTGAGTCTGTTTCTGTTTGGTAAATAAGTTCATTTGTATCATTTTTTAATATTTCACGTATAAATGATATCATTTATTTGTCTTTGTCTGACTTTCTTCATTTAGTATGATAATCTCTAAGTCCATGCTGCTGCAAATGGTACTATTTCATTACTTGTTATGGCTAAGTAGTATTCTGTTATGTGTATGTACCACATCTTCATTATCCATGCATCTATCACTGGGCACTTAGGTTGCTTTTATGTCTTGACTCTTGTAAATAGTGTTGCTATGAATATTGGCGTGCATGTATCTTTTTTTTTCTTTTTTAGGACAAAGGACTTTTAATGAAACATCAAAGTCTTCCTCTTCATCCCATTTTCATTCCCCAGAGGCAGCTACTTTTTGTTATAATTGGGGTTACATGCAAAACGTTGAATAGTATGCATGTATCTCTGGCTTTTATTTTGCTAACTTCAGATAGTATGTGCATCCTATATAGACTTAACTCACTCATCTGTATCCCCACTTCTATTCTTTTCTTACCAGTTTTTGATAAATTATTTTTTAATTCTTCTGTTGGTTACCTTTATACTTTAAATTGTTTATTTAAGCCTCCAGTTCTTATCGTCAGTTTTAACATCAACTCTTAACTTCCTGATATGTTATATAAGGGTGTTACCATCTCAACTCTTTTCTTCATCCCCCTTGTCCACCTCCCAACTTTCTTTGTTTTACTTTTTTTTTTTTAAATAGCTTGGTTGAGATATAATTTACAGTTCATAGGGTTTACCCATTTAAAGTGTACAACACAATGTTTAAAGTGTACAACTCAGTGGTTTTTGTAGATTTACAGTTGTGCAAGCATCACCATAATCTTAACTTTAGAACATTTTCATGACCCCTCAAAAGAAACGCCATTTTCATTAGCCATCCCTTCCTAGTTCTGCACAACCTTATGCATCACAAACTTGCTTTCTGTCTTCATAGATTGACCTGTTCCGGACACTTCATGGACATGAAATCATACAATATGCGATCTTTTGTGACTAGCTTCTTTCACTTTGCAGAATACTTTGAAAGCATGTACCTTATTCCTTTTTATTGTCGAATAATACCTCATTGTGTGGATATACCACATTTTGTTTTTCTATTTTAGTTGATACACATTTTGGTCATTTGTACTTTTGTTTTGCTATTATGATGTTATGACAACATTTTGCTGTAAACTGTTAGATTTATTTTTCAATTCATTCTGTAACTGTATTCTATAATCATCTCATATGTCTTTAACCATATTTTATAATCATCTTGTCTGTCTTGACTATGGTTTGATTCTAAAAGTTGGAAAACAACAAATATGATTATGCTATTTTGTGCATATTGCTTACTACAGGAGCCAAATAGTGCACTAGAATTATATTAACTTCTCTACAAAACTGACATCACAATGTCTTTTCCCCCTGAAGCATCTCTTATAGAGCCTTCCACTTCCACCCCCAATGTAGACTCACTGCAAGAGGTAATCTGGGGATTGATACTTCCTGGGTGGATCCCACATCTTTCTCTTTTTTGTTTATTCCTTTTGCTTTAAGGACATTCATCCTCAGGTAACTTCCTCAGAATTAGTTCATGGAGGTGAAATTTTTTTTTTTACCTTTTTTTTTTTTTTATTATTGTTTTTGCCATACATTGTCATGGGTTTACATATGCTTCCCCTCTGGGTCCCCCCTCCCTCCTCCCTCCTCCCCGGGAAATCTCGCTGCACCAGTCCCGAGCATCAATCCTGGGCTGGCGATTGATTAGACACATGACAATTAACATGCTTCAATGCCCTTCTCCCATATCATCCCACCCTTACCCTCATCCACAAAGTCCACAAGTCTATTCTATACATCTGTGTTCCTTTTGTTGTCTCCCATGTTGGGTTCTCATTACTGTCTTTCTAAATTCCATATATATGTGTTAATATACTGTATTGTTGTTTTTGCTTCTGGCTTACTTCACTCTGGATAATGGGCTCCAGTTTCGTCCATCTGAGTAGAATTGCTTCAAATGAATTTTTTTTTAATGCTGAGTAATATTCCATTGTGTATATATACCACAGCTTTCTTATCCATTCGTCAGTTGATGGGCATCTAGGTTGCTTCCATGTCCTGGCTATTGTAAACAATGCAGCGATGAACATTGGGGTACACGTGGCTCTTTCAATTCTGGTTTCCTCGGTGTATATGCCCAGCAGTGGGATTGCTGGGTCATATGGCAGGTCTATTTGCAGCTTTTTAAGGAACCTCCACACTGTTTTCCATAGTGGCTGTACTAGTTTGCATTCCCACCAACAGTGTAAGAGGGTTCCCTTTTCTCCACATCCTCTCCAGCATTTATTGCTTGTAGACTTTTGGATGGCAGCCATTCTGACTGGTGTAAAGTGGTACCTCATTGTAGTTTTGATTTGCATTTCTCTGATAATGAGTGACAGCCACTTGTAAAAGAATGAAACTAGATCACTTTCTAACACCATACACAAAGATAAACTCAAAATGGATTAAAGATCTAAGCATAAGACCAGAAACTATAAAACTCCTAGAGGATAACATAGGCAAAACACTCTCTGCTATAATCCAAAGCGGGATACTCCATGACCCACCTCCCAGAATATTGGAAATAAAAACACGAATAAACAAATGGGACCTAATTAAAATTAAAAGCTTTTGCACAACAAAGGAAACTATAAGCAAGGTGAAAAGACAGCCTTCAGAATGGGAGAAAATAATAGCCAATGAAGCAACAGACAAACAATTAATCTCAAAAATTTACAAACAACTCCTGCAGCTCCATTCTAGAAAAATAAACAACCCAATTAAAAAGTGGGCCAAAGAACTTAACAGACATTTCTCCAAAGAAGATATAAAAATGGCTAACAAACACATGAAAAGATGCTCAACATCACTCATTATCAGAGAAATGCAAATCAAAACTACATGGAGGTGAAATTTTTACATCTTTGACTGTCTAAAGATATTTTTTATTTTAATTTCACATTAATTTGGCCAAGTGTAGAATTCTTCATTCAAATGTAGAATTCTGAGAGTCTTGAAATCAGTTGATTGTCTTCTGACACCTAATATTACTGATAATAGTTCCTGTGACAATTGGATTCTTGTTCCCTTGTTTATCACCCTTATGCTCTGAATCTTTTTATGCTCTCTATATATATGGTATTCTGAACCTCATAATGGTGGTCTCGAGCATGAATCTTGCCTCATTCACCATGTTAGACAGGCTCATGTCTCTCTTCAGATCTTGGCAATGTTTTGTCCTTTTTTAAAAAAAAATAATTTCTTCTCCTCTTTTCCTTTTTGCTTCTGTTTTTTGGCAAAGGGTCATAAATGTTGAACCTTGGATGCTACTTTTCATCTCTTGTCTTTTCTTTTTTCCCTTAACTTTCAGGGAGGTTTTGCTTTTTTCTTTCTTTTTTTTTTTTTCTTTTACCTTATCTTTTGTTGTTGTTTAGCTGCCAAGTTGTGTCCAACTCTTCCGATCCCATGGACTGCAGCCTGCCAGGCTCCTCTGTCCATGGGATTTCCCAAGCAAGAATACTGGAGTGGGATGCCATTTCTTTTTCCAAGCATGTATCCTTTTGAATTGTAATTTTCTCCAGATATATGCCCAGGGGTGGGATTGCTGAACCACGTGGTAGCTCTATTTTTAGTTTTTTCAGGAACCTCCATACTGTTCTCCATAGTGGATATATCAGTTTATAGTGCCACCAACAGTACAATAAGGTCCACTTTTCTCCATGCCTTCTCTAGCATTTATTGTTTGTAGACTTTTTGATGATAGCCATTCTGACTCTTGTGAGGTAGTATACCTCATTGTAGTTTTTGCTTTTATTTTTAAACTTTTATTTATTTATTTTTGGCTCTGTTTGGTCTTAATTGCTGTGTGGGCTTTTTTTCTCTAGTTAACCGCAAGCAGTAGCCACTCTTCACTGCATTGCATTGGCTTCTCTTTGTGGTGGATTTTCCTGTTGCAAAGCACAGGCTCCTCAGGCTTCTGTAGCTGTGGTGCATGAGCTCGTTAGTTGCAGCTCGAAGGCTCAATAGTTGTGGTGCATAGGTTTAGTTGCTTCAAGGCATATGGGATCCGTCCGTATCAGGGATTGAATCCATGTCTCCTGCATTGGCAGAGTCTTTACCATTGAGCCACGAAGGAGGCTCCTTCGTTGTAGTTTTGATTTGGATTTCTCTGATAATTAGTCATGTTAAACATATTTACATGTGCTTTTTGGCTATCTGTATGTCTTCTTTGATGAGATGTCTATTTAAATCTTCTCCCAAATTTTGATTAGGTTATTTATTTATTTTTTTATATTGAGCTGCATGAGCTGTTTGTATATTTTGGCTTAATCTCTTATCAGCCATATTGTTTGCAAATATTTTCTCACATTCTGTGGGTTGACCCAAGGTAATCTGCAGATTCAGTGCAATCTCTTTCAAAGTACCAGTGGCATTTTATGCAGATCTAGAATAAAAAAATCTTAAAATTTATACAGAAACACAAAAGATCCTGAATAGCCAAAGCAGTATTCAGAAAGAAAAACAGCTGGAGGAATCAGGCTCCCTTACTTCAGACTATACTATAAAGCTGCCATAATCAAAACAGTATGGTATAACAGACTTATAGATAGGTGGAATAGGATAGAAAGCCCAGAAATAAATCTACACACCTTTAGTCTATCTGCAACAAAGAGTCAAGAATATACAATGGAGAAGAGACAGTCTCTTAAATAAATGGTGCTTGAAAAACTAGACAGCTACAAGTAAAAAAAAAAAATGAAATTAGAACATTATTTAACACCATACACAAAAATAAACTCAAAATGGATTAAAGACCTAAATGTAAATGAACTCTCTGAAGCAAGCATAGCAGAACTCTGACATAAATTGCAGCAATATCTTTTTTGACCCACTTCCTGGAGTGATGCAAATAAAAATAAACAAATGGGACCTAATTAAGCTTAAAAGCTTTTGCACAGCAAAGGATAACATCCCCTGTTTACAAAGGCGTCCCATCCCATGATACTCAGGACAACCTTCAGACTCCTCATTACTGCTCATTTTGCCCTCCAGTCTCCTCCCCACCTTTGGCCGAGTTTGTCCTTCCCTTCTTTCACCCGACTCCTACCCTGTTGTGACCCCTTGAAACAACCAGCTCGGGGACTTCACAAACACCAGGACCAGCCCTCCCCAGCAGCACCTGCTGAACCCTCCTCATTCCTCAGGTGTGGGGAGAGTTCTCTGACCTTGAGCCCACCCCCAACAAATTAAGGCACCCTGCTTCTCTCTCATAAAACTTAAGCTTTCTCCCTTGAAAAATTAGGGCACACTGTATTTACAAGTGTAATTGAATTGATTCACTTAATATTTGCTTCCCCTTGTAGTCTCTAAGCTCCAGAAGAACTAGCGGTGTCTGCTCATAATAGATGACCAGTAAATATAGATTGAGGGAATAAATTAATGGGATCAAGGTGCTGTCTCCTTTTTCCTGGACATGGAAAGCATATTTTTCCCATCAAGACACCCCTAACAATTTTTTCTTCGAGTCTTATTAGCCTGGAACACTTAATTTATAACCCTTTTATAATCTCCCAGACTGCTGTAGCTCCCCCTGACAAAATCACCAATCTCCTTTCAGCTGAGAAGCCCAGCGTGGCATCTTATATTTTAAAATATTTCTGGTCAGTGCTGAGAGTCATGGAAGATAGCCTGTGATTCTTACGGGCATCATCCTTCTCAAACTCCACCACAGAAGTCTCAAAAACTGTTTTGGACTTAGAGTTTCCTTGCTCCTTCCTTCCTTCCCTGCCTGGTCTTCTTCCCTTTATTCTTTTCTCCCTCTCATTCATTTAATGATTCACTCATTGTTTTGTTTTCAATCTTGAATGGAGTATTTCCTTTCCTCTCTTGAGATCAGAGCTAGAAGGCAGCAAATGTACTTAGAATGAGGTTCCAAAGCCATACCTCACAGTGGCTTTGAGTCTCCCAACAGCTAAAGTGAATTTGTTCCTTGTGACCCTGTTTGGACCCTCTGCCTCATTGCTGAGTTGGCTGTATAACAACAGTCAGTGCCCTCCGCAGAAGGCAGCGCCTGTGAATGGGGCAACAAAGACCCAAGCTGGATGGGGGCCCTTGGCATTGACATCAAAGAGGAGGATCTGACCGATGAAATCGATGAAGTGTGAAATGCTGTTCCTCACGCCGAGGCTCCATTTAGCACCTCAGCCCAGGGTTTCAGCAGAGAGAAAATCTTCTGGAATCGATACTACTATCACTTCACAAAATTACAGTATTGTGTCCTGAAAATGAGCCATAAATCAACCGCAGGCTTCACTTGCTGGAGGAAGCAGCTTTGCTGTGAGAAAGCTGGTGACGGGAGCACATTTCAGGAGCTCAGGGGGTCCGGGCCTCTCCTACGGCTGTTACCCAGCTGGGGAGGCAGGTGATCTGGAGGGAGGGTCCTGAGCGCACAGCATTGCTAGAGGCAGGCCAGGAGTCTTGGGTGTGCTGGAAATGCGGCTCGGCTGAAATCAAGCAAAATCTCAGAACCTCCAAATCCAGTCAAGCAGATACTGCTGAGAGGAAATTGGGAGCTTCTGGCCTCTCAGGTGATCCGCAGCCCACTCACGGGCCCAAATTTCATTCTTCCTGGCATGGCCTGCCTTGGTGAGATGTTGAGTATATAGATCTCAATTCCAGAAGCTGCCTGGGAGGCTGGTGGAAGGGAATTCTTGTTGGCTGTAGAGCTCCTGACCCTCCACCACACAGAGTCGTGCTGGGGGCTTGCTTTCTTCTCTTTGATTCCTGTTTGAAACATATTCACAAAAGGCCAGAGGTCTGAGCACTGCTGTCCAGGTTATGGGACCTCAGGAAGTCCATGGAAACAGTGGGCATGAGAGCTGGGGGTTATCAGAAGCCCCAGTCCAGATGCCTTAAGATGAACCAGGCTGCCCTGCCTAGGGAGGTCCCCACGTGGCATCCACTAGATGGATCTTGCGCTGTCACTTTACTGTCCCATGAAATTGCAACCACAGCAGAGCACAGACTCTGCCTTCCACTTCTCATAGTCTCCTGGTCCTAGCAGAGTGCAAAATACCAAAATATGTAACTAGTGAGATCGAGAACTAAATAGTCTTCTGATTGCCAAGACAAAAGGGAAAAATAAATACAGGTCATAGATTTTAATTATCTGGGCATTTATGTGCCACTGAATTTTAAAAAGAATTTATTTTGATGAGTAGTTATCTGAGGGACATTAGAAAGCCAAATGAAAACTATTTCAACAGGATTTCCATGAAAGATGAAGAAATATTTTTCATAAGCTATACCGTTGACCTTCTCTGGCCCTGCTTCTTCACCTGTAAGTAGGAATAGCAATAAAGGCATTCTCATTATTGTATCATATAAAATCATTTATTAGCAGATATATTCTTGTTCTATAGTACAATTGAGATATCAGAGTATAGTGAATTTTAAAAAGTTCATGTGGAAGAACATCTTTTTCAAATGGCAAAGTGCCATGTGAGGATTATGTTATCTTGACATAGGATCATCATTATCACTCCCCACGGTGTGCCGTTAACAGAATGTGGTTAACAAGGAAGTTTGGCTTTTGTCCAAAGCAGTGGGATCCCCCTCAACACCCCATGCCACCCCCAACACAAAGGCAGAGAAGGCTCTGTTCAAATACTCCAAAGAGTCTCTTGTAGGAGAGCCTGCCTTCCCCCTAAGTTAAGCAGCCTCTGTTTCCGCTTTCTGTGAAAGCAAAAACAATTACAGTCTCTTTCTTGAGTGTTTTCCATATGACAAGCATGTGTTATTGCATTGAATCCCCTGCTGCAATGGAGATGGTGCTGTTAGCTCTCCATATTTCACGGGAGAAAACTGAGGAATGTAGAGATTAAGTGACTGGCTCAAGGTTCCACTGAGGAGAGATTTGAACCTGGGTTGGCTTGACTCCAGAAACCAGATTGTTAACTGCCTAGCTGTTCTGAGCATGCAAGAGACAGTTTCTGGCTCCCCTCCTATTATCAGAGGGCCTGTCCTTTGACTAATGGGTACTGTGATTTGGGCCTGTGAACACTTCTTAAATGATTGTCAAAGAGGTTTTCTCTAGTAGTAAAGAAGTAAAATGTCCAGTGTCCATGAGAATGGAGGGAAACGAGATGGGAGGAATGTAAGGTGGACAGCCTGTTGGGGCGCTGTGGAGCATAGCGTTGTATGGAGTTCCACTTCTTGGGATCCATCCTACAAAGATGCTCACACATGAGCGCAAAGCTACCAGCTCTTCATCACTTCCATTCTTGGGCTATGACTCCCAGGACTCCTGGTCAGGGGATCTTTGAAGAGGCATGATCGGTGGCTCAGGGGACCCACCATTAAATCAGCCTTTCTGTGTGTCACTGTCTGACTTCATGCATCCTCTGGATCACGTCCTGCCTCTGCCTTATGAGTCAGCCTCCACCTTCGATTGCCAGGAACTGATGAGGTGGAAACAGGCATTGAGCCTTCCTGTTGCCTGCTGGCCCCGGGACCAGTGCTTGCCTTGTCACTCTCCACTGAACCTAGTGGTGTGATTTTTCTTGCCTCCCTCGAGATTGCAGAATGTCCTGGGTGCTCTCATGTCCCTGCCGTGGAGAGTACAGGGCGGGAGAGCAAGCCTAGTGCTTCTTGACAGCATCAAGGAATGCCATCACATTCCTTGTGACAGATGCCATGCTGGCATTTTTGTGCATCTCCACCTGGAACTTGGCCACACGGAACCACTGCAGGTCCCCCAAACCCAGACAGAACTCTTTCTATCCATGACCTTGAGCGTTTGGTTCCTTTGATTCCCTAAAGCCTTTCCTGACCTCCCAGGGCTGGGGTTGGTCCCTGCTGTGATCTTGCCCTGTGCCCTCCATGTACATTTACCAGAGCTGCCAGCACTCTGTCGGGTGCTGCTTTGCTTGTCTTTCTCCTCTTTGGTAGCGTTAATTCCCCAGCACGTTGTCAGAACCGTGTGTGTTGACGGGATGGATGACTAAGGCCACGTCTCTGTGGGTTTTGCCCTCAGCACTCGGCCTTCTCTTCTTAACCGGGTGAAGTGCGCTTGGGGCAAGTGACAAAGATGGGAGTCTGGGTCCAGCTCCCCATGGCCTCTGCGGGGGCCTCTCTGTGACTCCTGTGTCTGGCTCCCTGGGTTGGAAAATAGGTCTGAAGTCCAGTTGGAAAAGGGACCTTGTCTTGGCCAGACTGTAGGAAGTCTCTGACATTTTTCAGTCACATCCTATGTCACTGTCTCACTGTCACTTCATTTGCTGCTTGTCTAGGTGACCACGTCCTCCCCCCATGAACCAATGGATCACACAAGATAGAGAAAACTGGAGGTATTCAACCCAGAGGAGATGTGCAAGTGTCGCTTACCCACAGTCTCTGTCATTTCTTCCCTTCTTCCTAAAGATAGTGCTCCCAATTCTGTCTTTCTCGTCCATTTCCACCTTGCTAATCTGTAGCCTGGCTCCTCTAGGAAGCCCTAGGGGTGTGTAGTGGCTTACTTTTATTTCCTTCCTTTGACTTCCCAGGCCATCCAGGAGAGTGCCAGCAGAGCTGGATCACAGAAGTCAGAATTAGGGGTCTTCTAAGCATGCTCACCACCCTTTCCCATGCAGCTATAGGAAAACCAGGGGGAAGCCTGCATAGCTTCTGGCTTGGGTTCTGTTTTGTTTTTCTTTTTTCACCTTTATTTTTTTTTAGATTTATGTGTTTTTAATTTAAGGATAATTGCATTACAATATTGCATTAGTTTCTGCCATACATCAACATGCATTGGTCATAGGTACACCTATGTCCCCTCTCTCTGGAGCCTCCCTCCCATCTTCCACCCCTTCTGACCACTCTAGGTTGTCACAGAGCCCCAGTTTGAGTTCCCTAAGTCATATAGAAAATTCCCGTTGGCTATCTGTTTTACATATGGCAGTGTGTATGTTTCCATGCTGTTCTCTTCATTTGTCCAACCCTCTCCTTCCTCTCCTCTTCCCATGTCCATGAGTCTGTTCTCTATGCCTGCATCTCCATTGCTGCCCAGCAGATAGGTTAATCAGTACCATCTTTCTACATTCCATATATATGCGTTACTATATGATGTTTGGTTTTCTTTTTGTGGCTTACTTCACTCTGTATAATAGCCTCTAGGTTCATCCACCTCATTAAAGCTGACTCAAATGCATCATCTTTACTTTCTGTTTTAACTGAAGTATAGTTAATTTACAATGTTGTGCTAGTTTCTGGTGTACAGCAAAGTAATACATCTATATATATATATTCTTTTCCATTCTTTCTATTATAGTTTATTATAGACTATTAAATATAATTATATAAGTTATATAACTATAAATATAGTTTATAGTCAAAATGTTTTTTAAATTGGATTACACTTGATTTATAATATCGTGTTAGTTTCAGGTATACAACACATTGATTCAGCTGTATATATATATATGTATATAAATATACATACAGGGAACATTATCTTGTTATAAACTAAAATGGAAAAGAATCTGAGAAAATGTGTGTGTGACATTTTAGTTTGTAACAAGACATTGTTCCCTGTGTTATACACGAGGGCCTTATTTATCTATTTCTTAAACGTTAGTTTGATTCTGCTCATCTCAGACTCCTAATTTATCCCTCCTCCCTTGAGCTATGTTTTTCACATTGGCAGTATAAAGTCTTGGGAAACTTTGAAAACAAAAATAACAAATGTAACTGTGAAGGTAAACAGTTATTAGCACACTCCTCCTCACTGTTGTCTGCACTACAGCTCCCTCGTCTTTGAGATGAGTGGAGAGAGGCGGCAGCCACACTGGCCTCCGTGAACCTTTGATGAGTCATCATCAGAGATCAGGGGTCCAGAAAGTGGGGAGAGGTATCCACTCCACTGATGGCCTGATGCTGGAGCCACCCCACAGGCTGCCTTGACTCATCCCCAGTACTGTGTTGCCCCACATACACCCACTTATTTGAGCATCCTCCATCCCTCCCAAGGCTGACAAGAGGCAGCCCACTGGAATCAGTAGGTGGAACTTGGATGGAGGCAGCACATTTTCTATCTTGATGTTCTACCAAGGTCCGTGGGAGTGATGACAAGAATTTCCTTCTGGCTCCCTGAGTTCGTGGTTCTCTGAGGCCAGGGACACGGCAGTTAATCTCCTAGAACCTCATTCACCTCATCCTTAGAAGGTGGGTGTCCCAGCAGTGGCCATCTCAGAGGGCTTCTGTTGTAGTTGTTCAGCCACTCAGTCGTGTCTGACTCTCTGTGGAGTCTTACTCCCCAGTGTGCCATCTGGTGATGTCAATTCTAGGCAAGTAGGTGCTCCAATCCCATCTTTCCTTTGAGGTGTCTGTCTTTAGGATTTGAGTTAATTCTTTAACTAGAGTCCTCAGTTTTCTTATGAGTTCAAGGAAAGGTGTGAGTTTGCACAATGTTCTGGTTTTTCTTATAAGATGGGGAGTGATGTTTTTCCAGCTTTTCACATCCTAAAAGGAAGTCAGAAGTCCATCTTTACTTTTTTCATTTTTAACTGAAATATAGTTTTTTTTCAAAGTTGTTGGTGTTCAGTAAAATGATTAAGTTACATGTATGTATCAGTGCAGTTCAGTTCAGTCTCTCAGTAGTGTCTGACTCTTTGCGACCCCATGGACCACAGCAAGCCAGGCCTCCCTATCCATCATCAACTCCCTGAGCTTGCTCAAACTTGTGTCCATTGAGTCTGTGATGCCATCCAACCACCTCATCCTCTGTCATCCCCTTCTCCTCCTGCCCTCAGTCTTTCCCAGCATCAGGGTCTTTTCCAGTGAGTCAGTTCTTCTCATCAGATGGAGTTTCAGCTTCAACATCAGTCCTTCCAATGAATATTCAGGACCGATTTCCTTTAGGATGGACTGGTTGGATCTCCTTGCAGTCCAGGGGACTCTCAAGAGTCTTCTCCAGCACCACAGTTCAAAAGCATCAGTTCTTAGGTGCTCAGCTTTCTTTATAGTCTAACTCTCAAATCCATACATGGCTACTGGAAAAACCATAGTCTTGACTACACGGACCTTTGTCAGCAAAGTAATGTCTCTGCTTTTTAATGCACTATCTAGATTTGTCATACCTTTTCTTCCAAGGAGGAAGCCTTTTAATTTCATGGCTGCAGTCACTGTCCACAGTGATTTTGAAGCCCAAGAAAATAAAGTCACTGTTTCCATTATTTCCCCATCTATATGCCGTGAAGTGATGGAACCAGATGCCACGATCTTAGTTTTTGAATGCTGAGCCTTAAGCCAGCTTTTCACTCTCCTCTTTCACCTTCATCAAGAGGCTTTTAAGTTCTTCACTTTCTGCCATAAGGGTGGTGTCATCTGCATATCTGAGGTTATTGATATTTCTCCCAGCAATCCTGATTCCATTTTGTGCTTCATTCAGCCTTGCATTTCGCATGATATACTCTACATACAAGTTAAATTAACAGGGTGACAGTATACAGCCTTGACATATTCCTTTTTCTATTTTGAACCAGTCTATTGTTCCATGTTCGGTTCCAACTGTTGCTTCTTGACCTGCATACAGGTTTCACAGGAGGCAGGTATGGTGAACTGGTAAGAAAGAGCTTCTGAGAGAACCAAAAATGATATTTATAAGAAAATACTTAATTAGTCATTAATCAGTGGACCTCAGAGTATGGTCTGTGGACACTAGTGGGCTCTGAAACCCTTGCAGAGTGTCTCAGAGGTCAAAACAATCTTTATAACCACACTGAGACTTCATTCGCCTTTTTCACTAGAGTTGACATTTTTGCTCTTGGTGCAGATGCAATAGTGGGTCAAATGCTGGCAGTTTGGTGTGAGTCAGGTAAGTGTACGAAACTACAGTAGCAGTAATTGCATTCTTCACCTCTTGAACTCAAAGAGAAGAAGAGTCCAGTTGCCAGTTGCAGTTAAGAATATCTTTGATGAAAACAAGAATATCTTTGATGAATCAGTAAAAATATTAATTTTATTGAATTGCAGTTCTTGAATACACACCTTTTTAATATTCTATGTGATGAAAAGAAAACTACACATAAAGCACTTAGAGGACATTCTGAAGTTCATCCTGAGGAAAAGTGTACAACCACTTCTTTTATGCAGCACCATTTTTACGTAAATGATCAACTTAATAGACATAGGTATTTGGCAGATGTTTTCTCGAAGATAATGAAGTGAATCTGTCACTTCAAGAAAAATAATTGACAATATATTTTTTTTTATCAATGATCTGAGCTTTCATGCATAAACTAGAATTTTGGAAAATCTGTGTTTGCCTTTCTAAGCTTGGCAGTGTCCCAATGCTTTAACATTTTTGTGATGCTGTTTTAACATACATAATGAAATCTTTCAAGGTTTGAAAGATCTGCAGTGAGTTCATTAAACCGATCATGTCTCAAGTGACTAATGCATGGTGCTACAGTATATGAAAGATCCATTGGAAGTGGAAGATTTTAATGAAAATGTATGATTTTAAGTTTATTTGTCGAGTTTTAATATAGTATCAAAGAATAGCCAGAACTTGCTGAAAAGGCTATTTTATTACTCCTCCCTTTTTCAACTACATGTGTACTTCAAGCAAAACAACATTTTTGCAGTAGATTGAATGCAGAAGCAGACAGGAGAATTCATCTACCTACTGAGCCAGATGGTAAGAAACTTTGAGAAACGCAAAACAATGCCACTCTTCTCTCTACATTTTTGTTTTCAGAAATATGATCTTTTAAGAAAAATATTATTTCATTTTAACATGGAATGATTTTATGATATTTTAAAAGAAACTAGTAAAATAAATATTTTAATTTATATTATGGTAAATATTTGTAGATAGAACCCATATTAAAAGTGCTCTATTTGGGTCTTAGGAAATTTTAAGAGTGTAATGCTCCTGACACTAAAGGTTTGAGAACCACTGCCATGGAAAATAGTACATATTTCAGGTCTTTTTAATCATTTCTCTCCCAGTTCCTAAAATGGATTTCTAATGGTGACTTCAGGCTACAGCTTCTATTCTTAGGGAAAGAGTCACCTACTTGCTTTCATTTTCCAAAGTAAGGCTGAGGAGCTTTCCTTGAGACTGAGGGTTCCAATAAAGTCCTCCATAAAGGGAGCACTGTCATGAGTTCTTCTCAGGCCACACAAAGGCAGAGGGGCCATTCAGTTTTATAGCAGGTAAATTTCCTTAGCTGCCATCATGGGCTCAAGAGTCCATCTTCAAATAACATATCAATGTGGCCATTCCAATCCACATCTACATTATATTTAGGCAGGGCAAACTTCATGACCTGCTCCTCCCCCTGCCCCTACTTCCGCCTCTTCCACCTGGTGCATGATTACTATGGGAACAGCCACTTTGCAAACTGTGACCTTCCCCTGTGGCTACAGTTGTTTGGCCAATTGAAGTATATCTCTGTGAATTTTGGACACAGGATTCAGAGGGTCAAATCAGCCTCCTTCCAGTTGTGTGAAGATATAGCACATAAAACTTGAGAGCCTTAATTGTCCATGTTTGCTGCCACGTACTGAGGAGCAGAAGATGGGAACAAAAAAGATTTGCAAGGGAAAGTCAAGAGATGGCAGGAGTAATGTTCTGCATCCTAGCCTAGTTGCAGTGTTTCCTCAGACCCAGCCACATCCCTGTGAGTCACCCACTGCCCACGCCACCACTCCCAAGCCCCAGCTTTTGCTTGCTTAAGCAGGGCTGAGTTGCTAATCAGTACCAGAGACTACTCTCTTAGTAGCCTCAGCATGGCACACACTCAGGAAATAGTAATTTGCTGTGCTAAGTGGATGACAGATAACTTTGCATCCAATGGAGGCAGCAAATCAACTGTCCTTGAGTTTAAGCAGAACCTGCTGTCTGGCGTGTGTGAACTTGTCTGGGTCCAGGTGGATGCTACCTGACTCCACACAGTAAAGTCCTTGGAAGCTGGAAAATGCAGTTGTCCTAGAACTTCCAGAGGAGTCACATGTTTCCCTGTTCTTATGAAATTCTAGCTAATGAGTGGATAGACGAAGGTTTGTTGTCCTGAACACTTCTACCATTTCTTTATGCTTTCAGAGAAAGATTATTTTCAAACTCAGAGGCTTTACTGAGGAACACGGAGCTATGCTATCATTGTACAACTGACTGGTTCACAGTTCTTAATCTGAGATATGAGAATAAAATTTAGGAATCTGGATATGAAAGGGAAAAAATTGCTTCTACATTTTCACTAATCTTTGACTGTAAATTAGCATCTTCTTCAATTATTCATGTGGGTAGCAAACCATAGCCATTTAAGCAAGATCCACCTATAATAATTAAAATGAGTTATGGATATGAAATGTATAGTGTATAATGTATATAGCCAGTAACCATGTAATACATTTATATGGTGACATATTGTAACAATATAACATAATAAAAATAAAATATCATGTTATTTTGCTGATCACTTTGAAATATATAGGAATATTGAATCACTGATGTGTAACATGAAGTAATGTAATATTGCAGATGAATTATACTTCAAAAACAAACAAACTCATAGTAAAGGAGATCAGATTTGTGATTACCAGAGGCAGGGTGAGGAAGGAGGACTTAGATGAAGACAGTCAAAAGGTATGTTGACCTAAAAAATAGTCACAACCTAAAAGTTGAGAGTTATGTTTTATTCAGCAGAAATTTTTAGGACTTAAGCCGAGGAGGCAGCATCTCAAGTAGCCTCGAGAGACCTGGTCCAGGGAGGCGAGGGAAGGAGCCAGGGATATATAGAAATCTTACAACAAAGGGCAGGTAGGCAGAACATCAAGACTGTTGTGAATTAGAGAAACCATTTATCTCAAGTTAAGGAATTTAGTGCTTTTCTATGTCCAGGACAATGCAAGAGTCTGGGCTCGCTGAAATCATTCTTTTCATATGCACCTCAGCTGTCCTGGGCCAGGATCCTGGATTGTTCCTCTGTGTTCCCCACAGGGAGTGGCTGCAGTGGCTGATGTCTGCTGGACATAGAGATTCACATTTGGAGGGGGGAACTCTCTGATGACTGTGACATCCTTGTTTACTGATATGACAGGAAATACTCCATTTCTCAGGCATAAAATTCCACTTATAAAAAAGTACTTAGGATATAATGTACAGTATAATAAATATAATTAACACTAATGTATGTTTATATATGAAGTTATTAAGAGAGTAAATCCTGAGTTCTCACCACAAGGAAGAATTTATTTTTCTATTTATTTAATTTTGTGTCTATATGAGATGACAGATACTCATTAAACTTACTGTGATGATCATTTCATGATGTATGCAAGTCAGATCATTATGCTATACTGACATAGTGTTAGAATGTAAAGTCAAGTGGGCCTTTGGAAGCTTCACTTTGAAGAAAGCTAGTGGAGGTGATGGAATTCCAGTTGAACTATTTCAAATCGTAAAAGATGACGCTGTGAAAGTGCTGCACTCAATATACCAGCAAATTTGGAAAACTCAGCAGTGGCCACAGGACTGGAAAGGGTCAGTTTTCATTCCAATCCCAAAGAAGGCAATGCCAAAGAATGCTCGAACTACCACACGATTACACTCATCTCACACACTAGCAAAGTAATGCTCAAAATTCTCCAAGCCAGGCTTCAACAGTTTGAAAACTGTGAACTTCCACATGTTCAAGCTGGTTTTAGAAAAGGCAGAGGAACCAGAGATCAAATTGCCAACATCCGCTGGATCATCAAAAAAGCAAGAGAGTTCCAGAAAAACATCTGCTTTATTGACTATGCCAAAGCCTTTGACTGTGTGGATCACAACTAACTGTGGAAAATTCTGAAAGAAGTAGGGATACCAGACTACCTGACATGCCTCCTGAGAAATCTGTGTTCAGGTCAAGAAGCAACAGTTAGAACTGGATATGGAAAAAAAAAAAAAAGAACTGGGCATGGAACAACAGACTAGTTCCAAATAGGTAAAAGAGTATGTCAAGGCTGTATACTGTCACCCTGCTTATTTAACTTATATGCAGAGTACATTATGAGAAATGCTGGGTTGGATAAAGCCCAAGCTGGGATCAAGATTGCTGGGAGAAATATCAATAACCTCAGATATGCAGATGACATCACACTTAAGGCAGAAAGTGAAGAACAACTATAGAGCCTCTTGATGAAAGTGAAAGAGGAGAGTGAAAAAGTTGGCTTAAAGCTCAACATTCAGAAAACTAAGATCATGGCATCTGGCCCTGTCACTTCATGGCAAATAGATGGGGTAACAGTGGAAACAGTGACAGACTTATGTTTTTGGGCTCCAAAATCACTGCAGATGGTGACTGCAGCTATGAAATTAAAAGACACTTGCTCCTTGGAAGAAAAGTTATGACCAACCTAGACACATATTAAAAAGCAGAGACGTCACTTTCAAAGGTCCATCTAGTCAAAGCTATGGTTTTTCCAGTAGTCATGTAAGGATGTGAGAGTTGGACTATAAAGAAAGCTGAGCACCTAAGAATTGATGCTTTTGAACTGTGGTGTTGGAGAAGACTCTTGAGAGTCCCTTGGACAGCAAGGAGATCCAACCAGTCCATCCTAAAGGAAATCAGTCCTGAATATTCATTGGAAGGACTGATGTTGAAGCTGAAACTCCAATACTTTGGCTACCTTGTGCAGAGAACTGACTCATTGGAAAAGACCTTGATGCTGGCAAAGATTGAAGGTGGGAGGAGAACAGGACGACAGAGGATGAGATGGTTGGATGGCATCACTGACTCGATGGACGTGAGTTTGAGTAAACTCCGGGAGTTGGTGATGGACAGGGAGGCCTGGTGTGCTGCAGTCCGTGGAGTTGCAAAGAGTTGAACACAACTGAGTGCTGAACTGAACTGAACTGAATACAGTGTTGTATATCAATTATGTCTCAATAAGACTAGAAGAAAAAAATAAAATCTTTTCTATAAAGGAAAGCAAAATAATGGGGGAGGTGAGTCAAAAGAAAGTTAAGATGGAATATAATTACATTATATTCATATTTTCCCATTTTTAAACATTAAAAATATGGGGGAAAATATTACAGATATTTCATTTCACATTAAAATGCTGAAGATATCAGGAAATTCCCTGGTGGTCCAGTGGCTAAGTCTTTGTGCTTCCAATGCAGGGGTACAGGTTCAATCCCTGGTCAAGGAACTAAGATCCCACATGCCACATGGCATGGCCAAAAATAAAATTAAAAAAAAAAAGATAAATAAATGTTGCAGTATCTGGGGAAACCGAGTTCATCTTACTCCAAATTTATGGCATTCGACCTTCCACTAGATTCTATTATCTTACACGTGTGTTCCTTCATTAAACATTTTAGTATTTTGGTTGACTACATTTCTATTTATTTAGTGCATTTTGTTTCATGCAGTAAAAAACCTAATTCTAAGAATAGATTGATGGAATTCATCCAGCTTCAAAACTGGAACAAACAAAACAGGAAAAAACCCCAGTACCCTAAACTAAACACTGGTTTAGTTCACCTTTTAGAAGCAGAATAACACACAAGAAGAGATATGATAGAAACACTACAAATAAGACTTCAAGACTACATAGGATGGATTTCATTTATAGTATTATTCTAGTTATTTAATACTGGGTAATAAATACTGAAGCTTAGTGTCTTAAATTAGCAAGAGTCATTTATTTTGCATATGAATTTTTAATCTTGGAAGACCTTGGAGGCAGTAGTTTCTCTCTGCTCCACGTGGCAGCAGCTGGGGAAGCTTGACTGTGGCAGGAAGTTCCACTTCCAAGATCAGTCACTAAACTGGCTGGCAAGTTGGTCTGGCTGTGATGGAGAGGCCAGACGGGGCTGTCAGCCAGGACCTGCCCTTCTCTCAGTGGGGGTCTCTCCATTGGTCCCTCAGGCTCCCAGCTGCGTAATGTCTGGATGCCAAGAGATCATTTGAGACATTGAAGGCCGCTGGTGCTCAAGACTTAAGGCTGGAAACTTGAGCAGTGTCCCTTCCACTATAGTTTCTTGCTAAGTAGTCAGAGGGCCCAGTCAGCTTCTCGGGGCAGGGACCCGTCTCATGCTGTGGGGGATGTTAAATAACTTGCAGGCAGCTTTTATCTGTCACAGATGTGAACTATGATTTCCCTTGGAACTTCTTTTTAAGCCATTTTTTTGAATTGAGGTAGAGTTAATTTACAATATTGTATTTGTTTTAGGTACACAACAAAGTGATTCAGTTTTATATACATATTATATATATATGAATTCAGTTATATAATAAATTCAATTCCATATGGATTCAGTTATATATGTATATATACATATATATATATATATTCTTTTACAGATTCTTTTCCATTATAGGTTATTACAAGATATAGTTCCCTGTCTGTGCTGTATGGTGGGTCCTTGTTGTTTTATTTATTTTATACACAGTAGTATGTATATGTTAATCCCAAACTCCTTGTTTATTCCCCTCCCTTTCCTTTGGTAACCATAGTTTGTTTTCTATGTCTCTGAGTCTATTTCTGCTTTGTAAGTTCGTTTGTATCTTTTTTTTTAGATTTCATATATAAGTGATACCATATGATATTTGTCTTTTTCTCTCTGATACTTCACTTAGTATGGTCATCTCTAAGTCCATCTGTATTGCTGCAAGTGGCATTATTTCATCATTTTTTGTGGCTAAGTACTATTCCATTGTATATATGTACTGCATCTTCTTTATCCATTCATCTGTTAGTGGAGAATTCCTTCCTTTATAACATAAGATTTCAACACATTTTAAAAGTCTTTAAAGTGGCTAGTTTAGTAGTATTTGCAAATGAAATTCTCTCAGGTGGGAGTGGAGGGAGCAGGTATTATTACCCATTTTTTAATGGAGGTTAAGGCTTTCTTGGTAGGCTCTGTTGTAGGAGACAGGAAGCATTGGAGAAGGGATTGGGGGAAGAAACTGGGTTGGAAGCCACTTGGGTTTGGATAGATGATTTCTAAATACTTTTTCTCCAACTCTCCACCCAGGGGAAATGGATTTGCTTCAGGTTAACAGGAAGTCCTCCCTGTTTCAGGTGGAAACGTGATGCCTTTTTTGCAATGACCAAGTTCCTGTCTTCACCTAGCTGACATGATCAAGTGTAGGGCTGCCTGTTTGTTTTTAATCCTCTGCCCTACAGTCCATGAGGTCACAAAGGATCGGACATGACTGAGTGACTAACACTTTCACCTTCTGTCCCACTTAGAGCCTGGTTTTTGCAGAGATAGAGGGTGTCCATTAATATCTTATGGGCAACCCAAGGCCAATGAGGGCAGATGCTGGGGATAAATACTGCCCTCTTCCATTCCACAGTCACACCAATTCTAAAGCACATTCCTCCTGCCCCATTCCCTCCTATACCTGTTCCATCTAGATCATCTGATACAAACTCATTCTCTTTGGCTCCCATTTTTAAAAAATATTTATGGAGGGAGGGAGGTTCTGGAGGGGGAGCATATGTAAACCCATGGCTGTTTCATGTCATTGTATGGCAAAACCAACACAATAAAGTAAAGAAAATTAAAAAAAAAAAAAAAGAAGCAGACCACACACACAAAAAAAAATTTATTTGGCTGTGCTGGGTCTTCACTGTAGCATGCAAAATCCAGTTTTCTGAACCGGGATCAAACCCAGGCCCCCTGCATTGGGAGCTTGGAGTTGTAACCACTGGACCACGAGTCCCTGGGCTACCATTTTTAAAGAATCTGGTTTGGAATTTGGGTTATTCTTTTTTTTTTAAATCAATGATGTGGCTTTCTTGTCTGTCATCTTTCTCTCCATTCTTTATGTGTGGTTTCAGAGAGGAGAGTGGGCACACGGATGCCTCCATATTTTAATTTTTTTTTTTAAGTTTCCCCTACTTGTATCTTATCTATATTTTTCTATCTGTAAGGAAGCAAATCAAGTCCTTGCTTTCCAGGTTGCTATGCTTTGGACCAGCCCGCATTGTTTTCTTTCTCTCCAGTGATATCTCTGTGAAGTCCCTGAGTACATAAAAGCAACATTTATAAGAAATCCAGGTCATTGCAAAATCACTACTTTTGAGAAGCATATATTCTCTCTCTCACACTCACAGACACATATGGACACACACACACACACACACACACACACACACACACACACACACACAGTCAAAGTACAGTAACCCAGTTTCATTTATGGCCTCCCCCTGAGTCTAACCCAAGATCACAGTCATGTTGTCCTGAATTGTTTTACCCTTTAAAACCAGGCTTTGACTTTTCAAAACTTTTGAGTTATTTTCGCATAGACATTCATATCAGATGGTACAAAGGGCTTTTCTCCAGTCAGGGCACACTCACCCTGGTCCATCTCTAGCCTCTCCATGAGGCAGTGTCTCTGCCCAGCAGGACCTTGGGCTCAGACCTTCCCTCACCACAACATTGGTGAGCCAACTTCCTGGGCTGGGTTCTAGCCCCTTCAAAGGTAGAAATCACCTTATAAACATCCACTGCCCTGCAGTGAAGGAGCCTTTCCCCAGTGAGGGGGAAATGGCTTAGTTTGGCACTTCCCAGGACAGGGGTAATGAGGGGCTCTTTACCCACCCAGTTTGGAAGCCATCATCCCATGTGTCTAGAGCATAAAGGATCCTAGGCTATAAAGAGACAATTGTCCAGGTCTTTCATTTTTCACTTTAATAAGCAGAAAGACTAAAGAGGCCTGTCTCTCTCTCTTTTTTTTTGACTGTGCAGCAAGTGGGACCTAGTTCCCTGACTAGGGAAAGAACCCCTTCTCCCGCATTAGAAGCACAGAATCTTCACCACGGGACTGCCAGGGAAGTCCCGAGGAGCCTATCTTTATGGGCATGTTTGCTACCGTCACTCGGTGCAGGAGCCATTTGTGGGGAATGGGAAATATTCACCCAAATCCAGAAATCTCTTGGAAGAGCTGATTTTCCATCCATACCCCATCGGCCATATGTCTGGGAGACAGAGTGGATAACAAGCTGCAGCTGAGACTTCCCTGAATCCATCAGGCCCTCCCTACATGCATGGTGAGGCCTGGGTCAGTCCCCGGAGTGTTTGCCCTGTGTGGGGATGTATTTCTTATGTCTGCGGCACACCTGAGCTTCTCTGCAGGAGCCAGGAGTACATCATATCAGTATTTCGGTGTCCCTGCTTCTGTGGGGGTAAAAACCATGCCATAGCACTGGGTGAGGGTCAGGGGTAGGACTCCGTGGTGGACCACCTGGGTCAGGGTGCTGACTCTACTGCTCACGTCCTGTGTGGTGGTTACGTACTCTTCTCTGCGCCTGCTTCCTCTCCAGTAAAATGAGGACTGTCCTAAAAAGACCACCTCGTAGGATTGCTGTGATGATTGATGAGATAACCTACGTCTGAAGCACGGTGACTGGCATGTAATAAACGTTCAGGAAACATCAGTTATTATCATGTGATTAAGCACAGAGCTGTGCTTTGCATGTCTGCATGATAGAATCTGGTCGATTATGATGCAGCTCAAGGTGGGAGCCGAGGCAGCATTTCAGGGTGCCTTGTCAAGACAAGACAGAGGCCAGGGGGACTTTTGGGGGGGAAACAAGGCTAGAGATGTTGGAGGAGCAGAAAGCTGCGCACCTGGACCCGTTTATCTGTTGCAGTCCAAAGCATTTGCACTGCCGCCCACCGGTTTGTATGGTGAATAGGGGAGATAGTCCTCATTTTTACCGTGCCCTCCGCTACCTGCTCTCCACACTTGTGGTTACAGTCCCAGAGCTGCGTGTTGGCATGTATTTGTGCACGTCCTTGTAGAGTGAGATTAGAAGTGGTGAGTGGATGTTTTCTTTTTTTTTTTTAGTAACTCTTTTAAATTATTTATTTGGCTGTGCCAGGTCTTAGTTGCAGCATGCAGGATCTTAGACTATCATTGCAGCATTGTGAGATCTTCAATTGCGGCAGGCGAGATTTCGTTCTTTTTTTTAGTTGTGGCATGTGGGATCTAGTTCCTTGACCAGGGATGGATCCTGGGCCCCTGCACTGGGAGCACGACTGTTTCTTAGCCATTGAACCACCAAGGCAGTCCCGGTGAATGGATGGTTAAACAGCCCATCAAACCTCAGACAGAGCATGCCGTCAGGGAGGCTGGGCGGGCAGGGAGAGGACAATAATAGGGAGTGGCAAGAAGCAAGGTGAACTTGGATTTTGAGACACATGTAAACTGGAAGCATCATAAGTCTCATCGATCGTCATTCTTCTCCTGCCCGAGCAGGAGCGGGTTGAGGGACTGGTCTCTGCCTGTTGAAGAGGTGGTTCCTCAGCATTTCAGATGGCGAAGGGGTGGACACGGCTGGATTTCAGGCTGAGAACTTCCCCTGGGAGGGGAGGGAAGGGGTCAAGAAAGGAAACCTGCCATGGTGGAGGAAGCTGAGTCTGTGGAGCTGCGCCTGAGTCTCAGGAGTCCAATATCAGTCTCTACTTTGATCCATCTACACCTCTCCTCATTCAGGGCATCTGGCCTTGTTCTCTCTGTAAGGTGCCACCTTGCTGGGTTTCTGGATGCAGGTCTTTGTCCTCACTGCAGAGGCCAGTACTGAATGTCCTAGATAAGCTTCTTCCCCCTTCTCTCTACACCTGACACTGTGCCCCTGGACTTCTCCCTGAATTAATCTCCAGCCTGCACAGCTTCTCCTAATTATCCCCACTTATTAATCAAGTCTGAGATGAGTGATGCTTCTTCATCAAAGCCTCCCTGTCCCCCAAGCCAGCTCATGGTCCTTTGCTGTAAGCTTTCTGGGGACCCTGCATTCTCCTTCAGGCAAACAGGGCCTGCTTCCTCCTGGGTCATTTCTCTCTTCTCAGGTTATTTTGGGCTGGAGTGGGAGCCCTCCTCTGTGCAAATGGCACTCTGTAGGTCCTTCCACTCCATTTTGTCATTACACTGGGTTGTAATTGGCTATTCGTGTTCCAGATTCATCTATGAGCTCTTTGATAGCAGAAACTACATTAGTCAGTTATTGCTGCAGTAATGCTGAGTAACAAACCATCCTGAAAGGTCAGTTCTTAAAACAAATTTGGTTTTTTCTTTTTCAGTTTTGCAGGTCAGCTGGCTTTGGCTGCACGTTGCAGGTTGAATCCAGGTCTACTCCATGTATCTTGCATCTCCTTGAAACCAGTGGCTTGAGATCCCGGGAGCATGCTCTTCTCATAGTGAATGATGGGAGCTCAGGAGAAAACCATCCATGAGGGCACTCGAAACTTGTGCTCACATCACGCCCACTCATGTTTTTCTGACCAAGGTAAGTCACCTGGGCATGTCCCAACTCAGGAGACAAGGAGGTATCTTGCCCCCAAGGTAGAGGAGGAGAAGAATAAGAACAAGCTATTAATGCACAATAATTAACTCATCACAGGAGCCATGGAGTAGGTGTCTTTACATCTCCAGCATTTAGCATGAGACCCGCCATAGGTGGGTATTCTGTAAAGGTTGAATGAATGAACGGAGACAAGCAGAGGGTTGTGTTCTCTTTCCTGGGGGTAATAAGGATGTTGGGGCTCACAGATTCCCCTCACAGAGAGATGATATCACACAGAAGTAAGAGGTCAGCCTAGCGAGTAAATTTCCTCTCTTCCTCTTACTGACTGTGGCCTTGGCAAGTTACTTAACCTTTGTGAGTCTCATTTTTTTTTTTCCCTATAAAATGGAAATGGTGCTGCCTGCCTCAACAGGTTATTGCAACATTAACTGAGATTATCTATGTAAAACATTGAGCACCACGCCTGGAGTTGCATTAACATTGTGAATGCTAGCAGCTGTTATTACCAGTAGTATTATTACTGCTACCATCTTGTATTCTGCCAGTCAGGGAGAAAATCAGCTGAGTTGCTATGAATTAAATAGAAGACAGTCTGCTGGCCTGGGCATTAACATTTCTAATGTGACCCACATTCGCCTTGAGTCTTAAGTGGTTCCCATAATAACCTAGATCTAGGAATTGTAGGAAAGGAAGAGTATACAAAGAATGGGTGATAGGCAAGAACCTAAATTCTCTCTCTCATGCCTGGGTTTAGAGGGATGGGGCCTAAGAAGAAGAGCTTATTGAAGGACATCATGGCATCCTTCTCTCCAATGTGTCATCTGTCCTGCAGGGAGCAAGAGAATGGACTTCTTAGGGGTGACTCAGTTAGAGGGCAGCTCTGGAGTGGACATGAGGATAAGGTAGTATTCCCATCATGTCCCTGGTACTCCAGGTGTGTGGGTAGGGTAACATTTCTGAGCCCATGGCTGGGCCCCCTAAATGGTGGGGGCACTCTGTACCTGTAGCACATCCTGCCAGAAAGGCAGAATCCAGGGAGGGTGGGGACTAAGGACCAAGAGGGAGCTTTGTGGCCAGTGTGGTAGAGTAATCTGGGTCCTGGCAGGCAGGTGAGCAGGGCAGTCTGGATGCTGCTCTTGCCACAACATCCTTAGAAGACTGTACCCCTCAACCAAGTTGGTATGACAGGTGTGGAGAGAGCATTAAGCTAGCTGCACTGGGGTAGAGAAGGGGCAGGTGGGGCCATGCAAGTGATGAGTGGGTGGCTCTCTTCTATCCCAGCCATGGCGCCATGGGAGACAGGGGAAAGCAGGCGGGTGGACATGCTGCCATGCCCGTCCCTCACCAGCTGTGTGACAGGGCACATTGTTTCCTTCCCCTGGGTCAGCGCCCTTCTCTGTTACACAGCGGGGTTGGAGCCCATTCTTTCACTCAAGAAACATTAGTGGCACTTCCTCAAGGAGCCAGGTGCTATTCTAAGGCCTTGGAGATACACCTATGGAAAAGATAAAGGTTATCAATGAAAATTAGATTTGGCCTTATATAACAGAAAGTCCAAAGAACAGCATCATAGATGAAAGAGGGGAGTCACTTATTTATGTCACATAAATCAAGTCCAAAGACCCCATATCAGAGCTGGCACAGTGGCCTTGTAGCCACCGGGGACACAGGCTTCCTTCCCGTGAATCCTTGAAAACATTTGAGGTAGTTGTTTTAAAGATCTTGCTGTTAATTCCACCATCACTATCCCTCCAAGCCTATTTCCAATGAATTTTTCCCAGACTTTGGGTCACACTATTCTGTTTTTTCATATTTCTAGTAAGTTTCAGCTGGATGTTGTACATTTTGAACTTTACATTGTTGAATGCTACATTTTGTTTAAAAGGCGATGGACCTTTCTGGGCTTCCCAGGTGGCTCAGTGGGTAAAGAATTTGCCTGCAGTCTTTTGGACTCTATGGGAAAGGGCGAGGGTAGGATGATATGGGAGAATGGCATTGAAACATGTAAATTATCATATGTGAAATGAATCGCCACCCCAGGTTTGATGCATGATACAGGGTGCTCAGGGCTGGTGCACCGGGATGACCCAGAGGGATGGAATCGGGAGGGAGGTGGGAGGGGGGTTCTGGAAGGGGAACACATGTATACCCATGGCGGATTCATGTCAATGTATGGCAAAACCAACATGATAATGTAAAGAAAAATAAATAAATAAATAAAAATTTGCCTGTAGTGCAGGAGATGCAGGAGACGAGAGTTTGATTCCTAGGTCAGGAAGATCCCCTGGAGGAGGGCAACGCAACCCACTCCAGTATTCTTGCCTTGAGAATTCCATGGACAAAGGAGCCTGGCGGGTTACAGTCCATAGATTGCAAAGAGTTAGACACAGCTGAAGTGACTGAGCATGCATGAACCTTTTTACAGCAGGAAAGTAAGTTACTTTCTTCTGAAGTTTGTTTTTAAGCTTTCTAATTTTCTTTGGGTGAATCATGTTGTTGTTGTTTAGTTGCTAAGTTGTGTCTGACTGTTTTGCTACCCCATGGACTAGCGTATCAGGCTCCTCTGTCCATAGAATTTTCCGGGCAAAACTACTGGAGTGAATTGCCATTTCCTTCTCCAGGGGATCTTCGCAACCCAGGGATCGAACCTGCGTCTCCTACATTGCAGATAGATTCTTTACTACTGAGCCACCAGGGAAAACCCAGAGTGGGTCATAAGCAAGTTTAATCCTAAGATTAGTTAGTGCTGCTGCTAAGACTCACTTGAAGTCTCCACACAAAGACCCAAGAATCTGAGACATTCTTTATAAAAGCGGATCAGAATTTGATCATCTCTCAGCTCTGTAAACTGTTTTGCTTACAGCTCCCTGATTTTTCTTTCCATAGATTTGTGGGTCTTCATTCTCTGTTTATGTGATTTAACAGTCAGCGACAGATACAGGGGATCCCTGTACATTTTTCTGGAGCTATTTATTTAAGCAGAATCTCTCTGTCCAGTGCCGTGTCTTGAATTTCCAGCCCCTTCATCTTTTCTGAACTGCAGCCCCTGTCTCTTCAACTGAGAAAGAGTGCTGCTCTGCTTGGATTCCCTTCTCTGCAGAAAGCACCTCCAGACAGAAAGCCAGGGTGATGAGAGGCTCATTTCGTTTGGTCTTTTTCTCAGAGATGAGTGTTGCCTAATGTCTGAAAACTGTTGCCTTGGATCTTTTGTTCAGTATCATAGTCCTTAACGGTGAGGAGATGAGTCTGATCCCAGTTACTTCGTCATGACCAGAAGTAGGACTTCCTAATACCTTTTTAACACCCATATCAATTAACATTAAACTGGCTACACAGTTTAAAATGTTGAATTAAAAAATGAACCAAACATTGATCTACTGAATTATGACTCATAAAGATTGCATGCATATGTACCTTCATGACATGGTGCTAGGCCCCAAGGACGGTGGCAGTTGATGGAACAGTCTCTTCCTAAGAATTCCATCTCATTAAAATGCACGATAGATTAAAATATATTCATGAGAAGCGCAAAATAAGATTAACTGTGCATACAAGTGTGGTTTTAAATGCATTTAAAACAAGTCACACTTTCACAGGCATTTAAATAAGTCTGATGGGGTCCCATAAGAGGTGAGAGAAGGGGATGGAAACAAGTTATGTTGGTAGCAGAGGCAGAAGCGGAGTCAAGAATTTTTACTCATTTTCATAGATTGTCATCGAGGGGATCTGGGAAAAACTAATCCAGAAAAATCAGTCTACCGTATTAAATATTTCTTCACAGATTCTGTCAGGGCACAGCTTTATCTGTTCTGAGAGAACTGCCATGAATACAGCATTCACAAAGAAAATCTGTTTACATATTCCTGGAATGTTTGGAAAGTTTTTAGTTTTTGCTTTGTCTGGAAGTGAACACACTATGTGAATTTTTCAAAAGGTTTCAAAACCTCTTTTCTCTTTTCTTTTTTAAAAAAATATTGGGGTATAGCCAGTTAACAATGTGATAATTTCAGGTGGACAGCAAAGCAACTCAGCCATACATGTATCCTTTCTCCCCCAAACTCCCCTCCCATCCAGGCTGCCAGATAACATTCAGCAGAGTTCCCCGTGCTATGTAGTAGGCCTTGGTTGGCTGTCCGTTTTAAATACAGCAGTGTGTACATGTTGATCCACAGTTCCCTAACTGTCCCTTCCCTCAGGTAATCATAACTTCATTCTCTGAATCTGTGAGTTTTATTTTTTAAATAAGTTCATTTATATCATTTTGTTTTAGATTTCTCATATAAGGGATACCGTAAGATATTTCTCTCTATATATCTGACTTCACTCAGAATGACAGTCTCCAGGTCCATCCATGTTGCTGCAAATGGCATTATTTCATTCTTTTTAATGGCTGAGGAATATTCCACTGCTTACAGGTACTGTATCTTTATCCATTCCTGTGTTGATGGACAGTTAGGTTACTTCCCTTATTTGGTTACTGTAAACAGTGCTGTAATGAACACTGAGGTGTCAAAATCTCTTTTCTATTGAAAGCAATTGCTTGTGAATTTTTCCTTCTCTGAAACCCCAAAGCACCTGGCCCAATAACATCTCCATTCTCAAGTCTCTAGACTCTTCCCTTTACTACCATCTACAGCTGCCCTCATGGCCTTTGCCCATGTCTGGAAAGCTCCTCCTCTCCTGACCACCCCTACTTTGCTTGACGACCTCCTTGTCATATTTCATATTTCATATTTCATATTTCAACCCATCTGCCTCAGTGAGGCCTTCCGCCATCATCCACTTCAATAACACTACCCCTTTAATCCTCCCCATGAGATCCTGTTCTTTTCCTTCAGAGAATGAGTGCTGGTTTTTTCCCGGGCTGTCTGTTCTCAGATCCATCCCCGTATCCTTCCTCTGACCCCAGTCTTATCTCTAGGGGACTGGCTCCGGTGAACCGTATTTCCCAGACTTCCTTGCTTCCTGACTTCTACAGAGGCTCAGCCTTTGGGAGGTACTGATGGATGTCAGAAAGGCAGGAGGAGGGGGCAAGGCTGGATTTTCTCCCTTCTCTTTTGGCGTTGATTTCTCCACATACACAACGATCGAAGTTTCCCTGTGTCTTCTGTTAATGCTAGGCATCCACTCATTCCATGGTCCCAGTGCTCCTTGGGCAGCTCCCATCTTGGTTCCCCTCTCCCAAATGGCCCCAGGTTCTGGGCTCTGACAACACCCCCACCCCCCCAGCCACCACCTTCTCTCTGACCCTTTGTTGAATGGCTTCGTGCTGCTAATAACCTTTGGGTTCCTTCACTGTCCTAGATTTATCAACATTTCCATCGCTCACGTGAGTAACAAATCCCCTGCATTCAGTTCTCTCTGATCTGTATACACTGAGAGGCTTCTCTGTTCCCTGGTTAGACCCTGACTGATAAAGCATGCATCTCAAATTGTAGATACAAATGTATTGCCTGCTACATTTTTGTTTTGTTTTATTTCTTTGCGTCAGGTCTTAGTTGCCGCACGTGGTATCTCTTTTTGGTTTTTCAGTTGCAGCATGCGAGATCTAGATCCTTGATAAGGGATGGAACCCAGGCTCCCTGCATTGGGAGCATGGAGTCTTAGCCGCTGGACCACCAGGCAAGTCCCTCAACTGCTGGGTGTTTTTAATCTCCTAGCTGAATACCTCCCTCCTCCCCCCACATACTCTACGAAAAAAAGAGCAATGTCTGTTATCTTCACTACAGGATCCCTAACACCCAAAACAGTGCTTGGTTTTGGGTGCTTGTCCAGTTAATATTTGTAGGATAAATGCTTGAAAGGGAAGGCAGCAGTGATGATGTCAAACATACCATCAACCCCAGGTGACCCAAGTATTTTCTTACCTTGGCTTAGGTCCTACAGATTGTGGAGAGCAAACCATAGTGAGCCGTCCCTCATGGTTATGCAAAGAGAAAGTTTTACTGTGGGGAAACCAGAATGATGAGCCTTGCTGCTATTATTGTTTTTGCTTTTTCTTTTCTTTTTTTCAAATTCCACTTTAGTGGAGAGAAAACTTTCTCATTTCCCATTTCAGCTCACTGAATTATTCATCAAAAATGTTCCGCTGGTATTTCCTCCTCTGTTAGAGTTTGGCAGTTCCAGAAACACTCTGCCCTGGAGTTGCAATCAGAGCAATTAGCAGCCCCTTACGGGACCTAGCCTGTTCATGCCCTCAGCTTCCCAGCCTGGGTGGTGTGGAAGGAACACCAGCCCTGCATGGATTCACATAGATTTTCCTGCAGGGGTGGGGCTGGCCTGAACTTGAAACCCAGTTGAACCCCTGCAGGCTCCCCCCTCTCCTTTGTTGGGACCAGCAGGTCAAGTAACCATCCTGCTAAGAGCATAGGAGTTCTGCTAATACCTCCCCTTGTCTGATGAACTGATTCCTTTGAGCCTCAGGTTCTCTGTCTCTAGAACAGGAAAGGCAACCCTTGCCTCATGGTGTTGTTGGGGCGGTATGGGGTCCACGTTGGCCCTGAGCAGTGTCAGCCACTGGGATTCCGGTGATCTCTGCCAATTGGTAGAAGGTTTCTCCAGAAGTCAGTTTTCCTGGAAGGATGATTTCTCTCCATCCAGCATTCCTATTTCATTACAAGCTTTTCGTATTACATGACTTCCATCCCTGCTGTCTCATCTGCATAAATCCACCCTTGTGTATTCACATCTACGTTCTGGTCAGAGCAGTGAAAAATGGAAGAGCCGTACAAAAGCTCTTTGCACAAAACAGGAGATAGCATACTTCCCACCAGCATAGATCTCTTTGGGGGTCCTGTGTGGTGCTGTCAGCAAGAGGACACCTAGGGCACCGGCATGAAGCTCTGGCTCAGTGATGCTGGGCCCCACACTTCTCCTTTGCCCTGGTGGCTCTGCCTGCAGGAGACGCAGGTTAGATCCCTGGGTTGGGAAGATCCCCTGAAGAGGGGTATGGCAATACACTCCAGTATTCTTGCCTGGAGAATTCCATGGACAGAGGGGCCTGGCGGGCTACAGTCCACAGGATTGCAAACAGCTGGAGGTGACTGAAGGACTGACACTTTCCCTGCTGTTTGTCTCCTTTGCCACAAACTTGCAAACCACCTCTCTACTTTGCCAGCATCCCTGATAGGCTCTGCCACCAGGGGGCGCTGGAGAGACTGGAAGGTTGTAGAAGGAGGATGCTTGTCCCTGTCTTCTACTCCCATGAGCAGCGCCTCACAATCCTGCTTCTTCTCCTCGGCACCAACAGCTCTAACCCAAGCAGCCTCTAAATCCACACTGCAGTTTTCCCATTTTCCAAATCTAGTTGCGTTGTTCACTACCAGGCTGAGACGCTGCGCAAGCTGTCTTTCGTGCCCTCTCAAGGTCCAGGTCTCAGCCCCAGGGGCAGGCAGCCTTTGAACTCAGGACACCCGCTGGCTGCTCCTCCACCTCTGCCCAAGATACCGGGGTCCCAGCTCCACCAGGTACCCCCTCCAAACCCCTACTAAATGTTTTAGTAATTCCAATCTCTTGCCTTGGTTACCCCAGCCGGAGGGGAGATAGCTGCTTCTTGCACTTGCTATCTCTCACTACCTTCTTAATATTACAATGAAAAATTCTTCCATACAATGTTATATGTAAGCTATAGCTCAGTAAAACTGGAGGAAAATGAAGATTCCCATTAAGTCATTAAAAAGAAATTCTTCATAGTAAATTCTCTCTGTTCAAATACCTGGTGCTTCCTGACTCCTCACAAGACCTAACTGATCCTGAAATAGGAAGCAGGGCAAGCAGTGCACAGCCCGTGAGGATGTGGGCAGAGGATGTGGGTCAGGGTGGGAGAGTAGTGGCAGGCCACCAGTCAGCTCTGGGTGAGCCACGACCAGGAGGCCCTCTGAGGACCACAGAAGCACATGTGCAGGGAGTCTGGGTCTTGAAAGCACAGCACGAACCTGGGAGCCACAGGCTTAGCGGTCCAGGCATACTTGGCCAAAAGGGCTTGGTAGCCAGGAAGCCCTCCCCACCACAGTCTATCTGAGCAAGCGGGGGAGCAAATGAATGAGTCCTCGGTGGGCTGGCCTGTGGAGAGAGGAAGAGATGCCTTTTCTAAGGTGCTCTGGTTGGACCTGTCTCCCCATGACCCTCAGAATGTCCTGTCTGCTTCCAGTCCCAGGGTGGTCTAGGTGGCCCGCTGTGGACCAGCCCCAGGCTCATGACTTCTTCAAGGTCAAGCTTAGGTGCTGCTACATTCATGGGGCCCATTATATGTGTATATGTATATACAACACCTCATGAGCATCTCTCTTGTCTCTGCACTTATAGCACTTACGGTCAGCACTACTCGTGGGGCCTGGGGAAAAGGTCCTGGGGGGATAGAACTGTTCTCTGCACTCAGTGAGGTATCAGTGTGAAAAGAAACCCAGTAGTGACTAGCTGTCTACCCGCCTGTTATCTACCTATCTGTCTATCTGAAGTGTTGGTTCCCCGCAGGTGTTTAATAAGTAATAGCTGAGTGAGTGAATGAATGAATGGACATCTCTCCTGAGACTGAGAGATAGGCAGTCTGGAGCAGGGCCGTCTGTCACCGCTTCCCTCTTGCGTTCTTGATGCCCAGTGATACATGGGATAGTCACTTATTTTGGGTGAGTTTATGACCAAGGAAATGAGGTAAGGTGGAGAGGAAGGAAAACCAGAACACAGAAATGACCCAGAAATGTGAATCCTAAACCAGTTGTCCCACCCTGCCTCCCCCTCCTGGTACCTATGCCAGGTGCCAGGTGCCTGCAGTTTGGCCCTGGAGAAACCTCTCCCACCTCGTGTCACCCTCCCCTGGCCTCCCGGCATCTCTCCTTCCCTGCCACCACTTGGCCCGCACCCCCCACAACCCTGCCTGCAGCCCCGCATCTCATTAGCAGCTGGCTGTTGCTGTCAGAGTCTCTGAGAAGATCATCTATCCGGAAAAGTGCGTGCGAATTACTAAATCAATAAGCACTGCTAACCTCTCCGTACACTGCCTCTCTGCAGAGATCACTGCAGCCCTGCAGCGTCTTGAATGAATATGAAGGAAGCAGAATAAGCTTACTGGGCATACCTCACAGGCCCAGGGAGGGGCAGCCACACTCCCCTGCGATTCCACGGATAAGCGCTACCCCACCTCCACTTTTGTTCTTGGCATTGTGTTTTAGCACTGACAGAGCTAAGTTGTAAGGAAGCACAGGTCTTGCTGTGTGCTCAGCCTTCGAAACCTCAGCCCAAGCCAGAGGTCACCTTAAAAGGCCCGCCTCACAGTCCATCTGTGTCATGTCTTTAACCAGTTCAGGGATGGGTAGAAACTTTCATTTGTTTAGGGCAGAAAGTTTTGTCTGCCCATCCAAAACCGTTTTAAAGAAGAAGAAAACTATTTATAACATGCACATTCAAAATTAAAAGAGGCCATTCTCTTGGATTTTTTTTTGGTTGCACCAAGCAGCTTATTGTATCTTAGTTCCCTGATCAGGGACCGAACCTGTGCCCCCTGCACGGGAAGCAGGGAGTCTTAACCACTGGACTGCCAGGGAATCCCCCTATTCTTTCTGTTTAAGTTTTTATTGGAGTATATTTGCTTTGCAGTGTTGTGTTATTTTCTGCTGTACAGCAGCGTGAATCAGCTATACTATACATATATTCCCTCTGTTTGGGATTTCACTTCCTTTAAGGGCAGGCTGTTCTGATGATTAATAATGACAGCTAGAATTTGCATTGCACTGATTGCTTATTTCAGATAGAGTGTGGTTTAAATGCTCTACCTACGTTAATTCACTTGATACAGCTACTCTATGAAGTGGTGATTATTATCATTGTTGTTGCTGTTATCACCATTTTGCAGATGATAAAACAGAGGCACAGAGATGTTAAATAACCAGCCTAAGGTCACATAGCTAGAAAGTAGAAGAGCCAGGACTTTGCTCCAGGGCCCCTGCTGTTATTACAGTTTAAATCACAGGCCCTGTAATTATTACAGTCCCCTGTGAGTTCAAATCTAATGCATATTTGTAGCGGAATGACTTAGAGGTATGCATTTTCTCCTCCCTCTCCACACCTCAAGAAGGTAACTGAGCACTCTGTGTTTCCTCTCCTGCGCCTTTTCCAGTGCAGATGGGAGAAACTGCTCAGGGACACCCATTCCTTCTGCTCCTTGTGTGAGGCTGCGTTATTCTGGAGACATTACATGAAAGCCTCCTTCCTGCTCCACTCTGTGACTGCTTAGACTGGGAAAACAAAAGGAGGATGAGGGGTGTCCTGCATGAGGATTCGCCTGAGTCCCATGAGCTCGGTCCTGCTTCCAGCACCTGGGTCTCTACCAGAAGGCCGGCTGCCCTTCCAGCTTCGCCACTGCGCAGGGAGAGCCAGGAGTGTCCCCTGGGCTGGCCCTTGGCCAAGGACTGACAGGCAGTTTGGGGGGGGGGGTCCCTTCCCAGCCCTCCTGCTTCTACTGGGCTTCCTTCCTTTCCTAGTCTCATTTCCCCCTCCCCCCGGGGAGTTCCCAGGAAGCAATTGCTAATACAGCACATTCACTCGGATCCCCTTCTCTCCCTCTGCTTCCGGGAACCCTGCCTAAGACACCACCTTCTGGGCTAATGCGCCAGAGAGGAAACACTTCTTCTGAGTGTGGTAGTGCTTGGAGCTTGGAGGAAGGGCAGCCAACGCAGGGGAGCAGGCACGGCCCTCCTCTCTTCTCCTGCACCCTGGTCTCCTGCTGGTGCTGCCCATTGGCAGGAGTGGGCTTCTGCCACATTCTAGTGCCCAGAGCACATCACACAGCCTGCCCAGGTTCAAGGAGTGGGGAAAGAGACTCCAGAGAGAGGGGTGAAGTTGGGTCATTTGTATAATGCACTGTCCCATCCATACAGTGTACCCCCAGAAAGGCCTTCTATTCTCTGAATGTCATCCTTGGGACCAGCATGGGGCCTGCCATCAGGAAGTAGCCAGCACACAGTAAGACCCCGCACACGACTCTGAAAAAAGGAATACGAGGCCAAGCCTCTGAGCCCTTTCCCTCCATCACTGGTCTCAATGCTGGGCTTCTGAGCCTCTGCAGAGCAGGGGGAAACCAAGGGCTCAAGGTACCACATCCTGCCTCAGACGAGCCTGCTGAGAACCAAGGGAGGGTTTAACTGGCTGATGACAGGGCTGGCCCTAGAGCTCTGGGAGAAAACACAGAGAAGGGAGAGAGTCCTTATTCCGGGATGGTTGGTTCTGTAAGCAACGCGTCTGATCCACCCCCCATCCTCACTCAGGGTCCCTCCCTGCTGTCCAGAGTATCTCAGATTAGATTTTGCAGACACAAGCTCTCCTAGTGATGCCGTTACTAAGCTTTCATGTCTGCAGAAGTGCTCTTCCAAGAGATTTTTGTTGTTGGGTGGGGCTTTTTTAAAAGACATTTTTTTGTCCCTGTCAGTCATCTAGAGAGTTGTTGACAAGATTTTGTAAGAATAAAATTGTTTCAGAAAGAAGGAGGAGGAGAAGAAGAATGAGAGAAAGGGAGAAGGAGTGAGGAAGGAAGGGAGGGAGAGGGGAAGAGTCATAACTGCTGAATCTTCAAGGCTTGAAGCTGCTGCTGCTGCTGCTGCTGCTAAGTCACTCAGTCGTGTCTGACTCTGTGCGACCCCATAGACGGTAGCCTGCCAGGCTCCTCCATCCCTGGGATTCTCCAGGCAAGAACACTGGAGTGGGTTGCCATTTCCTTCTTCAATACATGAAAGTGAAAAGTGAAAGTGAAGTTGCTCAATCGTGTCCAACTCTTCATGACCTCATGGACTGCAGCCTACCAAGCTCCTCCATCCATGGGATTTTCCAGGCAAGAGTACTGGAGTGGGGTGCCATTTCCTTTTCCGTCAAGGCTTGAAGAAATTGTCTCAATTCTTTTTTTTTTTTTTCTTTTGCTTTTGCAAAGGAATAACTGAGACCCACAATGAAAGAAAGTGGAAATGTTAGTCACTAAGGTGTGTCTGACTCTTTGAGACCCCATGGCTCCTCTGTCCATGGAATTCTCCAGACAAGAATACTGGAGTGGGTAGCCATTCCCTTCTCCAGGGGATCTTCCTGACCCAGGGATCGAACCTAGGTCTCCTATATTGCATGTGGATCTTTTTTTTTTTTATCATCTGAGCCACCAGGAAAGCCCCAACAGAAAAAAAAAAAAAAAAAATTGGTCAGTTTTAACTTGGTCAGCTAGTGACACAGCCATGGGGACACAGGAGGCAGCCAGATGCCTGGGATGGACTGATGGGGGCTGGGGAAGAGTCACATGACCCTTGAGTGCATCCCTCCTGGAGTTTTCTACAGGGGAAGGCATGAGGTGAGGTCACCACATTCCTGTCCCCTCTCCCCAATAACCAGGTCAGGGTCTGCAGTCCTGCCATAAACATGCAGTGAAAACCTTTCTCCTTCTCTGCCTGCCTCCCCACTTTACATGGGTCCCCCCATCACCCAGCAGGGCCCAACCCACGGCCCAGAGCCTGAGGTCCACCAGCTCTCTGAGAAAATAAAGAAATAAGGTTAAGAACAAAGAGCTCTCAAGTTTCAGCCAAGGTGTGGGCTGGAGTGGGAGCTGTCTTCTGCCAGGAGGTAATGTCTGTAAATCAGACCACACTGGATGGAAATTCTGCTGCGTTTTGAAGTCCATTTGGTCTTATTGCTTGTTCAGCTTCTTAATGCATTAATGATAAAACATCAGGGTGAATATGTATTCCAAAAAAAATTGCATTTAATCAATACTGCACTTACTCCATTCGCTATGCTGAAGTGGTAAATAGGACTTAGGTGGACTCCAGGGCACAAAGCTCTTCACCATCTCAAGGCCTTTCCCAGCACAGGGAGGATCTGAGGGGCGGCAACTCCCAGGACGGAAGCAGCCAGCCCGGAGGCCCTGTGGCCAGATAGCTGGGAACACAGACAGGCCTTCTAGGGAGAACCAGCCACCGGGGCCAGTGCTGAAAAAGGCCAGGCCCTGCCCCAGTTACATGCCCTCTGCCCCCTCAGCTGCACTCCCTTCCCTCTCTTCCTACAACTTTCCCGCCTATGAAATGGGGTTATGGCATTAGCATCACTCCCCCAGTGCAGGTGTTAACAACATCTCTGGGATGAGAGAGGTGTTTGATAAATACAGGTGTCATTGTAAGAAGCAAGCAGGTTAATAGGTGTTCAGGGCTCCTGTGGCGCCGGCTGTGGGAAATGCTCCATGAATGTTAGTTATTGTTTACATTGGTGCCCACTTCACCTCACACCCACCTCTTGGGATCCCAAAGCAGCATCTTCAGCAGGAGCTGGTTTCAATAAGGGTTTCGAGTCCAAGTCTAAGCTTCTCATTTTATAGAGAAGGAAATTAAAGTCCAGAGAGGCTAAGTGAGTTGCCCAAAGTCACACAGCTGGCAAGAGGCAGAGTTTACTCTTCTCAGCCCTGAACTCTGACTTCTGACTGTGCCTGACTTAAGTGATCTGGAATGGCAAGAAGGAGGGGTCTCCATGAATAGGATACTCTATAAGTATTTATTGAACACTGATTTAGAGAAGGGCCTGAGCTCTCTGTGGGGAAGGAAGCTCATTAGCAGGAACCCACCTTGCCCCTCCCACTCAGCTAAACCAGGGCCCTTCATTAAAGGAGACCCGCCTGCCTTGGGAGGCAGTCTAGAGACCCTTGTAGTGTTTCTCAAGGATTTCTTCGGCAAATGCTTACTGAGTGACCGCCTGTCAGCCACTAGGCCTCTGCACCATGTCCCCGAGGGGCGTACTTTCCCTCAAGCAGCTTATCAAAGGATTCCTTCCAGACACATGCTGCTCAGGGTCTCTGCTCTGAGAAAATCCTGCTAATACCATTCACCCCTTCCTGTTCCACCGCAGGCACCTCTGAGAGCCTGGTGCTGCCATCATCTGCCCCTTTCCCGGCTTCACACCCCGGGCAGCAGCTCCCTGGTATATAAACAAAAGCACATTAAACAGTGACACTTTGAGCAGGTTATTTTTGGGTCAGTACCATGTATTCTGGAAAATTCAGTGAAGTCCGCAGGCCTAGGGCATGCTGATCACCAAGGTAGACACTTGACAGCTGCTCACTAAGCTGACAATGGAGCCACATCCTCTCGGAGCCAGGCTTGCCCCGCTTCCTGCTTCTTTCTCAGGGACTGTCCTGCGTTATCTTTGTTCTTTTCTTCAAAACAACCCCCAGCCAGTCCGTCTCCAACCAAGAGGCTTCTGTCTCCATTCTCAGTGCTGTCGACAGTGAGGGTGGGGGTGATAGCCGTGTTACAGATCAAGTGCCCCCAGATCCTGGGGACCAGAGGAGGGTGGGTGGGTGACCATTCAGACTAGTGGGCATTCCACACCCAGGTCTGCTGTGTCCACTGTACTGGCCGCTTCCCCACGTGCCTGCCAAGACCTGTCTCCTTGCCTGACTTCATGAGGTGGACTGTGGGGCCAAGCCACCCCAGAGCTGGTCACAAGACCAAGATGGATTTTTTACTTTATGTTGGAGTATAGTTGATTTACAATGTTGTGTTAGTTTCTGGCATACAGCAAAGTGGTTCAGTTAACCATATATGATGATGACATTCAGTTGCTAAGTCATGTCCGAATCTTTTGTAACCTCATGGGCTGTAGTCCGACAGGCTCTTCTGTCCATGGGATTTTCCAGGCAAGAATACTGGAGTAGGTTGCCATTTCCCTTTCCAGGGGATTCGTCCTGATCCAGGGATTGAACCTTCGTCTCCTGAATTAGCAGGCAGATTCTTCACCATTGAGCCACCTGAGAAGCCCATACATACATGTATATATTCATTTTCAGATTCTTTCCTATTATAGTTTACTGCAAGATATTAAATATAGTTCTCTGTGCTAGACTGTATGACCTTGTGGTTTATTCCATAAATAGTAGTGTATATCTGGGCTTCCCAGGTGCCACCAGGGGTAAAGAATTCTGCCAGTGCAGGAGACATGAGAGACCTGGGTTCGATCCTTGGGTTGGGAAGATCCCCTGGAGGAGGGCATGGCAACCCACTCCAGTACTCTTGCCTGGAGAATCCCATGGACAGAGGAGCCTGGGGGGCTACAGTCCATGGGGTCGCAAAGAGTCGGACAGGACTGAAGCGACTCAGCACACACACACGCATGTGTGTATCGTTAATCCCAGACTCCTAGTTTATTCCTTCCCTACCACCTTTACCCTCTTTGGTAACTAGAAGTTTGTTTTCTATGGGCCAAGACACAGTTTGAACTGCCCACAGGCCTCGTGAGGAAGCAGTGCTCAGCGTCTGGGTGCTTCCCTCAGGACCCAGCAGAGTTCTCCTCCTGGGCACCCCGTCCCGCTCTCAAGGGGGCACACAGCGCAGTGCAGGGCTGAGTGTTGCTCATGCTGAAAGGGCCCGGCTCAGGGCAGCCAAATCCATTTGCGGAGGAGGGGCTGTCAGAGTCCCTATTTGTCTTCTCGCTGCCCTGCAGCATCCTGCATTAAAGTCTCGGCAGCCTTCCAGCAGAGTTTTGCTTTTAACTTTATTATAGTGGTTGGGCAACTTGGGAAATCTGAATTCCACTGACACATTTACAGTCGCCTTGCCTGTCAGCCTGTGGAAAAAAATGCATCTCATAGATACAGGGTCCTCCTGAGCTCTGGGCTTCTTGAAGGATAAAGACTCCATCCTGTTGGATGGGAAAGGGGAGGGTCACTGGGCAAAATGGTTCTGACGATGAGCACCTTTCCTGGAGGCTTTTAGCTGATAGTGCGACTGTCCTTAGCACAGTCCTTTGCGTTTGCTCTTTGGGACACTTGGTTCCCTTCAACCACCACCATCAGGTTCCCAGTGGTCCCCAGCATTTTTTTCACAGGGCCTGTGAGCTTTCCAAGGGCTGCAAAAAGTGTTCCAAGGGCTGGGCATGGGGGAGCAGGCGGCTGTTAGCTACATAAGGGGGAAAAAAAAACGTTTATTTGAAATTAAAATTAAACAGCTACAAAATTTCACATTTTGTTGGCAAGTCAACTGCCACTCAACTCATGTGGGATTGGCACATGTGAAGTCCATCTGTGTGAGGTGTGGACAGGTTGTGTGCAGTGTGGGAGGAGACCCTAAGAAAGTCAGGAGGCTGTATTACGCTGTGTCTGTTGGGAAACGGCTTCCCCCGTGTTGTAGTGGTAAAGAATCTGCCTGCCAATGCAGGAGACAGTGAGGGTGCAGGTTCAATCACTGTGTTGGGAAGATTTCCTGAAGGAAGAAAGGCAACCCACTCCAGTATTCTTGCCTGGAGAATTCCATGGACAGAGGAGCCTGGTGGTCCATGGGGTCACACAGAGTCAGACATGACTGTCTTGGAAACAGACCCCAGGCCACACAGTTGAAGTGAGAAGATGGATGTGGGGGACGCAAAAAGGGGTCTAGTCACAAAGGCTAGAAAGTCTGCTGCCAAGGACACTGGAGAGGGTGAGGCAACCCAGGGTTTAAATGCAGCTGGAAGGCATCCCCACCCTTTGGGACAGAGGGGTAGAGGGAGAAAAGGATGTTCCAAGACTGGGGTCTGAGGGCCACCCGACGGGACCAGGGAACACAGGGGGAGCGCCCAAGTCGGGGCAGGGCTCAGACGATGAAGGAAATACAGCCGTTGTCTGGGACACCACCCAAAGAAGGGACGGGAGGTGGGGAGCAGTACCCTGGCTTCCCCTCCAGTCTCTGCCCAGGGCCTCCCTTCCCATTAGTACATCTCACTGAACGCTCTTAAGAGCTCCTGGGACACTTATTTGTAGGACTCATCCCCCTGCCCAGTCCAGGGAAGAATAGGTGGGACAGGGATTGGAGAACAAATAGGCAAATGGCCCTGACCATTGTTTAAGAGGGACTTTGGGACTTCCGTGGCGGTCCAGTGGTTAACGCAGTTGGGGGCGGTGCGGTACGGGTTCCATCCCTGGTCAAGGAAACTAAGATCCCACATGCTGCACAGCGCAGCTGAAAGGTAAAAAAAGCGGGGGAGACATGAATAAATAGAGGCATCCTGTCGGAGAGTGATGGATGTCACGGGGGACTCGGATGCTAATCATAGAGAGAGAAAAAGAAGTTAATGTTAGCTGAGCTTGGATCTTAAGGGCTCAGTCTAGGGAAGCCTTTTGAGAGGAGGTGGGCCGCCTTAGGAGACAGAGAAGGACGGTTTTGTGCCCACAGTGTGCTGCTAGCTGAGTGGTTTGGCTGATCTTGGCTGGGCTCGGCTGCATCTGGATGAATCAGGCTGAATTCAAGGCTTCAGGCTGGGGTCAAAGCCCATCCACAGGTCTTCATACTGAGGTCAAGCTGAAAATCAAAGGCTTTATGAACAAGCCTTCCTGGTGGCAGAGTGTGGATGTTGCAAGAAGACTGGCAGAAACGTGCCACCGCACCCGCAGCCTCAGCTCAGAATGGCACTTTCCCTTCCATCCTCATCTTATCAGCCAGGGCAAGTCACATCACCAAGGCTAGAGTCAACGGTAGAAAATCTGTCCATGGAAAAGTCATGTCAAGGGAAGGAAGGAAGGAGGAAGGAGAAATTTCAGGGCAAATAACACAACCTGCCTCAGATAATGAGAATCTTTTCAGAGTGAGGTGATAGTATATAGCACGGTGGTCAGAGACATGAAACTGATACGGGTTTGAGTTCCAGCTCTGCTACATCTTGGCAAATAACCCTGGGCGGCCTCTCTGGCTTCAGTTTCCTCATCCAGAAAATGGAAACACTAATGTGCACACCCTCCAGTGTGGTTGTGAGGGTGAGTGGGGAAGGCAGGCGTGAAATGCTGGCATCTAGTAAGCACCTGATAGGTACTGGCTGGGATGCTGTCGGAAAGAATCTATTGAAAATAGTGCCTTCTGGGGACAAGGCATGCAGCAAGATGAGGGGAGGAACATTTCAGGGAAATAATTTGAGAATCTCTGCATGGGAGGTGCATGCAGAAAGGAAACTGCTCAGTAACTGAGTCATCCACTGAGCTCTGGAAACAGAAAGCCTGCAGGCTGGCACTGTTCTCCACTGCAGAGCTGACAGCTTGTTGGAGAAGGGATGGCAGTAGGTGGGGAAAGGGGAGAGGGGCTATTTCCTCTCCCATTCACTCACCCACAGCCCAGGGCACACAGAGGTGCAATTCCTGGATCAACCTCAGCTGGCTTGTAGAAATGCTGGTTCCCAGGAACTACCACCCTGCAATTTGAGAATGTAAATATACGTATTTGCTTCATCTCTTCTTTTAAAGAAAGACACAAACCCCTCCCCAAGTGCATGGTTCTACATCAATTTTTATTCTTGTGCCTCCCCAGATTAAGCCCTAGGCTGTTGAAAGAGGGAAAATAAATAATACAGAGACCAACAAGACCAAGCTAGCAGATCACAAGTCCCGGAGGTCATGAGATGCCTTCTGCCAGGTGGCAGGAGGGTGGGTGTGGGTTTGTGGGTCTCTCCAATGGCACAGTGGAGGGGCACAGCTTTTGGAGTCAGATTGCCTGAGTGCAAATTCCCTCTTTGCCTCCCAGATATGTGACTGCGAGTAAAGGAGCCCTGATGATTCAGAATCCACATCAGCTAAAAGCAGTGGTGATAGTTCTTGACACAGGTTCTTGTAAGACTCGCATGAAATACCCTAGCTCTTGAAGCACTTGCTGGGCTGTAGCCACACACATTGCTTTTCTTTGTGAATATTCAACACGGTTGATAAGTACTCCATTAGCCAAGGTCAAGCATATTTTTTTATAAAGATTTTCCAAGTTAATTAATTTTTGGCTGTGCAAGGTCTTTCTCTAGTTGCAGCAAGTGGGGGCTACTCTTTGTGGTGGTGCACAGGCTTCTCATTGTGGCACCTTCTCTTGTTGGGGACCCCGGCTCTAGGGCACATGGGCTTTAGCCGTTGCGGCGCACGGGCTTAGTTGCTCTGTGGCAGGTGGGATCTTCCTGACCCAGAGATAGCACCTGTGTCCCCTGCATTGGTAGGTGGATTATCAACCACTGAACCACCAGGGAATTTCCAAGGCCAAGAATTTTATTCCCACGTGGAAATAGTGTTTGCTTTAAAGGGGTGCAGGGAGGGATGGGAGGTACATGGAGGAAAACACCCCTGCAGGCCAAACTCAGCTAGGTGGCACCTGTCTGCTGACCCACAGCTTTGATTAGTTGATATGTCTATCTTAGTTTGGGATCTCTCTAAGTCAACCCTGAGATGAGGATTCATATAGAAGCAACTGATTAGGGAATGATTTATGAGCTAGTTTTTTTCCTAAAAAAACTAGTAGGGGAGTGGGAAAGTTGGACCAAGAAGCAGGGATGAGACCCTAAGCCTGGGGGGTGGTTTGGCTCGGTCCCATGGGAGACTGTGCACATCATATTTCAGAGATCTCTATCAGGGTCAAAGAAACTGGGAGGGTTCATCAGTCATTGGTCAGGGATGGCCCCAAGAGGGTACAAGTTCCCAGGCATTTCCAGCTGTCCACACACACAGAAAAAGTGAGTTTTGGCAGCCTGCAGGGTGTCTTCAGGTGCTGGCTGTTGGAGAGAAAGCAGGAGGGGTCCCAATGCACACAGACATGGAAAGGGGACCCCAGGGGTTTGGGGACAACATGAACAGCAGCTGGTATAACACCCAAAGGTGACTGGGTGCTGGGAACTGGCTCATGTGAAGCAAAGTCTCAACAGATGGCCACATCTCCAGGGAGAAGCAGAAGCAGCAGGCACTCCCAGTATTCATGTCCAAGGATCAGCCCATGTTCCCCAGGGAGGAACGCCTGCCTTGAAAACAGACTGCAGGCTGAGGATGCACTCGGCTGGAGGGTGGGCTGGACTATATGACAGGCGAGTCCTGGCGCTTCAGTGATGATAAGGATGGAGGGTGTGCATCAGTCAGGATCCCACCTTGCCTTGATGGGGCTTTACACTAATACTTCCTGTGTTGCCAGCAACAGTGTGGGGTCATAAGAGGCATTTTGCATTTGGAAGTCAGAAGGAGCCAGGTTCGAATCCTGGCTTTCCTGTATCAGCTGTGTAACCCAAGGCAAAGGAACTGGCCTCTCTGAGCCTCATCTCCTAAGATCCAGCTAAAATGACTGTCCTCCCACTTTTTTGTGGGGGTGGTTTCAAAACCAGCATCCCAGGTCGCTTCCTCCCAGAGCCGAGGGACTACTGCTTGATGTGAGGGGGCGTCACTCAGAAAAGAGTAGTGCTTATGGCCTGTGTCTTCCTCACGTCTGTGTGTGTTGGTTGCTCAGTCATGTCCGACTCTTTGCAACCCCAGTGGACTATAGCCCTTCAGGCTCCTCTGTCCATGGGATTCTCCAGGCAAGAATATTGGAGTGGGTTGCCATGCCCTTCTCCAGGGGATCTGTCTGACCCAGGGATTGAACCCTGATCTGCATCGCAGGCGGATTCTTCGCCACCAGGGAAGCCCTCCTCGTGTCTGTGCTAAGTCACTCAGGTGTGTACTACTCTGTGCAACCCCCTGGGCTAGCCTGCCAGACTCCTCTGTCCATGGAGATCCTCCCAGGAGTGGGTTGCCATGTTCTCCTCCAGGGGATCTTCTCAACTCAGGGATCGACCCAGGTCTCCTACATCACAGGCAGATTGTTTACTGTGTAAGCCACCAGGGAAGCCCTCACGTCCAGCCCCCCCAGTTTTGAGGCTCACCTTCTCCTTCCTCTCAGTCCACTCCTACATGAGTCCTCCTTGAAGCCTATCCGCTGCTGCCCCAGGCCAGGTCGCTGCCTCCTGTCCTCACCCCCTGCCTCATGCGCCCACCAGCCCTCTGCCTGCATTCCCCCAAACACCACCAACAGGATTTCCTGCCTGCCAGGGAATTTTACTCAAGGCTCAGGAGGATGGATGCGGGGATCATGACAGAGCACAGCACAGGGAACAACTTTCAGTGTGGTCCTGGAGGTCTTGGACTTAAAGCTGTCAGTTCTCCCCTAGCTTAGCAGCTTTCACTGGGCCCTCCATCTCCCCAGGACTCTGTCCCTCAGCACTGCTAATTCTCTCTCCGAGATTCCACCCCAGTCCCTTCCCAGAGCACACCCCCACCTCCCACCACAATGGGCCTCCACAGGGCAGCTCTCACGGCCTGTGGCCCCATCGTGCCCCCTGGCAGCTCTGTCTTAACCCGTTTCCTCCTGGTCCAGGCCCTGGAGCCGCAGTTTTCTCAGTCATAAATAAAAAACATCTCCCCTAATTTTTTATTTCCTTTCTTTCACAAAAATACAGCACACCCAAGAGGCTAAGAGGGACCTTCTTCAAGAAGTCTGGCTGAAATGTCAGCTTGTTTGTAGCAAGAGCATCCTTTCCCATCCTCTGATTACTGTGACCACTCCCACCTGCCTCTGAGGTCCCATCTTCCCCAGCTCCTGAAGCTCGCCCCACCCTATACACGCGCGCGCACACACACACACACACACACACACACACACACACACACACCCTTGACTCTTCTTCCTCCAGCTCTTGAATTCCTCCAATCAAATCAAGTCTGGGCTGGAGCCCTCCTGCCTCTTTAAGGTGACTTGGCATTTCTCTGGGTGGATCCATTTTGCTGGCTTTATGGCTTAACTGGCAGAGGGATGGCTTATTTCCTGATTTCTGAATTCTCCCAGGCACATCTCTGTGCCCTCTCCCCGCTCCCCTGCACCGGGAAAGGGGGTGAGGTGGGCTGCAGAGTTTATCCACGGTCATCGGTACCCATGTCCCCACTCCCCGCTGCCCTCATGTTTTCACAGGCTGCCCCTAGGCTTTACCTCATCACTTGCAAGGCTCTGGGATATTTTAAGGTATCTTTATTACAGTAAGAATGCATGTTCATTGCAGAAGAAAAATAGGAAATATAGATAAACAGATATAAAAATCAACCTTAATCCACCATGTAGAGATAGTCTCTGCTAACGTTTTGATGGATATTCTTCCAGGTTTTATTTCCGGTGAATATACATGCATATTTTCAGGACTCTTGGTTGCATGTGACAGAAACTCAGAGCCTGTGTTATGGCTCAATATTTTCTGCCCTGCCCCGTGCTCCGACCCCCATTCATGTGTTTAAGTTCTAACTCCCAGTATCTCAAGAGTAAGGTATTTGGAGACGGGGCCTTTGTAGAAGTCTTTAAGGTTAAAAGAGGTCCTTGGAGTGGACCTCATCCAATAGGACTGATGTCCCTTAAAGAAGAGATTAGGACCCAGACGACCACAGCAGGAAGCCAGGGAGGAAGCCTCAGGAGAAACTAACCCTGACACCGAGATATCAGACTTTCAGCCTCTGGAATTGGGAGAGAGTACAGTTCTGCTGTTTCAACCCCCAGCCTGTGGCTGTCTGTTAGGGAGGCCCTTGCGAACTCATACACCCCTTGAACTAGCTGCAGCCCCAAGGGGGATTTGTTTGATGGATCATACAACAGCAGGAGTGAAGCTGGGGTGCAGCTGGGCCACATGGGAGGATGGGGACTGGTATTCGAAAACCCCTGGGAGCAGGGAAGGAAGCACACCCGCCTTTCCCTGCTCCTCCCTGGCTCTGCTCCTGGAGTCAGCTCCCTGCACCTGGCAGGTAACCGCTCCCTGGTCTCCAGTGTCCAGCTTCATCCCCAAGGAGGGACAGGTCTTTGGTCTCACTGCTAGATTGAGACAGGTTTTAGGGACAGGTTTTAATTTGTTTTATTTTGGCTGTGAGGATTGTGGGATCTCAGTTCCCCAACCAGGGATTGAACGCAGGCCCTCAGCAGTGAACCCCCAAGTCCTAACCACGGGACCACCAGGGCGTCCCTGGGGGTAAGTTTTGATCAGCCTGGCTTTGGTCATAGCCCGCTCCAAGGCCGTTCAGAGTTGTGCAGGGCAGCAGTGCCGTCTTGTCAGCGCTTCCACGCCACATCCTGGTCCCGCTGGTTGAATTCTCTTCGCACATATTATTCATGTCACGTTGCTGAGGAACCCAGCTGAGACTAGGTTGAGGCAAGTGAGGTCAGATTTACAGGGTACCAAAAAAGTCTGTAAGCACAGGAAATAATCTACTCAGGCACTATTAAAAGAAAACCAAATGAGCAAAGTATGGGCCACAGGCTGTCTGCCTGTTTTACTGAGTAGTTTCCTTAGGACATGACACTGTGGGTTCATCCATCATGCAGTACTTTGCTGCGTCACAACAGAGTCTTCCAAAGACAGAATGAGCTTCCCTGAGACACTCCTGACCTTGGGGCTGTATTAGTCAGGATGTTGCAGGGGAACAGAGTAAATGGGTTGCATATATATGTAGGGAGAGAGAAGGAGATTTTAAGGGACTGGCTTATTCCATTGGGAAGGTTTGGCAAGTTCAAAATCCACAGTGGAAGCTAGAGGCTGGAGGCCTAGGAAGGAGTTCTAGTCCAAAGATGGTCTGCTGGCAGAATTCCTTTTTCTCCCAGGGAACTCAGTCTTTTTCTGTTAAAGCCTTCAACTAATTGGATGAGGCCCACCCATATTCTGGAGGGTTATCTGCTTTAGGCACAGTCTAGTCATTTGAATGTTAATCTCATTTACATCTCAAATAATGTTTGATCAGATATCTGAGTATCATGGCCTAACCAAATTAACACCAAATTAACCATCTCAGATGCTTTCTATTATTATGGAATTCATAATTAGCACTTTATTTTCTCCAGGAACATATTCTTTTTCTCCACAACAAGGAAAGAGAGTCCTGCATTTGAAAGAAGAGGCTCTGTTTTATGTTTTTTTGGCATGCTCTGATGTTTTCTAGAATAGTACTTTGTACAAAGGAGACATCATATGTTTGTTATTTGATGTGTGTGTGTGTGTGTGTGTGTGTGTGTGTGTGTGCGTGTGCGCACTAAGTTGCTCAGTCATGTTCAACTCTTTGCAACCCTGTGGACTATAGCCCACCAGGCTCCTCGTCCCCTGGAATTTTCCCAGCAAGAATACTTTCTTCCTTCAAGGAATCTTTCCAACCCAGGGATTAGACCCATGTCTCCTGCAGCTCCTACAATGCAGGCAAATTCTTTACCACTGAGCCAGCAAAGAGCAGCTTTGTTGTTTGATGGATAACTATTAATTTGGCTAGATTTTTTTTGGCCTCAAAAAAATTTTTTGGTCAAAAATTTGTAGGGCCTTAGGAACAAATAGGTTACTTTTCAAAATCCAGGTACAAAGTTTGTACTTGCTACCAAAGTACCAAAAATTCGTACCAAGTTTAGGTACAAATATCAGAAGAAGAGTCTTTTCAAGAATATTTTCTCTACTTCTTCCAACTCATGCCTTAAAACTACATCCAACTTTTCACCCTTGAGAGAACTCTGTATATGAGGAGTCCAAATCCCTGGCATTCCCTATCCCTGGAATGTAGAAACTATTCCTCTTACAGTTTCTTTCTCAAATCCTTAATCCTAATAATAATGAAAATGATTTATCAGATTAAGACACAAATTAATCCTGTCTGAACAACTTGATGTTATCATGTTTAATTTCAAATTTAATTATTTTGGTATTTAATTACAAACAGTTAATTACCTTATTGTAATTATGTGTCTTTTTCAAGTAGAAAGAGGCCAGAAATCCCTGATAATGGGCCACCCTCAAGCAGAGCCATTTTCTACTTTATCTTCAACACGTATCAGCCCTGCTTCTCAATTTTCCTGCTTCTTAAGCACATCCTATTTGTGCTTGATCTCTTCTTTATGCTCCCAAACCCAAATATCCAAAGCCCCGTCTTGCTGCTTGTGTTAATTGTTATAGACAGGGCTTCCAAAGCCTTCCTCTTTGATAATATCAGCTTAAACAGCATTCCTCTGCCCACCTCCACCTTCTCAGGGCCAGGAGCTTGTGTGTGATCCTTTTAAGAAAGGGGTTGCTGAACTCAGTGTTTTTAGTGTCTCTCTGCCTGTGGACACCTAGCGCCAGAATGGGGCACTCATCATCCGGTCCAGATGGACACTTCTCCTGGTACTGCTGCAGGGCTGCAGGGATAGCCAGCTTCATCCTTTGGAATGAAGGGTCCTGGGGGAGGTGCCAGCGTGGCTGCTGTGGTGGGGGTTCTCTGGGACCTCAGAGTACTGACTATTTGCCCACTGGCACAGAAGAACTGCAACATTTTTCCCAACTGAGACGACTCTCCCAGTGCGTCTGGGCTCAGCCCCATCCTTGCCTGCAGAATCAGGCAGGTTAGAATATGGCTGAAACAGATGGAGGGTCTCACATGTGGTGGGGGTGGGGGGTGGGGATGGGGATGGGCCTGGAGAACCACACCCTGCATCCAGGAAACAGCCTGGTGGGGACCAGGATGGGCAGTTTCTTTTCAAGGGAACCCACCAAATTCAGACGTTTTTATGAGAAAATTTCAGATTTTAAAACATGAGAAGCCAACGCTTTTTTTTTTTTTTCCATATACCGGTGGGCCAACCTGTGTGTAACTGGGGACTGGCCTCATCCCCTACTTGAAATCACATCTACCCCATCCTGCGTGGGGCTTCTGTTTTCCTATCTTCTGTTTAAAAGTGAGGATGAAAGACCCCAAAGTCCTACTATGTAGCACAGAGAACTGTATTCAACATCTTGTTATAACCTATAATGGAGAAGAATCAAGATGAATATACATATGCATATATGTATGTGTGTGTGTGTGTGTGTGTGTGTGTGTATGGGCTTCCCAGGTGGCGCTAATGGGAAGGAACCTACCTGCCATTGCAGGAGACAAAAGAAACATGGGTTTGATCCCTGTGTAGGGAAGATCCCCTGGAGGAGCATGGCAACCCACTCCAGTATTCTTTTTTAAAAATTAAATTTATTTATTTTTTTAATTGAAGGGTAATTGCTTTACAGAATTTTCTTGGTTTCTGCCAAATTTCAACATGAATCAGCCCTAGGTATACATATGTCCTCTCCCTCTTGAACGGCCCTCCCATCTCCCTCCCCATCCCCCAACTCTAGGTTGTTACAGAGCCCTCACTCCATTAGTCTTGCCTGGAGAATCCCAAGGACAAAGGAGCCTGGCAGACTATAGTTCATAGGGTTGTAAAGAGTTGGACACGACTGAAGCAACTTAGCATGAATGCATATATTTAATGTGTGTGTGTATACATACATTCAAATGGGTATATCTTTCCTTTTCTCCTTTGTTTTTCGCTTCTGTTCTTTTCACAACTATTTGTAAGACTCCCCAGACTGCCATTTTGCTTTTTTGCATTTCTTTTTCTTGGGGATGGTCTTGTTCTGTCTCCTGTACAGTGTCATGAACCTCCATCCATAGTTCATCAGGCACTCTGTCTATCAGATCTAATCCCTTGAATCTATTTCTCACTTCCACTGTATAATTGTAAGGAATTTGATTTAATTCATAGCTGAATGGTCCAGTGGTTTTCCCTACTTTGTTCAGTTTCAGTCAAAATTTGGCAATAAGGAGTTCATGATCTGAGCCACAGTCAGCTCCCAGTCTTCTTTTTGCTGACTGTATAGAGCTTCTCCATCTTTGGCTGCAAAGAATATAATCAGTCTGATTTTGGTATTGACTATCTGGTGATGGGCTGTCTGGGAAGGCCTTACAAACAGATGTGAAAAGAAGAGAAGTGAAAAACAAAGGAGAAAAGGAAAGATACACCCATCTGAATGCAGAGTTCCAAAGAATAGCAAGGAGAGATAAGAAAGCCTTCCTTAGTGATCAATGCAAAGAAATAGAGGAAAACTCTAGAATGGGAAAGACTAGAGATCTCTTCAAGAAAATTAGAGATACCAAGGGAACATTTCATGCAAAGATGGGCTCAGTAAAGGAAAGAAATGGTGTGGACCTAACAGTAGCAGAAGATATTAAGAAGACGTGGCAAGAATATACAGAAGAATTGTAGAAAAAAGATCTTCATGACCCAGATAATCACGATGGTATGATCACTCACCTGGAGCAAGACATCCTGGAATGTGAAGTCAAGTGGGCCTTAGGAAGCATCACTATAAACAAAGCTGGTGGAGGTGATGGAATTCTAGTTGAGCTATTTCAAATCCTGAAAGAGCGTGATGTGAAAGTGCTGCATTCAATATGCCAGCAAATATGGAAAACTCAGCATTGGCCACAGGACTAGAAAAGGTAAGTTTTCATTCCAATTCCAAAGAAAGGCAATGCCAAAGAATGCTCAAACTACCGCAAAATTGCACTCATCTCACATGCTAGTAAAGTAATGCTCAAAATTCTCCTAGCCAGGCTTCAACGGTATGTGAACCGTGAACCTGCAGTTGTTCAAGCTGGTTTTAGAAAAGGCAGAGGAATCAGAGATCAAATTGCCAACATCTGTTGGATCATCAAAAAAGCAAGAGAGTTCCAGAAAAACATCTATTTCTGCTTTATTGACTATGCCAAAGCCTTTGCCTGTGTGAATCACAACAAACTGTGGAAAATTCTGAAAGAGACGGGAATACCAGACCATCTGACCTGTCTCTTGAGAAACCTGTATGCAGATCAGGAAGCGACAGTTAGAACTGGACATGGAACAACAAACTGGTTCCAAATAGGAAAAGGAGTACGTCAAGGCTGTATATTGTCACCCTGCTTATTTAACTTGTATGCAGAGTACATCATGAGAAACGCTGGGCTGGAGGAAGCACAAGCTGGAATCAAGATTGCCAGGAGAAATATCAATAATCTCAGATATGCAGATGACATCACCCTTATGGGAGAAAGCGAAGAAGAACTGAAGAGCCTCTTGATGAAAGTGAAAGAGGAGAGTGAAAAGTTGGCCTAAAGCTCAGCATTCAGAAAACTAAGATCATGGCATCTTGTCCCATCACTTCATGGGAAATAGATGGGGAAACAGTGGAAACAGTGACAGACTTTATATTGGGGGGCTTCAAAATTACTGCAGATGGTGACTGCAGCCATGAAATTAAAAGATGCTTATTCCTTGGAAGAAAAGTTATGACCAACCTAGACAACATATTGAAAAGCAGAGACATTACTTTGCCAACAAAGGTCCATCTAGTCAAGGCTATGTAGAATGCTGAGCACTGAAGAATCAATGGTTTTGAGCTATGGTGTTGGAAAAGACTCTTTTTAAAAAAAATTTATTTATTATTATTTTTTTTAATTTTCTTTACATTGTTGTGTTGGTTTTGCCATACATTGACATGAAAATGCCATGGGTATACATATGTTCCCCTTCCAGAACCCCCCTCCCACATCCCTCCTGATTCCCTCTCTCTGGCTCATCCCGGTGCACCAGCCCTGAGCATCAAACCTGGGCTGGTGATTCATTTCACATATGGTAATTAACATGTTTCAATGCCATTCTCCCATATCATCCCACCCTTGCCCTCTCCCATAAGGTCTGAAAGACTGTTCTATACATCTGTGTTTCTTTTGCTGTCTCGCATATAGGGTTCTCGTTACCATCTTTCTAAATTCCATATATATGCGTTAGTATACTGTATTGTTGTTTTTCCTTCTGGCTTACTTCACTCTGGATAATAGGCTCCAGTTCCATCCACCTGACTAGAACTGATTCAAACGAATTCTTTTTAATGGCTGAGTAATATTCCATTGTGTATATGTACCACAGCTTTCTTATCCATTCATCTGTTGATGGACATCTAGGTTGCTTCCATGTCCTGGCTATTGTAAACATTGCGGCAATGAACATTGGGGTACACGTGGCTCTTTCAATTCTGATTTCCTTGGTGTATATGCCCAGCAGTGGGATTGCTGGGTCATATGGCAGGTCTATTTGCAGTTTTTTAAGGAATCTCCACACTGTTCTCCATAGTGGCTGTACTAGTTTGCATTCCCACCAACAGTGTAAGAGGGTTCCCTTTTCTCCATATCCTCTCCAGCATTTATTGCTTGTAGACTTTTGGATGGCAGCCATTCTGACTGGTGTAAAGTGGTACCTCATTGTGGTCTTGATTTGCATTTCTCTGATAATGAGTGATGTTGAGCATCTTTTCATGTGTTTGTTAGCCATTTTTATGTCTTCTTTGGAGAAATGTCTGTTTAGTTCTTTGGCCTACTTTTTGATTGAGTCGTTTATTTTTCTCGAATGGAGCTGCAGGAGTTGCTTGTATATTTTTGAGATTAATTGTTTGTCCGTTGCTTCGTTTGCTATTATTTTCTCCCATTCTGAAGGCTGCCTTTTCTTTTCTTTTTTTTTTTTTATTAGTTTTGCCATACAATGACATGATATCGCCATGGGTTTACATATGCTCCCCCTCCAGAACCCCCCTCCCTCCCCCCTCCCTCCTCCCTCCCCACCACAAAATATACGCGCGACAGGCGCGAGCAGAAATCCTGGGCTGGCGATTGATTACACATATGATAATTAACATGTTTCAATGCCATTCTCCCATATCATCCCACCCTTGCCCTCTTCCACAGAGTCCACAAGTCTGTTCTATACATCTGCATTCCTTTTGCTGTCTCGCATGCTGGGTTCTCGTTACCGTCTTTCTAAATTCCATATATATGGGTTAGTATACTGTATTGTTGTTTTCCCTTCTGGCTTACTTCACTCTGGATAATGGGCTCCAGTTCCGTCCACCTGAGTAGAACTGATTCAAATGAATTTTTTTTTTAATGCTGAGTAATATTCCATTGTGTATATGTACCACAGCTTTCTTATCCATTCATCAGTTGATGGGCATCTAGGTTGCTTCCATGTCCTGGCTATTGTAAACAAAGCAGCGAAGGCTGCCTTTTCACCTTGCTTTTAGTTTCCTTTGTTGTGCAGAAGCTTTTCATTTTAATTAGGTCCCATTTGTTTATTTGTGCTTTTATTTCCAATATTCTGGGAGGTGGGTCATAGAGGGTCCTGCTTTGGTTTATGTCGGAGAGTGTTTTGCCTATGTTTTCCTCTAGGAGTTTTATAGTTTCTGGTCTTATGTTTAGATCTTTGATCCATTTTATGTTTATTTTTGTGTATGGTGTTAGAAAGTGTTCTAGTTTCATTCTTTTACAAGTGGCTGTCCAGTTTTCCCAGCACCACTTGTTAAAGAGATTGTCTTTTCTCCATTGTATATTCTTGCCTCCTTTGTCAAAGATAAGGTGTCCATAGGTGCGTGGATTTATCTCTGGGCTTTCTATTTTGTTCCGTTGATCTATATTTCTGTCTTTGTGCCAGTACCATACTGTCTTGATGACTGTGGCTTTGTAGTATAGCCTAAAGTCAGGCAGGTTGATTCCTCCAGTTTCATTCTTCTTTCTCAAGATTGCTTTGGCTATTCGAGGTTTTTTGTATTTCCATACAAATTGTGAAATTATTTGTTCTAATTCTCTGAAAAAGACCTCTGGTAGCTTGATAGGAATTGCATTGAATCTATAGATTGCTCTGGGTAGTATACTCATTTTCACTATATTGATTCTTCCAATCCATGAACACGGTCTATTTCTCCATCTGTTTGTGTCCTCTTTGATTTCTTTCATCAGTGTTTTATAGTTTTCTATATATAAGTCTTTTGTTTCTTTAGGTAGATATACTCCTAAGTATTTTATTCTTTTTGTTTCGATGGTGAATGGAATTGTTTCCTTAATTTCTCTTTCTGTTTTCTCATTGTTATTGTATAAGAATGCAAGGGATTTCTGTGTGTTGATTTTGTATTCTGCAACTTTACTATATTTACTGATTAGCTCTAGTAATTTTCTGGTAGAGTCTTTAGGGTTTTCTATGTAGAGGATCATGTCATCTGCAAACAGTGAGAGTTTTACTTCTTCTTTTCCAATCTGGATCCTTTTTATTTCTTTATCTGCTCTGATTGCTGTGGCCAAGACTTCCAAAACTATGTTGAATAGTAGTGGTGAGAGTGGGCACCCTTGTCTTGTTCCTGATTTCAGGGGGAATGCTTCCAGCTTTTCACCATTGAGGATAATGTTTGCTGTGGGTTTGTCATATATAGCTTTTTTTATGTTGAGGTATTCAAAAGCTATTCCTGCTTTTTGGAGGGTTTTTATCATAAATGGATGTTGAATTTTGTCAAAGGCTTTCTCTGCATCTAATGAGATAATCATGTGATTTTTATTTTTCAATTTGTTAATGTGGTGCATTTCATTGATTGATTTGTGAATATTGAAGAATCCTTGCATCCCTGGGATAAAGCCTACTTGATCATGATGTATGATCTTTTTAATGTGTTGTTGGATTCAATTTGCTAGGATTTTGTTAAGGATTTTTGCATCTATGTTCATCAGTGATACTGGCCTGTAGTTTTCTTTTTTTGTGGCATCTTTGTCGGGTTTTGGAATTATGGAGAGGACTCTTGAGAGTCCCTTGGACTGCAAGATCTAACCAGTGCATCCTAAAGGAAATCAGTCCTGAATATTCATTGGAAGGACTGATGTTGAAGCTGAAACTCGAATACTTTGGTCACCTGATGTGAAGAACTGACTTACTAGGAAAGACCCTGATGCTGGGAAAGATTGAAGGTGGGAGGAGAAGGGGATGACAGAGGATGATATGGTTGGATGACATCACTGACTCAATGGACGCGAGTTTGAGTAAACCCTGGGAATTGGTGATGGACAGGGAGGCCTGATGTGCTGTGATCCATGGGGTCTCAACGAGTCGGACACGACTGAGAGACTGAACTGAACTGAACTGATACATACATATAACTTAATAATGTGCTGTATACCAGCAACTTTGAAAATCACCTATACTTCAGTTAAAAATGAAAAAAGTAAAGATGGACTTCTGACTTCCACTTAGGATGTGAAAAGCTGGAAAAACATCACTCCCCACCTTACAACAAGAAAAAAGCAGAACATTGTGCGAGTTCACAACTTCCCTGAACCCATAAGAAATCTGAGGACTCTGGTTAAAAAATTAACTCAAATCCTAAAGACAGGCATCTTGGAGGAAAGATGGGATTGGAGCATCTGCCCGGCCTGGAACAGATGTCACCAGATGGCACAGTGGGGAATGAGACTCCACCTGACTCTCCAGTGACTCCCACAGGCTCCATGTGGATATCGTGAGATCTTGGGAGCCATAGACACAGGGACTCGGCCCCCTCACAGGCACTATCCTCTGTCCTGGTAGGTACTTGTAAAAAAGATACAGGAGCAGAGCAAGAGTCCTGATAAAGCGTTCCCATGGCTCTTGGGCAGGGGAGCAGCAGCTGCTGCGGAAAAGGCCAGCAGTCTTTCCCCACCAAACAGCGTTAATTTATGTTGTGGGAAGGACAGCAAGCCCTCCTGCCTTCAGATCACCCATGGCAGCAGGAGGAAGAAAACAGAAAAAAAAAAAAAAAAAAGAAAACCCTGCACTCCTAAAGAAGGGCCAGAGATCCATCCTGGACCCAGACTGTGAAAGGTCTCCTACAGCCAGGGCACCAGAGAATCCCCTGGAAGACCTCACTCCCCAGGCACAGTGCCCCCTGCCTACCCAAAACTGAGGTCAAAACAGAGCAGCGTCCATCTCCCTCCCACATGCTGTGATGAGGACAACAAGTGTCAAGGAACAAGTCACAGCGTCTTATTGCTAGGAGAGACGTCTTCTCTGAGGGGCAGGTGCAAAGGAAATCCTGAAGCTAATGATGGACAGATATTGAGTAAACCCTCTGGAAACAATTCAAATGTCCTGCACTGGGGAACTGATAAACTGTAGCACAGCAGACTTCCCAGGTGGCACTAGTGATAAATAACTCACCTCCCAGTGCATGAGACAGAAGAGCCAGGGATTCAATCCCTGGTCAGGAAGATGCCCTGGTAGAAAGCATGGAAACTGAGTCCAGTATTCTTGCCTGGAGATTCCCGTGGATAGAGAGCTTGGTGGGCTACAGTCCATGGAGTTGCAAAGAGTCGGACATGACTGAAGCAACTTAGCACTCAGGCACACTGTACAACAGGATACTAAACAGCAGCACAAAAGACTGAACCCCTGAAATATTGCATCACTCGGATGAATGTCACGTGCATTATGCTAAGTCATACAGACTATAGGATTCCATTTCCATGACTTCCTGCAAAGGCAAAACTGTAAGGATAGAAGATATACCAGGCTCCTCTTTCCATGGTATCCTCCAGGCACGAATACTGGAGTGGGTTGCCATTCCCTTCTCTAGGGGATCTTCCCAACCCAGGGATCAAACTCATGTCTCCTCTGTCTCCTGCATTGGCAGGTGGATTCTTTACCACTGAGCCACCTAGGCTGCTTTTAGGTGTAAAAGACAGAAATTCACCTCAGTCTAGCTTGGATCCAAGAGGAATTTGTTGAGAGGGCTGTGTCTCTCACAAATTGGCAGCCTGAGCACCAGGGTTGATGGGAACCAGGGACTCATTTCTGTCTCTTGACCCCCTCCCCCTTCTGGGGACCTTCCCTTTCACTGCATACTGACTTCCTCTGAACATGGCTGCCAGCATCACATTTCACCAACAAAGAGGAACTGCATCCCTTATTCTAATTTAAGCTGAAAAGTTCCCAGGAAGCATTCTGATTGGTCCAGCCAGGGCCAGTCAACAGTGGCCAAGGAGCAGAATTTATGATGATTGCCTTCCATTCCATGTGGTGGGAGTGGAAAATAGATGCTCCCCTAGAAAGTGGGATGCTAAGCAGTCAAGACATTAGCTGGCTATTGCAGCTCCTCATCATCTTATGGCAATTAATTTTCTTTGTTGTTCTCCAGAAGAGGTGGGAGTTCTACTTCTGGCTTTAGTTCATTTCAGCTTCCTGAAATAGACAGGGGGCTACTGTGAGGAATGAAAATAAGACAAGGTCCTTCCTCTCAAAAACAAAACAAAACAAACAAACAACAACAAAATACCCTGCATCCCAGTCTAATGAGGGAGGCAAACATATAAACATTTCATTACAGAGTCCCATGATAACTGCTCTGAGAACACAGTGGGAGGGAGCCGCATAACCAAACCTGGGGTTTTGGACAAGGTTTCCTATAAGAGATGATTCCAGTGCAATTTGAAATTTGAGTAAGGGGAAGGGCATTCCAAACAGAAGTGTAGGATGCACGAGTATAGGGGAATTGCTCTTACAGTGGATGAAATATGAGTACTTCAATGGAGGGTTGTCAGGTCTTTTTATGAAAAGGACAAAATGCTTTTTAAAAAAGCTCTTCATAATTTTCAGAACACTTATACCCCATTTTTTTTTGCCTGTCCAGCAGCCACACCTAACAGAAACATAACCAAACATGGGGAAATAAGAACACAACAAACTTCAGAGAAAAGGATGGAAACAGATTTTCTTCAACAGTGCTCAGCTCCCATGCCGCTCCCACCTCCCAGGTCTAGGACTGGCCTGCAGTAGGCTGATGTTTCAGAATTAGTGGTTGGTGAGATGGGTGTGGTGGAAACAGAAAGTGGGCAGAAACTTCCATGTTGCTAAGCAGTGCCTTGTGGGACCTAAACTGGGTAGGGAATGTGGATGAGAAAGTGTTAAGAAATGGGACACTGAGGAAACCAGAATTGAAAGAGACACATGTACCCCGATGTTCATCGCCGCATTGTTTACAATAGCCAGGACATGGAAGCAACCTAGATGCCCATCAATTGATGAATGGATAAGAAAGCTGTGGTACATATACACAATGGAATATTACTCAGCATTAAAAAAAAATTCATTTGAATCAGTTCTACTCAGGTGGACGGATCTGGAGCCTATTATCCAGAGTGAAGTAAGCCAGAAGGAAAAACAACAATACAGTATACTAACGCATATATATGGAATTTAGAAAGACGGTAACGAGAACCCAGCATGCGAGACAGCAAAAGGAACGCAGATGTATAGAACAGACTCGTGGACTCTGTGGAAGAGGGCAAGGGTGGGATGATATGGGAGAATGGCATTGAAACATGTTAATTATCATATGTGAAATCAATTGCCAACCCAGGGTTCATGCTCGGGGCTGGTGCACCGAGATGTCCCAGAGGGAGAGAATCGGGAGGGGAGGAGGGAGGGGGGTTCTGGAGGGGGAGCATATGTATACCCATGGCGGATTCATGTCATTGTATGGCAAAACCAACACAATAAAGTAAAGAAAATTAAAAAAAAAAAGAAATGGGACAATCAAGGAAATCAACCAAAACACTGGGAATAAGGTCACAAAGTATTGGAGGGGTAGAGACTGAAGTCTGAGATTGGACAGTCTCGGAGATTGTGCAGCTCTGAGAGGTAGGGTGTGCCATGGAGTGCAGTCGTGTCAGTGGTTTGCTGAAGAAGGATGCAGAGTTGCATCACTGGTGCTATCAGAAGAGGCCCAGGATCTCTGAGACAAGATATTGTAGGTATGTCAGCATGAAAGCTGAAGCCACGAGGTATACAGATGAGTTTGGAGTAGAGCAGAAAAACAAGTGGCAGATGCCACATTTTTTTTAAAAAAGAGAGGGAGTGAGCAGGTTGGTGGAAGATGGTGACTGGGAGGGGAAAGGAAGGTGGAGTCTGATGTCAGGAACTTCAAGAAGGAAGTGTCTGCATGGGAATGGAAGACGAGTGTCCACCAGCAGCTGTGGAGTCAGGGAGGCAGCCACTACATCCTTGACTGCAAAGCTAAGCGGAAGAGCTGGAGACAGATGAGCAGGCCACAGCTGGGCAGTGCAGTCCCAGCCTGGGCAAGATTGAAGGAGCCAGCACAAGGAATGTTTAAAGATTAATTAGTTTTTCTTCAGGTATAATTGGTTTATAATATTGCGTTAGTGTCAGGTGTACAGCAGGTGATTCAGAGTGACTTTTTTGCAGATTATGTTCCGTTAGAAGTTATTACAAGATACTGAATATAATTCCTTGAACTATGTAGTAAATTCTGTTGGTTATCTATTTTATGTAAAGCAGTTTGTATCTGTTAATCCAGTACACTTGATTTGTACCTCCTACTCCTCTTTGGTAACTGTTTTTTTTTTTTTTTCCCCTCACCTGTGAGTTTGTTTCTGTTTTGCAGATAGATACATCTGTATCATTTCTTACATTCCACATATAAGTAATATCATGTAGCATTTGCCTTTCTCTGACTTGTCTTACTAAGTGTAATATTCTCTAGGTCCATCCGTGTTTGCGGCAAATGGCAGCATTTCTTTCCTTTTACGGCTGAGTAATGTTGCATTGTATATACACACATCTTAAGCCGAAGGGCACTAGGGCATTTCCGTCTCTTGGCTATTGTAAATATTGCTGCCGTGAACATTGCTGTATGTGTATCTCTTCAAATTAGCGTTTTCATTGTTTTTTTTTTTTTGGCTATATGCCCAGGAATGAAATTGCTGGATTATATGGTAGTTCTATTTTTAGTTTTTTAAGGACCTTCTATCGTGTTTTCCATAGTGGCTGCACCAATTTATATTCCCACCAACAGTATAGGAAGGTTCTGTTTTCTCCACGTCCTCTCCAGTATTTGTAGATATTTTGATGATGGCTCTTCTGACCAGTATGAGGTGACACTTCTCTGTTGTTTTGATTTGCATTTCTCTAATAATTAGCAATGTGGAGCATCTTTTCCTGTGCCTGCTGGCCATCTATATGTCTTCTTTAGACAAATGCCTGTTTAGATCTTCTGCCCTTTTTGATTGGGTTGTTAGTTGTTTATTTTTGATATTGAAATGTGTGAGCTATTGCATATTTTGGATATTAACCCCTTATCAAATGTATTGTTTGTAAATATTTTCTCCCATTCTGTAGGTTGTCTTTCTATTTTGTCAATGTTTATGGTTTCCTTTGCTGTGCAAAAGCTTGTAAGTTTGATTAGGTCCCATCTGTTTATTTTTGCTTTTATTTTTTTTTGCCTTGGGAGACTAACCTAAGAATATATGGCTACAATTTACATCAAATAATGTTTTGCCTATGTTCTCTTCTGGGAGTTTTATGGTGTCATATCTTACAGTTAGGTCTTTAATCCATTTTGAGTATTTTTTAAAATATTGTGAGTGAAGGTTCTAATTTCATTGATTTACACATATATGTTCAGCTTTCCCAAGACCACTTGTTGAAGGGACTGTCTTTTCTCCATCACATAATCTTGCCTCCTTCATCATAGATTAATTAGCTGTAGGTATGTAAGTTTATTTCTGGATCCTCTTCTGTTACATTGATCTATATGTCTGTTTTTATGACAACAACATGGTATTTTGATTACTGTAGCTTTGTAGTATAGTCTTTTGCACTGAAGTATTTTGGTGTTGAGCTTCCCTGGTGGCTCAGATGGTGAACAATCCACCTGCAGTGTAGGAGACCAGGGCTTGATCCCTGGATCAGGAAGATCCCCTGGAGAAGAAAATGGCTACCCACTCCAGTATTCTTGCCTGGAGAATCCCATGGACAGAGGATCCTGGTGGGCTACAGTCCACGGGATCACTAAGAATCTGATAAGACTAAGCACACACATTTTAGACATCAGCCTGATTTCTTCTAGGAAAAGAAAAAAATATATATATATTTTAAAAACAGCCTCACTGTATCAGACACCTGTGTGCCATGTCAGATTCTCGTAAGTGGCCATCACCATGCCAGCCTTGACCATGATGGACGCTAGTAGGCAACTTGGTTCTGCCACCTGAGGTCTTTGGCTGCTCCCATGACGTCCAGACTCCGAGGACCCGCTATGCTGTTGGGTATGGGACCATGCTTCCACAGTGGCTCCTGAGGTAGGCAGGTGATGCAACCCAAAAGCCCAGGGAAATTAACTCTATGGGGGCGGCCTTGGCCGGTGAAGGACAAGAGATGGCAGAGCAACAGAAGGCAATCCCTTCTCCATTTCTCCATCGTGGACTATTTCTAGGCATGATGTTTCTATATCATCTGTTCAGAGATACCCTACATATCATCAAATGACTGCCTGTGTCTCTTCTTGAAGCAAGACCTGCTCAGGAATGAACCGCCTTGTATTCTTTCCCCGCCCTTCATGGAGCCTTCCTCCTCCCTCACTTTTGCTGCAGTGGGATTGCAGCTTCTGACAAAGCACTGGCACTTACCTCTTGCCTCATGCTGTCTACTCAGGGCACCTGAGCTGTGTGAACCCAAGTAGGAATTTTTTTCAATTCTCATCCATAGCAACTTTTAAACATATATGTGTGTGTGTGTGTATATATATATATATATATATATATATATATATATATATAAAGACATATATGTGTTTGTCTGCACTGGGTCTTAGCTGCAGCATGTGAGATCATTCCCTGACCAGGAACTGAACCCAGGCTCCCTACATTGGGAACGCAGTCTTAGCCGCTGGACCACAGGTCAGTGTCCCATTGGTGAAAGCAACACATGACTGAACCCATATTCCAAAGTAGAGAAATAAATTCCACCTCTTTCTTCTTTAAAAAAAAATTTTATTCACTTATTCATTTGTTTGACTCCACTGGGTCTTAACTGCAGCCTGTGGGATCTAGTTCCCTGACCAAGGATTGAACCTGAGCCCCCTGCATTGGGAACACAGTGTCTTAGCCACTGGACCATCAGGGGAATCTTCATCTGTAGCAACTTTAAAGGTTAATTTCAAAAGCATAGTAGGCTACTCCCCTTACCTGAAAAGACTGCCCAGAGGAACAGAGCGACTCACTGGAAGAAGCTGGGAAATCAAACACCTGCAGGGGTAAAGGGGTAGAAGCAGACACCATGCTCCTGTAGATTCTCAGCATTTGGACACAAGGTCCAGCTAGAGAGCCCAGAGTCATCAAATGTGCACAGAGATGGCGGCTGAGCGTGAGCAAGCCGAGGTGAGCACAGAAGGCACGCGTGCCTTGCAGCTTCACCACGCCTGGATTCTGGCTTGCTCTGCCCCTGCTTGCTAGGCTGTGGGCTAGTAGGAGGCCTCTGGAACATTCCCACCAGGTGGAGGAGGGGCAGCACCTTGCAGAGAGGGAACTTTGAACTGGATCATGATTGAATTCCTTGATTAGACTAACATTTTTATTGGATTAGACTGGCCTTTGCCTGAGTGGACTGAATTCAGTATTTCTGCTGCCAAGTGGGAATGAGAGCTCATTAAAGAAAGTACATGCAATTATTATTATTTTTAAGTGCAGTTGGACTCTCCCAGGCCCACTTTAATTTGGCCAAGAGCCCTGTCCTTGACTATGAACTCTGAAGAGAGCCAACCAGACTCTGGCGCTTGGATAAATAGGGTTTATGTTTCTGTGGCTGGAATAATGAGGCCAGGAGTAAACTACCAGGATGCTGTGAAGTGGCTGAGTCTGCACGAGAGGCCGGCTGTGTGCTCCTGGCCATGAGGATTGTGGGGATGAATGAAATGTCAGCACATCAAGTATATTTTCATAACACACATTCAGTTCAGTTCAGTTCGATTCAGTTGCTCAGTCGTGTCCGACTCTTTGTGACCCCATGAACCGCAGCACACCAGGCCTCCCTGTCCATCACCAACTCCCAGAGTCCACCCAAACCGATGTCCATTGAGTCGGTGATGCCATCCAGCCATCTCATCCTCTGTCTTCCCCTTCTCCTCTTGCCCCCAATCCTTCCCAGCATCAGGGTCTTTTCCAGCTAGTCAACTCTTCACATGAGGTGGCCAAAGTATTGGAGTTTCAGCTTCAGCATCAGTCCTTCAAATGAACACCTGGGATTGATCTCCTTTAGGATGGACTGGTTGGATCTCCTTGCAGTCCAAGGGACTCTCAAGAGTCTTCTCCAAATCAATCGCCAGCCCAGGATTGATGCTCGGGACTGGTGCAGCGAGATTTCCCGGGGGGAGGGAGGAGGGAGGGGGGATCCGGAGGGGAAGCATATGTAAACCCATGGTGATATCATGACAATGTATGGCAAAAACAATAATAAATAAATAAATAAATAAATAAATAAATAATAAAGGACCATCAGCTAAAAAAAAAAAAAAAAGAGTCTTCTCCAACACCACAGTTCAAAAGCATCAATTCTTCAGCGCTCAGCCTTTTTCACTGTCCAACTCTCACATCCATACATGACTACTGGAAAAAACTGCCTTGACTAGATGAACCTTTGTTGGCAAAGTAATGTCTCTGCTTTTCAATATGCTATCCAGGTTGGCCACAACTTTCCTTCCAAGGAGTAGGCATCTTTTGATTTCATGGCTGCAGTCACCATCTGCAGTGATTTTGGAACCCCAAAAAATAAAGTCTGACACTTTTTCCACTGTTTCCCCATCTATTTCCCATGAAGTGATGGAACCAGATGCCATGATCTTAGTTTTCTTAATGTTGAGCCTTAAGCCAACTTTTTCACTCTCCTCTCCTCTTTCACTTTCATCAAGAGGCTTTTTAGTTCCTCTTCACTTTCTGCCATAAGGGTGGTGTCATCTGCATATCTGAGGTTATTGATATTTCTCCCGGCAATCTTGATTCCAGCTTGTGCTTCTTCCAGCCCAGCGTTTCTCATGATGTACTCTGCATAGAAGTTAAATAAGCAGGGTGACAATATACAGCCTTGATGTACTCCTTTTCCTGTTTGGAACCAGTCTGTTGTTCCATGTCCAGTTCTACCTGTTGCTTCCTGACCTCCATACAGGTTTCTCAAGAGACCGGTCAGATGGTCTGGTATTCCCATCTCTTTCAGAATTTTCCACAGTTTATTGTGATCCACACAGTCAAAAGCTTTGGCATAGTCAATAAAGCAGAAGTAGATGTTTTTCGGGAACTCTCTTGCTTTTCTGATAATCCAGTGGATGTTGGAATTTTGATCTCTGATTCCTCTGCCTTTTCTAAAACCAGCTTGAACATCTGGAAGTTCATGGTTCATGTATTGCTAAGCCTGGCTTGGAGAATTTCGAGCATTACTTTCCTAGCGTGTGAGATGGGTGCAATTGTGCGGTAGTGGTTTGAGCATTCTTTGGCATTGTCTTTCTTTGGGATAGGAATGTAAACTGACCTTTAGACACATTAGTGTCTAAATTCATTGTAGACACCATCAAGATTTCACCATTTGCTGGTTGTTGGGTAAGTGGGGCGTGTGTGCAAGGTTTGCGTGTGTGTGTGTGTGAGTGTATGGTGTGTACAAAGTCATGGTTGAGAGCCCTGGCTCTAACATCAGACAGATCTGGCCTGGGACCCGGCCCTGTCACTCTCCAGGAACACAAACCTGGGTAAAAACTGAACTCAGTCAGAAAGGTGCTTTTGAGGGCCGTCACGGTGAAAGTGAAAGTTGCTCAGTTGTGTCCGACCCTTTGCAACCCCATGGACTACAGCCCACTAAGCTCCACTGTCCGTGGAGTTCTCCAGGCGAGAATACTGGAGTGGGTTAGGCATGGCTTTCTCACCTGAAAAGTGAGGATAATCATACCAAACTTACTAGTCTGTTGTGAGAATCCAAACATCAGCCATCATGTACCTTCACAATTCCTGCCACGTCCATATCCCACTTAGACTGGCTGTTCTCTGCTTCAGCCCTTTCCCAACCCAGATCCAGTTTCCACTGAAATCTGTACCCTGTGGACTCCCCCAGGCTCTTACCCCACTGGCCTCAGGTGGCTCAGCCCTTGGAAGGCGCTGACAGATGAGACCTCAGAGGGAGAGAAGCTGGGGTGTTCCTCTCCTGGCCTCCTTGCTTGGGTGCCTTGGCTCTGCCCACAGCTGAGCCCCCTCAGAGGTTCCAGCTCTCTGGGAGGGGGCGGTCCCTGGTTCCCTTCCTTGACTCTTCAGGCCTCGGGTGGTAACAGCCAACCCCCGGACTGTCCTCGGAGACTGCAGCGGGCTTTAGGGTTCCTTGTACCCTGTCTTAGGAATTGTGCAGATGCTCTTCATCAAATTTTGCCATGGAGACTGGAGAGAATTCTTTTTCCCACCTAACCTGGGTGATAGACTCCTAGATTATTGTTTACGTGGTGTTTTCTTATCAAACTCACATTTACAAAGTCTAAATAAATTTTCAATGGGAATTTTATGTCTCTGTGTCATTGTGGACTTGATATGCTGGCTTTAACCTTTCTAATCACATTAAAATAAACACGTACCTTTAAAAATAAACATGTTGAGGGAATTCCCTGGCAGTCCAGTGGTTAGTCCATGCATTCACTGTGGAGGGCCCTGGTTTGATCTCTTGTCAGGGAGCTAAGACCCTGCAAGGTGTGTGGCACATTTTTTAAAAAAAAATATGTTCACCATGTCCCACCTAAAGTCAGCTCTGGTACCCTGGTGGCCTTCGGAGGCCCCTTTGGGAAGGATCGAGTCACTCTGTGAAACTCCCTCTTCTGTGTGAGTGTTGTTCTGAAAATAAGAATCCACATAGTCACACACGGCAAACACACACCAGGCAAGACCCTGTTCTTGCTCAAACTATCTCTGCTATTCACATAAAATATAACAGTATTGTCCCATTGCTAATAAAGTCTGCATGCCTCCTGTTGTGACGGTTCTCTGTACGAGAATCAGCTTCCCTCTCCTGCAGAAAGGGCAAGGAGTTCATTTTGAAAAAAAAGAAACTATCTGCAATCACCCCTAGTGCAAACAGAGTCTTTCTGAAGTCTACCTTCAAATGACAAGGATTTAAAAAATAAATCTGGTGGAATCTTGCTGGGATTTTCAGACCGAGAAGCTGAATAGTTAAGACAGAATATATCACTCTTTGTTAAAAAATAGAATATGCTCCGAAAGCTGGATTCAATCTCTTAAGCATCTTTTCTCCTTCCTCCTGCCCCCTTCTGTGTACTGTGAGTTTCTTCAGCTCCACCCACCACACCTTCTGGCCACACACACACTTGCCAACTCACACGTGCACACTCAGACACGAGCACGTATGAATACACACACACATTCACACCTGCACACCGCTCCCAGGCGTGGAGGCAGGATGGCAGTTCCACCTCCCTGCCCTCTAGCATCAGGGAGCTGGCAGCTTTCTGCACAAATTGCCTCCGGAACAAAGCAAGCTGGCCTGCGAGAGGACTTCTGTCATGTCTGCTGGAGCGGTGCTACTTAGGATCAAGCAAGACTGATGACAAAACTTTTTTTTAAGTTTATTTATTTATTTATTTTTTTGCCATTTAAGTCACAGTAGGAGCTGACCGGAGATGTGCAAAGGGGTACCCTGTTGAGTGTCATATAACTTCAGCTTGGTTATAGGAATGGAGACAGGGAAAGTGACTTCAAGAAGTGCTATGGCTGATTCACGTTGAGGTTTGACAGAAAACAGCAAAATCCTGTAAAGCAATTGTCCTTCAATAAAAAATAAATGAATTAAAAAAATAACATCCTGACAATCACAGAAGATAATTTAGGGACTAAATAATAAAGGTAAGACTACGTTTCATTTAAAAAAAAAGAAGTGCACTTTGGTCATTGGCATCTTCCTCCCTCCCTCCATCACTTCCCTCATTCCTTTGTTGAAAGTAAGCCTGTTTCGCACCCAAATGCCAATCCCTCCTCTTCTCCCCAGAGGTGAACACAGCTCTGCAGAAGACTGTGCTAATACAATAGAGAAACACAAGAATCTCCTGTGAGCCCGATGTCTGCTGGGATTCTCTGGCCCTGCTATGGGGAGGTAAGAGGACTGAAGACCTCCAAGTCCACAGTGAGGGGTCAAGCCCCATGTCCTCTGCAGATGTCTGCAAATTCCTAGCACTAAGTCCCCTCCTCTGGACCCCTCTGCTTCTGGAATCCAGGGTATTGTCTCATACACCCCTCAGCAACCCAGATGCAAAATATCAACCCTTTTCCTGATTTCCATATAATAATCCACTCTTAAGTACAACTTCCCGCAACCCCCCACCCCCATATAACATCCTCACTTCACCCACCACAGGGCATAAGGGATGTTTGGCCAAAGAAATCTATCCATTCCACCACTCCAATAGACAGTCTGATTTTTCACATATAAAAATCCTTATCAGAGAAATCTCCAATTATAGACAAGGTGAAACATATAGTTTTCTTATTTAAAACACCAGTCATTTATTTCAATAACCAAAGCAACATCAAAAACATTCTCAGAGTTTCCAGGGCACTGTGAGTTTCTCCAGTGAAGTGTAGCATTAATGTACCTTCTCTTTGAGGGTAAAAGATGCAAAAGAAGAAGAAAAACAAAAACCCACAACAATGTTGTGGACTCAATGTTTGCTGTTGCTGCTGCTAAATCACTTCAGTCGTGTCCAACTCTGTGTGACCCCATGGACTGCAGCCCACCAGGCTCCTCCATCCTTGGGATTTTCCAGGCAAGAGTACTGGAGTGGGTTGCCATTGCCTTCTCCAGACTGAATGTTTATGTCCCCAGAATTCACAGGTTGAAGCCCTAATGGTATTTGGAGGCAAGGCATTTGGGAGGTGATTAGGTCATGAGGGTGGGACCCTTAGTGGGATTAGCATCCCTCTAAGAAGAGAACTAGTCCTTTGTCTTGGTCATGTGAGACAGTAACAAGAAGGGGGTATTCATGGACAAACCAGGAAAAGAGCCCTCACCAAGGACCAAGTCAGCCAAGACCTTGATCTTGCACTTCTCAGCCGTTGGAACTGTGTGAAAATGTTTGTTGTTAAGCCACCTAATCTATGCTCATTTGTTACAGCAGCCTGCGCTAAGACAACAACAAAAATAAACGATACCGCAAGATCTCTTGAGGGCAGGAGTGAGAGATGAAATTACAGAAATTCAAAATGGCCAACTTTTATTGATTGATTTATTTTTAACTTTTTATTTTATATTGGAGTATAGCTGATTAACAACACTGTGATAGTTTCAGGTGCACAGCAGAGTGACTCAGCCATGCATAAACATGTATCCTTTCTAAATGGCCAACTCATTTAGAACTCACTTCTCAGAACTTGCTGAGAAAAGCCAAGGGAGCATAGCTTCCCCACACTGGCCAGAACTTACCATGGACCAGGTGATGTGCTCTGCATCATTTTAAAATTTAATTCAGTTTCTACCAAAGTAATAATACACATTTAAAAAAAGCCAAATTGTACTCTAAGAGCTGTAAGAAAACTAGCTTTCCTCTTCCCTTGCCTCCCATACCAAGTCCCAATTCTTTAGCAAATAGCTTTTTACGTATCTCCATTTTCCTGAGCAAAAGGAATTATATTATTGCATTGATTTTTCCATTTTAAACATAATCTCCTGCCTTCCTGCTATGATGAGGGTTTTAGCATGTATACTTTCACCTTATCTCTTTTCTCTCCTACATCCTCCCCATGGAATCATATCATATTTTTGTTAATATGCAGTGAATATATTATCTTTACCAAGTAAACATTGGTCAAGCTGCTCAGGGAAGTATTACATTTCCTTTCATATATGACTTTTTGTTTTCCCTGGAGTTAATCATTGACTTTTTTTTTCCCTTGCATAATTCCGTATACACATGACTGAATCTCCAGAAGAGAGGTAAAATTCTCTTCCATATATTCAGACACATCAGTCTCATCTGTATTTTTGGAGATACCCTTCCCAGAGCTGTCCGTCTTCCTGCCCGTTTGGGTTGGTGGGTCCCCATCCTTGCTGCCTGGTGGTCGTTCTAGAGCTTCACTCACCAAACAGTGAATTCCCTTTGACTCTCTTTTGTGTTAAATCCAGTTTCTGGAAACAACGGCTTCATCTTCCTTTGCTGATTCTTTTATTTTCGTATAGCTTTACTAGGATCCAGAGACTGCCTTTGGTTGCTTGGTTAGGTATAGAGTTCCAGGCTGGAAGGACATTTTCCTTGGTAATTTGAAAATAGTATTCCCTTTTCCTCTAGATTTCAATGTTGCTGAGATGATGTCACTCTGACCCCTAATGTCTTGCATGTGACCCTTGTTTGTTATTTCTGTCCCTGCTCTCCCAGAGGGTTTGTTTTTTTTTAATTGGTGTACAGTTGATTTACAATGTTGTCAGTTCCAGGTGTATAGCAAAGTGAGTCAGTTACACATATACATATATCCACTCTTTTATAAAGTCTTTCCCCGTCTAGGTTTTTACAGAACCTAGAGTGGAGTTTCCTGTGCTGTACAGTCAGTCCTTACTAGTTATTTATTTTATACATAGTAGTGTATATATGTTAATCCCAATCTCCTAGTTTATCCCCTTGCCTTTTCCCTTTGGTAACCATAAGTTTGTTTTCTACACCTGTGACCCTACTTCTGTTTTGTAAATAAGTTCATTTGCTCATATTTTACATTCCACATACAAATGCTATCATATGATATCTGTCTTTGTCTGAGTTCACTTAGTATGATAATCTCTAGATAATCTCTAATCTCCATCCATGTTGCTGCAAATGGCATTATTTTGTGTTTTTTATGGTTGAGTAATATTTCACTGTATACATGTATTGCATCTTCTTTATCCATTCCTCTGATGAAATTTATATTGCTTCCATGTCTTGGCTATTATAAACAGTGCTGCAGTGAACATTAGATGCATGTATATTTTTGAATTATGGTTTTCTCCAGATATATGCCCAGGAGTGGGATTGTTGGATCATATGGTAATTCTATATTTAGTTTTTAAAGGAACCTCCATATTGTTCTCCATATTGGTTGTACCAATTTATATTCCTACCAACAGTGTAGGAGTGAACGCTTTTCTCTACACCCTCTGCAGCTTTTATTGTTTGTAGACTTTTTAAGTAATGGCCATTCTGACCAATGTGAGGTGGTAACTCATTGTAATTTTGAGAGAAGTTTTTAAAATCTGCTCTTTATCCCTTTAAAATTTCATGAAAATATGTTTTAGATGGGTCTCCCTCCCCTTTAAAAAAATTCATTGTGCTGGGTACTTCCTGGGCCTGTTCAGTCTGGAAAATAATATTTTTTAGTTCTGGGATATTTTAAATATTGTTTTCTTTGATAAGTTTTTCTTCCCTATTCTCTTTGTTTCCCATGGAATATCTTTTATCTTCTGTTGGACCTCTTAAATTGCCCTAGTGTTCTTTATCCCATTTCTAAGACACTACTTTGACTTTAGCTCCATCCTTTTTATTGCCTTTTTTTTTTTTTTCATTTTCAACACCTCTACTGTCCTTTGAATACTCTTCAGTTGCAATTTCTTCTCTGTCTTCAAGGGTAGGACACCATTATCCTGTTTGCTTAGCTCCTTTTCTTCTCTTGTTTGTTTTGATGTTTGCTTTCTGTGTTGAAGGTTTTTCTTGTGATCTTCACCTGTCCCTTTATTCTAGGAAGGTGGTATCCAAGGTTAGTGGTGGTGGTTTGACAACTGTGGGGGCGGGCTTGACAACTGGGGATTTGCTGAGGACTCTCAGGCCCTGCTGTTCCTTGGGAAGATTCTCCACAATTCAGTATGTTGGCTTTTTGTCTGGTTTCTGGCTGGCGGATGTATGCCTGGCAAGCAGCATTCTGGGAACCTACTTGAGAAAGACTGAAATGGGGGAAAGCCTCACGGTTAGACTTAACCTCACTTCTGTCCAGGGCCTCACCTCCATCCCCAGTTGTGGCCCGAGTTGGGAGCTGCCCTGATGAGTTCCTCCAGAGGCTGAAACTCCAGCTTCTGCTGGGATGGGGCAGGCATGGGCTGCTGCTCTCGGACAGATGTATCAACTTCACAGCCACCTTCTTTTTCATAATTACCATAAAAATGCATGCATTTCACAAAGGGATCTCAATTCTGTAACAAATTTCTTCTAAACAATGCAAAAAGAATATTAATTGGGGAAAGATTTTATGCCTTTTGAAAGTATATATGTTACTGAAGGTTTCATAAGGCAGGTGGAGGAACGGTTTATACCGCCTGTTGGCTTTATAACCCAAACAACCAGATGAGAACACCCCAGGTGTCCCACTCTCAGAAGATCCAGGGGCCACCACTTCCTGTGGCTTTATGTCCACTCAGCTACTCTAGCCTTATTCCTGCTGAGGCTCCTTCAAAAGCAACACAAAAATCCCTCTCCTTGAATCAAAAAGAATAACCCCCTCTCTCTCCTGAAACTACCTACCTTAATGCTCCAAACACAGATCAATGCTTGTTCCCAAACAAAGACAGCACTGTTTCTTAAAGGAACTTTGATACGTTAAATATTCCTACTTCATTAGACCGTGAGGAGAAATCTGGGTTTACAAAAATAATTATGTTTTTGTGCATTTCTATGTGCTGATTAAAGCATTCCAAATGCACCCTAAGGGGTCCAAGCATTCAGGAAATTTCTGAGGCTCTAAAATGACCTTTATTTACTCATCCCACCTTCCTCCCACCCTCACCCTGCCTCTCATATTCTCACCGCTTTTCTCCACCAGCAGACACGGGTATCACATATCAAAGGCAAAGAATAGTTCAAGAGGAAGTCTGTACTGTCCTTATTTTATAAATTGGGTTTAATAATTCATCTAAAAGAGAATTTTTAGCAACAAGGTTTGCATATGAAAAGGGAACGAGTCTTCCCTAAATAGGCATTTGTTACTCTTGCTGCAGTGCTGAGTAGAGAGAAAAAAAGCCAGTCAGGTCCAAAAGCATCTCTTGGATTCACTAAGAACATGTCTCAAAAGTGATCTTAGAGCAAGCTTTGCAAGGAAAGGAATTTCAACCACACCCTAAAAGTCTTTGCTTTGTTACTGCAGAAATCCACCTAGAGGTCATTGTGACAAACGTGTATATTCCAAAACCATCTGCAGACTGTGGGTATTTGCATTTCCTGGTCATAAACCACCACCTGTCCAGACTTCCACTATTGCCTCTAATACCAAACTAATGGCATCTTGTTAAGTCAGATGGTGGTGGGTTTGAGGGTCCCCAGGTTTCTAAGGGAACACACAAAGCTGTTCAGAATGTTAAGAAACCACTCACACATCCACTCTGTTCATGCGTGGCTGGCGACTTTAAATATTTGTCACTCCAACTTGCTGATTTTGGGGGGGAGGGGAAGCTGTAGAATGAAAGGGGTAGAAAATTAACAGAAACCTCCAACTGCCTAGGTTTGCTGCCTGGAATATTTCTGCAGTAGCTCTGCGGCAGGCAGCACTGTCCTTGTTTTCTCACTTGACAATGGATGAAGACCCAGCAAAAGAAGCAATTAGTACTTCCCTCCATCCCCATGTTATAGACAGCATCTATCTTCCTGCCTTAGAAAAAAAAATAATGGTTTGAGAATTAACTTTCCTAGTTTCTTTTTCCAAAATGTCCCTTTTAACCTGGGGCTTCCCTGGCTTTCCCTGGTAGCTCAGCTGGTAAATAATCCTGCAATGTGGGAGACCTGGGTTTAATCCCTGGGTTGGGAAGACGCCTTGGAGAAGATAATGGCTACCCACTAGAGGACTCTGGCCTGGAGAATTCTATGGACTGTATAGTCCATTGGGTCTCACAGAGTCTGACATGACTGAGCGACTTTAGCTCACTTCTCTTTGCAGGGTCCCATTTAGTCAGAGGAGCATCTGAATCAACTGAATTTCCTGAATATTTCAAAAATCTGCAGTCACATAGTCTTTTTCTTAAAACCCAGCACATTCCAGTGATATCATTTAGATTTTTTTTCTTTAAGGATATAATTTGTTTGTTAATAAGGATTCTCTTACAGTGACACCCAGACTTGAGAAAGAAAGTGGGCATATTCATTCTACCTGGAGATGTGTGGACTGAGCCCACCTTTCTGGAGGGCATTTGATCCCTTTAAAAGTGTGATGCACGTTGACCCAGCATTTCCATTTGTTATAAGGGATAGTCACAGGCTTGTCAAAGCTTGCTGCTTTCTGGTGTCTATCATTTATAATAGCAAAAATTGGGGAGCTATCTGAGTGTCAAGAATATGACTACTGATTAGTCAAGTTATGGCAAAGTCATACAGTAAATACTGTGTGGTCATTAAAAACAATTGTAGAATATCTGATATGAGGTAATGTTCACGATGTTAAATAAAAAAGAAAACAGAATGTACATTATGATAGCTTTTATATTTTCTTTTCGTAGGTAAATTTTATCATGAAAATAAATATGCTTAGAGAAAAATGACTGAAAACATTGAAAAATGATGTTCAACATCACATGGTAAATAGAGGGCGGAGAAAAGGGAGGATTTTTAATTTCTTCTTTGTGTTCTGCATTTCCCCAGTATATTACATCATTTGCATTCAAGAAAATAACAAATCAGAAACAAAGAATCAACTATGCTATCAAAGTATCTGTATTGTTACATTTAAACTAAAAGATGCTACGAATCAGTTTAAAATGCAGGCGCTCTTCATTTGATCAAGCACCATCTGAGAGACTCATTTGCCAGGCCAGAGTCAATGACTTTGATGCTTTAGATGCCGGTTGTGAGCTGCCTCGGGGTTTTAGATAAGCTGAAATGACGGTGCTTTAAATAGAGGTGAAAAGGATTCCCTAACCAGTGCTTTTCAAACAGGAGTCTGGAGGCTGTCACGTTAAGAAACTGGGAGTGGGTTAAGATGTAGACAGTGGCTGAGATCGATAGCTGGGAGACTTAACCTCTCTGTGCCTCGCTTCATCCGGAAATAGGAGGTAATAATACACTACTTTCCTGGATTGTTGAGAATGACCTGAGTGAACGGAGTAAAGCACCGAGTAAAGTGCTCAGAACGGTGCCTTAACGGAGAGCAAGTGTCGGCTCTCACTAGACATTGCAGCCTCACCGTCTGCCTGGCAGAGCAGACCCCTGCATGCTCTTCTCTGCCTTGCTTGGGCGCCAGGCAGCAGGACCCAGCGAAAAGCGAACGTGCTTTGACCTCAGCGCGCAGTGCAGACCCGGTCTGAGGCAGACACAATGCGCGCGCGCACGTCCGCCCCGCGCCCCACGTGCACGCCCGCGCGCCCCCGCCCACGCGCGACCACGCTGCTCCGTGGACCCGGCGCGGACCAAGCCTGGTGCCTCCGCTTGGGCTTAACAGGCAGAAATGAAACATTTCTTGCCCTCTCCAAACAGCAGCAGCGGCAGAATGGAAAGGAAAACTGAATTTTCCGCATCCTGCCGCCTCCCACCGCACCTCGCTTCCCAAGCGCTTTTTCAGGGTCATTGCCCAGCTGAAAAAGCCAGAAGGGATGGAGAGGAGCAGGGCAGGCAGTGGGGGAGGAGTGGGTTAACCAAGGAGAATGGGGCACCAAAGTCCCCTCCTTGTATTGCCCCCTCGCCATCCCCGCCCCTCAAGGATGACCGGCGCAGGAGCTCGGGTCGATGTTCGGGCAGAGTCAAAGCGCAGAGCCTCCTCTGTCGCGCCGCTTAGCCAAGGCGCTGGGGCTTGTGCCTGGAGAGCTGGGAGCGAGACCGTGCTGGCGACCTTCTAGAGCAGCTGCCAGGGTGCTTGCTTCCCGCTGGTCCGCAGACACACCCTCCGGGGACGATGGCAACCGGTACTCCAATTCCTGCCCTCTTCTGGACCGTCCCTTCAGCCGTAGGCACCATATCCTTGATCAGTCTCACCCGGTGATTCAAAACGGCCTTTTAAAAAGAAAACTGAATTCGCCATTGAGAACGTTATATGAAAAATCAAACATCGGTTTGTTTTTATTTTTCTTTAATGATGAAAGCATCAGGCACAAAAATCTTATGTAGACTCAAGTTTGTTTTCTTTCAGCAACCCGGAGCTGTTTAAAAAAAAAAAATACAATGAAGCCAATCTTAAAAGTTTTCTTTTAGGCATCGTCCGAAAAGTGTGTTAAAATCCTAAATGCTAAAATTCCATTGGACTCTTACTTGTCATTGTCAGGTGAATCTGAATATTCACATTGAATATTGAACACACTTTGGAAAAAATAAAGACAAAAGTAAAATAATCAGATAAGAATACCAGAAGCCCACAAAGTATTCTGTAGCTCTCGGTCCCCTGTTTGAAATCAACTTTTTAGCCTTTTACTTCTTTCTGGTGCTTTTTTGTTTTGTTTTTGGTTTGTTTTTAAATCCATACATTAGAGTCTTACAGATAATGTGGCTCTCTTTAGAGCTGATTTGACCCCACTCCCCTTTTGGCAAAACTTCTCTGTTTGCATTTCTCTTGTGCTCCCAACAGGTCTGTATATTAACAACATGCCTCAGTTTTGGCGCAGCAGCCTCATTAATTATGTCAGCAGAGAGCTGGCACTAGGACTCCTCAGCGCCTGATAATTCCTGTTTCCTTCCTGCTGGCATTGTTGCCTCCGAACCACCAACGGACTATCAGCAACCCTTGTTTATCCTCTGTCTTCTCAGCCCCACTTCCCAATCCCATGCTCCAATCTGCCCACTTCCCAAGTCAGAACTTGAGGTCCAGGAAGAATGACACAGCAGAACTCCTATGAGTATTATCATTATTATTATCTGGCCTGAAAGAAATTTTCTATGCCTACAACCCAGGAGATCAAACTAGTCAATCCTAAAGGAAATCGATCCAGAATATTCATTAGAAGGACTGATATTCAGTATTCAGAAGGACTGATGCTGAAACTAAGACTCCAATACTTTGGCCACCTGATGTGAAGAGCTCACTCATTAGAAGAGACCCTGATCCTGGGAAAGACTGAAGGCAGGAGAAGGGGATGACAGAGGACGAGACGAGATGTTTGGATAGCATTACGACTCAATGGACATGAGTTTGAGCAAGCTCTGGGAGGTTGTGAAGGACAGGGAAGCCTGTCATGCTGCAGTCCATGGGGTCCCAAAGAGTCAGACAGGACTGAGTGACTGAACAAACAAACAACCCAGATCTTTCTGGCCCTCTTTCATAAACTTTACATAATAATGTTGATAACAATGATTACCATTTATTGAGTGTTTACTGTGCTTTCAAAAAAAAGAAGTGGATTATTTCATTTAATCCCTCAAATAAGCCTAGAAGCAGCTATCATTATCAATACCATTTCAGAGAAGAGAAAAAAAACTAAGGCTCAGTGAATTAGGGGTTCCCTGATGGCTCAGCATGTAAAGAATCTGCCTGCAAATGCAGGAGACACTGGAGACATAGGTTCGAACTCTGGGTTGGGAGGATAACCCTGGAGTAGGAAATGGCAACCCACTCCAGTATTCTTGCCTGGAAAATTCCACGGACAGAGGAGACTGGTGGGCTACAGTCCATGGGGTCACAGAGAGTCGGACACGATTGAGTGACTGTGTTTGTTTAGCCCCAGGGGTTAGACTGGTGCGCACGGCTTGACAGGAGACAGCTCATATGACACCATCTGCAGAAATGGCCAGAGGCTCAGAGGTGAGACATTTAGAAACCCCTTCAGAAAGTGAAATAGAATAATGTGGCTGAACAAAGAGGAGAGTTTTCCCTGAGGGTGTCAACTCTGCTCTTGTGCATGCATTCGTGTGTGCTAAGTTGCCTCAGTCATGTCCAGCTCTTTGCGACCCTTGGACTGTAGCCCACCAGGCTTCGCTGTCCATGGGATTCTCCAGGCAAGAATACTGGAATGGATTTCGGTGCCCTCCTCCAGGGAATCTTCCAACCCAGGGGTCAAACCGCCGCGTTGACAGGTGAGTTCTTTACCACTAGTGCTACCTGGGAAGCCCCAATTCCACTCACACAGCCCATCAAATATCATTATCAAACAGAAAACTGAAAACCCTGATTTTGTTTTTATTTTTGGTTATCCAAAAACTTGCAGTAAAAGTGTGAGATTCTGGTCTGTAATTTCCCCTTGAGGCCTAACATGCCTTGCCTAGTGACTAGGAAAATAGGGTATAAGCAGTTGTTTTCATAGATACTACTCCTAATTACACTGTGCTTCAGGAGGCCACAGCTTCTTCCCAACCACATCTGGCATCTGAGGGAGCAACCCAGGGAAAGTCCTTTCAAGACTTGAGGGCTCGCTCACCTGCCATATTGAAACAGATCAGTGGTCATGGCAGGAGTTCTTGGACTAACCTGAGGGCTCAGCCATTATTCAAAAACATTTATATCAGCTTTATAGCAGGCACTGAGCCGAGGCACTGCAGATCCATAGACGTGGTCTCCATTCTAATTTTACTTAAAATTAAGGTTTTAAATAAATCAGAACAGCTGACTCACGAAGCAGACAATAACCAGGCTGGAGGGACATTTCCTTTCATGTTGGAGAGGGGTGACAGCGGGAAGGATGCAAATGCATTCCCAAGAGAGGAGAGGAGGCTGTAAGGATCAGATTTGTCATCAGTTACCAAAGATGAAGAGACCTTGTCGGAAACAGAAAGGCCAGAAGCCTTGTCCACACCACAGGGCAAGGCTAATAGCTTGTAAATGATAAAACTTGATGTGCTTTATAGGAAAAATCCAAACTCTCTAGAGCTATAAAATGTGGCAGTGGCCTTTTCCTGTCACCACTCCCCCCCCACACACCTACAGTCTTACTCTGTAGGGAGAGATAGCACTGTGAACAATTCAGTGTTGAGTCGAAGGAAACTAGTGCTTCTTTCCTAAATGTGACGCAAAAAGAAAATATACCAAAGAACATAGCCCAAAGTATTAATAAAACGAGGCCACAGAACTTACGCTAACTGGGCTACAAGACCCTTCCTGTGGGGTAAATTATTTGGGCTTTATCCTTTCTGCTTGGAAAGAAAAGCCTAAATACTTGCTTGTCATATGGAATTCAGGACTCAGTGGCAATCACTCCGTAAACTGTCATTCCATCCTCTGGGTAAGGCATTACCAGGTTTTAGTTAAAAGTCAGATGTGTTCGCCTGGTTGCTGTCGCAGTCAAGCCTTCACCAACCTAAATGTCTTTATATGAAATTGACTTATCAAACTAGTAACGTGCAGAACCTTAGAGAATGGAACAGGTACATGTTAAGGCAAGAAGGAGAAACTTGGGCTGGTGAAGCAATGCCTAGGGTGAGACATTGTAATAGGGACTCTGGGCAGGTGGGATTCTGGGGGGAATTTGAAAAGGAAAGAGGGGCCGTGGCTCAAGAGGTGGGTGAGGTTCAGGGCAGAAGCTTCACTCACTTTACAGTTTTGCCTTGGAGCAGACATAGTATACAGTAGTCATGACAGGAGTAAGTTAGATTGGGATTTTGTTGTGGTTCCATCTCTCAGTCATGTCCAGCTCTTTGCGATCCCATAGACTGCAGCATGCCAGGCTTCTCTGTCCTTCACTGTCTCCTGGAGCTTGCTCAAAACTCATGTCCACTGAGTCAGTGATGCCATCCAACCATCTCAATCTCTGTTGTCCCCTTCTCCTCCTGCCTTCAATCTTTCCCAGCGTCAGGGTCTTTTCCAATGAGTTGGTTCTTCACATCAGGTGGCCAAAGTATTGGAGCTTCAGCTTCAGCATCAGTCCTTCCAATGAATATTCATGATTGATCTCCTTTAGGATGGACTGGTTGGATCTCCTTGCAGTCCAAGGGACTCTCAAGAGTTTTCCAGTACCACAGTTGGAAAACATCAATTCTTCGACGCTCAGCCTTCCTCTTGGTCCAACTTTCACATCCATACATGACTACTGGAAAAACCAGTATAGCTTTGATTATACAGACTTTTTTCAGCAAAGTAATGTCTCTGCTTTTTAATGTGCTGCCTAGGTTTGTCATAGCTTTTTTTCCCAAGATTGGGATTAGTTTTAATTAATTTATATCTGCACAGATTTATCACAATCTCTGCCTCTACACATCCTGCTCCAGAACCTTGACCTTGAAGGGATCAGAACAGGTTTTGAAGGCTGAATAAGGCGGGGTGGCCACAGTTCCAGAAGCCCCACACCATCCATTCTCCCCTGCATGGTCACCACAGAAGACACTGTGTGTCCCAGCCTCCCTTGCTCAGCCTGGCCCTGTGACAAGATTTTCCTCCAGGGTGATGAATGGGAGTGATGTATGTGTTCTCTCTGTAGTATAGGCTGCCTCCCTCAGAGGCAACCTGACCTCTTCTGCAATCATTATACAATAGGAGAAGGTAGATGCCCAGGTGGAACTGACATGCAAGGATTTTATTGGGGGAAATGTCAGATGAGGCGGGGAGACATATCTGGAAATCTTTGAGCCAGGCAGCATCAGAGGTATCCCAGATCTCTTAGGAACCTGTGTTAGAGTCCCTGATCTCCATGGTCATGGACTCAGGCAGCCCACAGAAAGCACAGCCTTGGCACAAACACAGCAGTGGGCTTCAAGCATAGCAGTCAGCCCAGCTCACAGCACCCCTCAAGTTGGAGGCAAGGCTGCTAGGTGCATGTTCGGGCCATCATTGAGGCCAGCCAGGAAGGAGGCATTAGGCTGCTCCAGGGAGCAGTTGACCACTGTGGGGAACAGGCACAGTCCTGCTGGCCCCACCTGGGAAACTAGGGAACACCCCTCTTCTCCACCTGAGGGGCGTAGAAGGTGGGAAATACACTCCCGTCCTCTCAGAGCTGCTGAGATGCTGGCCTTCATTGCAGGAGCTAAATGCTTACGGTAACTAGCCCAGGTTCAAGCCCCTGAAGTTGCTAACAAACTGATCTGGGGTTTTGCTTCCTCTCTCTCCACACTCCTCCCCCCGCCCCCGCCCCCGCCTCCCTGCTCCTCACCTGCTGGAGAATGGAGAAGTGTGAAATGCCCCAAACGTGAGAACCACAGAGCAGAGGATTCTGGGGAAAAACAGGTAGAACTATCTACCCCTCCCCCACCCCAAGGGCTCACTGCCAAGGCCCTGATTATAACCACCTCTCTTCTTTACAACTCTGTGTGAAAACAGCAAGGGGGGAACAGTCAAGAAGGAAGTATACCATAGCAATAACTGGCTCTACTGAAGTGGTAGAATCATAGATATTTTTCTTTTATTCCTCTTGACAGTTTTCCATAATGAAATGTGCTTTTTTACTTCTTTAAATGTTTATATTAAAAAACAACTTTTCTGCTTTTCTCTATGCTTAAGCATTTCCATAATAAAAATCATGTTTTAAATTTCAAAACAATTGTTCCCCTTACCCTTTCTACCTTTTTTTACTTAGTATCCTCCACTTCCTTGTCTTTCCTTCCTTCTCCCTGCCACCTGAAAAAACCCCAGAAGTACCATCAGCTCTAAATCTGTGATGGTTCATTAGGACATGTAATCTTGGGCAGATGGCAAGCCTTGGTTTCTCCTGGCTGAGCGGTTCACTGAGTCTAAGGGGAGATGGTGGTTGGGTCTCTCTTAAGGGGAGGCTGGCAGATGACATCAGGTCTGATTTTTGTGTTCGGTCCTCTGAAAAAAATGTCACTACCTACAGCCAAAACAACTAGTTAGTTATCAAATCTAGCTCCTCTGCCCCCTGGTAACAATAGCCGGACCACATTTCCCAGATTGCCTTGCCGTCTGCCATGTCCACGTGATAATTGCAGTCCACTGGATCTGAGTTAGTCGCTCAGTCATGTCCAACTCTTCTCAATCCCATGCCAGGGTCCTGGTAACAGGCCATGGAATTCTCTAAGCAAGAATACTGGAGTGGGTTGCTGTTGCCTTCTCCAGGGGATCTTCCTGACTCGGATAAAACCCGAGTCTCCTGTATCACAGGCGGATTCTTTACTGTCTGAATGTGCCATTTCCAGAACTCAGGATGGAAGGAGCCTGATCCCTAACACTACTTGGATGGGAGTTGCCCACCCAGCAGGAGCACCCATGCTGGACTTCATTTGGCAGAGAAATAATTGTGTTAAACCACGGAAAGGTGTTTTTTTTTTCTTTTTTTTTTTTTTTTCAGTAGCAAGCTTACTGCAATGAGTACATTTTTCATCTCTCTTGCTAAAGTGGCCTGGTCACCACACTCTAAGTCCACTTAGTCTGAGGTGAATATGATTGCAGAGAGCAGTGGATGGAGCTCCCCCTTTTAAGACTTGCAGCCTGGCCTCTTCTGCAATCATTATACAATAGGGAGATACTGCCCTTGATGTTCCCTATGAAATCTTATAACGTCCTCCAAATTTACTGTAGCTTTCTTCAGTGGAAGCCGTTCTAGATGAGGGAGTCTGGATTATCTATTCCTAATTATTAGCAGGATGATGTAACCCCTGCAAGCCTCAGAGAGTATCCAGTTCATTTTAGAGATAGGCAATCACAGCAATGCTAATAACTAGCTGTGGCTGAGTGGAGGCCAAGCACCCTGAATAGATTAACTCTGGAAGGTGGGTAATAATATCAGCATTTTGAACATAGGAGAAACTGAGGCTTCCCAGGTGTCACTAGTGGTAAGGAACCCTCCTGCCAGTGCAGGAGATGCCTGAGACAAGGGTTTCATCCCTGGATTGGGAAGATCACCTGGAGGAGGGCATTGCAGTCCACTCCAGTATTCTTGCCTAGAGAATCCTGTGGACAGAGGAGCCTGGTAGGCTACAGTCCATGGGGTCACAAAGAGTCGGACACAACTAAAATGACTTAGCATGTACACACAAGGCACAGAAAAATGAAAACACTATGCAAGGCCACAGCTAGAAAATATCATATTCAAACATAGACAATCTAACTCCGGGGCCAGAAACTAAATTCTCAGGGTTCTAAAATGCTGAGATATGCCCCAAAAGGCAATCTCTCTGTGGTTGTGATGCTCTTGGTGCTGGCCTTGTGATATGCCTGGACTTGGTGGTTTCTGTATCCCCCAGCTGTGTTCCCACCCTGCTCTGGACAACCTTCTCCCACTGACAACTCCTGCTCTGGAAATGTACAGCCTTGCAAGGGATGACAAGATCTCCCTTCTTCCTTGATCTCCTTAATCTGATTAGACACAAATTGTAATAGGCCTTGATTCGGAGAACTTCCTTTTGCCAAATTAAATCCCTGGAGATCTCACACACAGACCTTGATTTATGACCACCAGACTCTTTCAGTCCTCTGTGATTTTCTTTATTGAAACCATGCAAGGCTAGCTCTCAAGCAAAAGAGAGCTGCTGATCAAATCTTAGTTTCCGATGAATTCAGGGAATTCAGGGAACATCGGAGGTTATGTGATTCAAACGCAGAGTAAATCACCCTGACTTTACTCACCAGAAGAGCAATTAGAAAATGACCACCAGGCAAACCCTGGGCTTTAATTAGACTGATTATTGAAATACTAATACAATTCTGGTATGACTATCTTCAGTAATTCAGCATTTCTCTTACAAATTGACTCATCTACTCTGAATTTCTCCCACTTTATTATGTAGTGCACCTTCCTGGGACCATTATGAGGATTAAAAAAAACCTATTTACTACAACTTATTAAAGACTTGCTGTGTTCCAAACATCATGCCAACGAGTACAACCTACTTATCATTTCATTCCCAATTTAGAGATAAGGAAATTGGCGCTCAGAGAGGTTAAGTTACCTGCCCAAAGTGTGGTAGGCAGAATAATGACACCCCCCCAATAATAAAACAAAACTCAGTATGTTCTAATCCCCAGAACCTTTAACAGTGTTAGTCTGCAAAGCACAGGGACGTGCAGGTGTGATTAAGGTAAGGACTTTGAGACGGAAAGGTTATCTTGAATTATCTAAAAGCAGACCCAGAATAATCACAAGAGACCTTAGAAGGGAAAGAGGTAGGCAGTGGAACCAGAAAAGGAGATGTGACAAGGGAAGCAGAGGGCAGAATGTGGGGCTGAAAGTCAAGGAATACGTGAGTATCCTAAAGAAGCTGGAAAGGCAAGGACATGGATTCTTCCCAAGAGCCTCCAGGAGGAACATAGCCCTGTCAACCCGGTTTAGACTTAACAACCTCCAGAACTGTAAGATTTGTGCTGCTTTAAGTGTCTAAGTTTGTGGTGATTTATTATAGCAGCCTTCAGCAGCGTAGGAAATTGCTACATGTTATATAGATGCTGATTGGTGGAGGCAGGATTTGAATCCTGCTCCCTGTGGCTGCCCAGACAATGCTCTTTATGTATAGGTTCAGTGTCCTTGAAATTTAAATAGATGACCTTTAAAATACAGTTTTCATATTACAGCAAATATGATACTAAGAAACAAAATGTAAAACCCAAAAGATTTTTTAAAGATAAAATGTGAGATATCAAAAACAAACAAACAAAACCCACCACTACTGAAAGAATCCATTGATCTTTTCTGGGAATTAGGACTCATAGCTCTGATGAAATCTGCAACACATAAATTTAATTTTTAATTAAAGACACAAATCAGTATTCAAACTAAAGTACAAGAACTCTTTGTTTGTTCTCTTTTTGATACTCTACCACATTGCTATTCTTGAGTTCTAAAAATAATCCTGTATTCTTGAAATAAATATTGTTGCTTCTCTTCTTGTGAAAAAAAATGATAGAGCCAAAGAACAGAATAGAGGGCACAATAGAACCAGGCCGTCTTTATGTGGTAAGCTGGTATACTGCTGAACGTACTGTTACAAGGGCACAGGAAAAGGATGGATTGTTTGGTTGATCATGTTAAGGAAACCAGAGTTTTAAAAAAATAATAACGTATGGGCAATAAAGTAAACCTGGAGCCCTATCTCATACCCTGATTTATTTAAATTTCAAATCTGAAAGGAAAATAGTAAAGCCAATAGAGAAAACTACACAAGAAAATCTCTGTAGCCAAGAGTTGGGCAACCATAAGACTTCCCCCTCCAAATCAATAGATTTAATTATATTAAGTGAAAAGATTTTTGTTCAGTAGATAGATATGATAAACAGGTCTCAATCTGGGAAAAGATATGTGCAATGATTTGAAAAGATACAAAAAAAATAATTGTATGCTCTTTAAAGAATTCCTGAAAATTAACAGGAAAAAGATAGGAAACCCAGAAAAGAACAGGCAAAGAATATGTAGGGTGAATTCACAGACCACATTCTCAAACTCATGAATAATCAGAAGAATGCAGTTAAAACAATAGACAAACTGTATTACACCCACCAGAAGAGAAGAAAAATAGAAAGGTAAGTAACTGTAAGAGGTGATGAGGTTTTGAGGAAATGGGCACTTTTATGCACCACTGGTGGGAGGGTAAAGCAGGACAGTCACTCAGGAAGCCTATCTAGTATATGCTGTAGGGTCAGGGACCCTTCTACTGGATCTGTATTCAGTCTGTCAGGGGGCACATAGAAGGTGGCTCTGTCTGTGTTGACTGAGTAGCAGTGAGCTGGAGGCGACGCAGGGGCCCATTTTCAGGAGAATAAGTGATTGGGACATGCACCATAGCCTAGTCTGCAGCAGCTAGCAACTCACTAGCTGTACAACACGTGTATGTCGTAAAACACAGCGCTGAGTGGGAAGAAAGAAGGGGACACGGCAAGTTCCATTACAATACTGTATATACCAATTAAAACACAAAATGGCACTGTATATGCTACAAGGAAACATCTTACCAGACAGAGGGCTTTTATCAAACACATTGAAGTGGATGCCTGTGGGAAGAAGGGAATAGATCATGGATAAAAAGGAAAATACATCAATTGAACAAGAGTGACAACTCCTACGGAGCAATGATGCCAGTATACTATAACCTGAGTTCTCTCTACACCTAATATAATAGAAATAATAGGCTTTCTTTGGGGAGGAGGGACATTTTTCCGCAATAAGTCACGCCAAACTACAGGAGTTGATCCCAGGGGGGAGCCACTTTTCCCTCTCATGTTGGTTAGAAAATGTCAAGTGTTGACAGGTACCTAATATTTCTGAATCTCTAAAACACTCTTGGAGTTAAGAAGAATGGAAACAGGGTAACTCGTGTCTGAAAAAGCCCTCTTAAAGTCAACTCACTTAAAATGAACACCAAACTGTCATTTCAAGTGATGAAAAAAATTAGAATGTCATCTTTTTAAACTTGAAAAGTAAAACTAAAATTTAATAAGATATGTTTTGTCTCATGTTTTATAAAATTATATTTTCAATGCAACTCTAATCTGCTATATTACTGCTATTTAGGGCCAGCCACCATGCAATAAGTATTTGTTGAATGAATGAATGAACAAATGATGATCAACTCTTAGAAAGAACAAAGAATGAATTGTTACTTCCCCCTCAGAGCGTTCCATAATTTTCTCAATTTTTTAAGTATAACTGATTTATAATATGTTAGTTTCAAATGTACAGTAAAGAGATTCCATTATATTTTTATTCAAATTATTTTCTATTATAGATATTGTAAGGTATTGAATATAGTTCCCTGTGTTATACAATAAATCTTTGTTGCTTATCTATTTTATGTGTAGTACTTTGTTAATCCCCAGCTCCCAATTTATCCCTCTCTCCTCTCCTTCCCACTTTGGTAACCACGTTTGTTTTCTATTTCTGTTTTGTATAAAGATTAATCTCTGATATCATATAATACTTATCTTTCTCTGCTTTACTCCTCCGAGTATAATATTCTCTCAGTCCATCCATGCCTCTGAAAATGAAAATTTTTTGTTTTTATGGCTAATACATATATATATATACACACATCTCCTCATCTTCTTAGGCTGATTGTTGATGGGCACTTGTTGTTTCTACGCCTTGGCTATTGTAAACAGTGCTGCTATAAACACTGGGATGCATGTATCTTTTTGAATTAGAGTTTTCATCTTTTCCAGATATATACCCAAGAGTGGAATTACCCGGTCATATGGTAGCTCTGTTTTTAGTTTTTTAAGGAACTTCCATACTGTTCTCCATAGTGGTTGCTCTAAAATTAAGAAGATATGTTTGTCTCATGTTTTATAAAATTATATTTTCAATACAACTCTTATCTGAAATTCCCACCAACAATGGAGGAGATCTTCCTTTTCTACACATCCTCCCTAGCATTTATTGTTTGCTGACTTTTTGATGATGGCCATTCTGACTGATGTGAGGTGATACCTCATTATGGTTTGATTTGCATTTATCTAATAATTAATGACGTGGGCCTGTTGGCCATATGTATGTCTTCTATGGAGAAATGTCTATTTAGGTCTTCTGCCCATTTTTCTCAATTTTAAACTTTTAACTCTGCATGATTTTTTCATTCTTGTTGACTTGGTGTGTGACTTTAGCAAGTCTTCAACTTCACTTTTATCAACTTTGTGAAATTCTATATCTTTGTAGATAATGTGGTTTCTCTTTGCAATTGCATTTGCATTACAAGCTCCAAAAGGGACATTTCAATGGGAACCCATTTCATAAGTAGTCATTCAGAAGTGATTATCTGATCATTGCATTCACTTATGCTTGCCTTTCAACCCTGTTCCTCTGAGGATCCAAATAAAGAAAACTCAGGTTACAGACATGCTCTGGACTATCCCCACTTTGCAGACATGAAAACTGAGACTTAAGGAAGTTAAATGGCTTGCCCCAAGTCTCAGGACTTGAAAGTGGCAAACCACAGAATTCGCGATGGGAGAGAGACCATGACATACGGGTCATACCCTAAGAGCTCCAGGGAGCATAAAGGAGTGGGGTGGGGGTAGCAGGAAGGGTTGGTTGTGTGCTTGCTCTGTTATCAATAATGGCCTGTAATAGTAAAATAGTCCTGGCGAGGAAAAGTTAGCTTCTTAATTTTACATTGAGCTATTCTTCCTCATGCACCCTTTCTCTATGAGGCATCAAGGAAAACTGCGCTTGTCCATAAGGGATATTTTGAATTTCCCTGGTAGTCCAGTGATTAAGACTCCGTACTCCCTTATACAGGGGGCACAGGTTTGATTCCTGGTCTGGGAGCTAAGATCCCATGCACTGCATGGTGAGACCAAGAAAAACAGAAAATGAATATTAAAAAATAAGTAATATTTCAGAGCCCCAGTCTCCTTTGAGTTTCTGCTGTCCTTGATCCTCCTCTCCAAGAAGGCTGAGGGATGCACCGAACGTTTACTGTGTCCGGGCGGCAGAGAAGGACGAGGATGGAGACCTGTGTCTGGTTTCCTTGCGCTGAGCTGTGGCTCCTCCTTAGCCCCTAGGGACCTGGTGTCTCCTGTCCACTGGTCACTGCTTGCCCTCTTGGCACCGGCGATGCTCTGGCTGCTGGAGCCTGGGACCTTCTCTCTCTTCATGGATTCTGAGAGCCTGCTAGTCCTCCCACAGTCTTGCTATAGCCCCCGAGGCTCAGTTGCTGGCCCCCGGTGTCTGGCCGTCTAGACCCCATGGCTGTGACCAAAGCTCGGCCTTCTAGGGTATGTGACAACCCGAGGGCTCAGAGAAGCTCAGGGTTTCCCTGCAGAGAGCGTGAGGCACCACCGCCTTTTCATTGGCGTGCCCCTCCAGGTGCTAGGTGAAAAACATTCTGTTCCCACGACCCTACAGCAGCAGCCAGCATTTAACCGAAAAACAGAAAGCACTCGAGCATTTAAAACAGAGGGATTTTAATACTGGCCAGCGGTGACACAGATGAGGGAAGAATTAAAAAGCCAGAAAGGGCAGAGTGATACACTCAGAGATCAGCAGCTGCGTGAAGCCACCACTGCCCTCAGGAGGGGAGGTGAGCGGAGCCCAGGGCCTGCTGGCCCCCGAGAGATCAGACACCGCAGAGACCTGAAGCAGGGAGGCAAGGGAGAAACACCCTGGCCTCTCTCTTCCTCCAGCTGCCGGCCATATCCACCCAGAGCATCTGGTTAGCTGGCAGCCTGGGAGAAAAAGCCCCCCAGGGGCTGCCCCTTTGAGATACAGGGCAGGGCAAAGAGTGATGTTGATGGGAGGGCAGAGGACCCAGAGCCAGCATGACCCCGCTCCCCAGAGGGAAACAAAGCCCCTCCTCTCTTCCTACACAGCGCAGCAAGCCCCTTCCACACTTCTGCCTGAAGGAGGCAGGACAGGACCCATGTACCTTGCTCTCTCCTTCTGCTTCCTGATTCCAATGATCCACTGGGGGCCTGGTGGGCAGCAACCCACTCTCTCTGTCATATTCTGAGCCTTTCTACTCTGAGCTTATAATAACACCTTAGGGTACACGGGCCTTGCTCTTAGGGGTTTAAAGGTGGTAAAAAGATATTTCTCTCCCTAAAGTCCAAATTTCAAGACTATTGTCTTAACATGGACAAGCTTTGAGTCTCAACACTGATCAATAACATCTTTTCCTCCTTCCTTGGGGGAAGTAAACCTCATGGTTCATGTTAGACTTACAAGTGGAGGCTGCAAAAGGAAATGATAAAGGAGAAAATGAAAATATATCAGCTGGTAGCCCAAGAAATAGTGGTCCCATGACACTCCCACTCAGAGTCCCTGCAACTCTGCTTGGACGTGTGGAATGCTCCAGCATGCTTCAGGGGGTTTCTCTTATTGGTCCCATTCTACAGATGTGGTACCACTGAGGCTGAGAGGTTAATTGCCCATCCAGGATTTAAGAAACGGGATGAGATTTGAAGCCAGGTCAGTTTTGATGCAGCTTTTTAACCTTTTTATTGATTTGTATTTGGCTGCGCTAGGCTTTCATTGCCGTGCACCAGTTTCCTTGTGGCCAGCGAGGTGCTACCCTCTAGCTGCGGTGCCGAGACTTCTCGTTGTGGTGGTTTCTGTTCTGGAGCACTGGCTATAGGGTGTGGACTCAGGAGTGGTGGTGCCTAGGCTTCGTTGCTCCGCAGCATGTGGGATCTTCCTGGGCCAGGTTCGAACCCACATCCCCTGTATTGGCAGGTGGGTTCTTAATCACTGGAACACCAAGGAAGTCTCCAAGATCAGTTTTAGATTTTCATTTCTGGCTGACTCTTTCTCTGTCCCTGCCTCTAGTTTCTAAACTCTTTTTTTCCCCATTTAAAGAAAAATTGTGGTAAAATACACATAAAATTAACCATATTTATCATTTTTAAGTGTCCAGTTGAGTGGTATTTAATAACATTGCATACCCATCACCACCCTGCATCTCCATAATTCTCTTCATCTTATAACAGTGAACTTCCATACCTGTTAAACAATAATTCCTCCTCCCCAGGTCTCTACAGCTACCACTCTACTCCATGTCTCTATGATTTCTCACTACTAAAAGCACCACATAGAAGTGGAGTCATACAGTATTTGACTTAATAAGTATTTCCTCACTGATTTGAAATGCCGCATTTATCATATACTAAGTTCCCATAGACATTGAAGTCTCTTTCTAAATTCTTCGTCCTATTGACTCAATCTGTGCTAGCATCAAACTTTCAATTACTACAGCTGTTTTTCATAATTTGCTTGGTTTAGTTTTTCATATAAATGAAGAACCTTGTCTCTTTCTTTCCCCGCCTATAAAAATCCGTTTTGATTTTATCTATATATCTATCTGGCACTTATCCAGGCCTTACTGGGTACCAGACACAGTTGTGAAAATGTTAAATGTACAAGCCAATTGAAAAAGGCACCTTTATAATTGTTTTTCTTTTTAGCTAGTATTTGTTGTTTTCACTCACTGGCTTATTTCAGCATAATGTTCTAAGTTTCATTCATGTCATAGCATAATGCAGAATTCCCTCCCTTTAAGACCAATATCTATTTCACTGTATGGCTGCACCACATTTTGCTTGTGCATTTATCTGTCAATGGACATTTGGGTTGCCTCCATGTTTTAGCTATTGCAAATAACGCTTCTATGAACATGGGTATACAAATAGCTCCTCCAGATCTTGCTTTCAATTCTTTTGGATATATACCCAGTGTAATTGCTGGATCATATGGTGATTCTATTTTTAATTTTTTGAGGAACCAACATACTGTTTTCCACAGCAGCTGTACCATTTTACATTCCCACCAACAAAGCATAAGTGTTCCAGTTTTTCCACATCTTCACCAATACTTGTTGTTTCAAGGTTTATTTTTTTTTTAAAATGATAGCCACCATAATGGATGTGAGATAGCTTTGTAAATTTCATCATAATTTTGTTTTACATTTGCCTACTGATTAGTGATATTGAGCATTTTTTCATGTGCTTTGTGACCATTTACATATCTTCTTTGGAAAAATGTCTATTTAATTTCTTTGTCCCTTTTAAAAATTAAGCTTGTTGTTATTGAGTTACGTATATATATATCATTCTCTACACAGCCTGAATATTGCTCTCTTATCAGCTATGATTTGCAACAATTCTCTCTCATTCTGTGGATTGCCTTTTTACTCTGTTGTTGGCTTTCCATGAGAAAAAATTTTAAATTTCCATGAAATCCAATTTGCCTTCAAGTCTTAATTCTCACTCACAATACTCATTCCAGCCCACTTCTCATCACCATTCCCTTTTCAGCTTGTTGGAAATTTTCACTCAAGAAATAACACAGTTGGTGATCGTCTCTCTGACGGTCAGTCTCAGCTTGGCATTTTCACAAGGTCATGAAGCAGAACTGCCGTCATCACTAAGTCTTTATTAACATCCACCTGTACATGTGTTACAGCCTGGGTCCTCCCTACTCCAAGAGGAGACCCTGAGATGAAGACTTGGGTGCAGGTGGTTTATCTGGGCGATGCCAGAGAGCAGGAGTGAGGGAGAGTGAAACAGGGGGAGAGGAAAAGCCGCTAGCAGACTGTCATCTTGAGGTCATCACTATGAACAACTGAAGACCCCACTGGGACACTCTTGGGAGTTTAAAAGATGGTTCTCTCAATTATCCCTGATGGATAGAAACATTGATCCATTAGCTCCCACCCTCCATGGATTGGACCTCTCCTGCACGTTTGGGCTGTGCATAGTGGCTGCAGTGTGATGACCCCCAGACTCCCTTGCAGAAAGAAGAATTATACTTCCAGCTGCTGGAGGTGTTGCCCAAAGATGGTCCTCAGCTATCAGCCCTCCTGGAGATGTCTTGGGAGAAGAAAACTGCCTCATCCATGGACACACTTCATTCCAGTGAAGCCCATGCTCTGGAATATAGAAGCCCATCACTGGAATATAGAAGCCTGACTCATCCCCCTAAGTTGGGCAACTCTGCAGGGTCATCCCGGCTTCCAAGCATCCCAAGGAGCTGATCAGAGATGACTTCTTCCTCTATCCACATCTGCCTCCATAATCTCCCTTCCCTCAGGGGTGGATGAGTACTCCCTAATAAGCATCCCACATGCTCCCCTGCTTGGGGGAGTCTGCCCTACCACAACCCGTGTAGGTGCCTTGTCTGCATGCCTCTCCTCCAGACCAGAACTGCAGAAAAGGAAGTAGAGGACACGCAGCTCATGGAGTCATGCTAAAAGCCCAAAGTACAAGGGGACTTGAAACTCACTCAGGACTGCTCACCATGGCTAAGACCACAGTCAAGGATGGGAGGATGTAAGGCAGGGCTCAAGAGGCATCTGATACCACGTGAATTGGAATTGGTTCCAAAATCATGAAACAAATCTGGGTCTTGCCCGACTGAAGCTTAATGACAATAATGACCTATTGCCATCATTTCTGAGCACCTTCGTGTGCCCAGGAGAAATGATGTTAATGGGGAGGAAAAGTGGAAAATTATGATATCAAGAACAGTCATAATGAGAACAGACATAGGTAAGGATGTGTTGGCCACTGATCTCCACACCCCAACCCCGTCCCCAAAGAAAAGCCCTGTGGCTTCTGTAAGCCCACAGCTGACTTCTGGTGTAGTGTCTTCAGTCTTGCAGGTCTGTCTCCTGCAGTGATGCTGGTAAGAGCCAGAAAACCTCAACATTCCACTCACTGTCTTCCAGGTGCCGCACGGAAAATGCCTCGTCACCAGGGAGGGCATGCTTCCAGTTCTTTTTCTCCCAAGTCCCTGCAAGAAGCTGAGGCCTGGAGTCAGAGGAAACAAAAATTCTTCTCTCCATACTGCCAACGAAATCATACCAGAGGATGCAAAAAGGCCTCAGAAGCAAGATTATACAACACTGAGAGCTTGGCGTGGAGGCAGGGCTAAGAGCAGCGGTACTGAACCCACATATGCTCACCTAGGTCTTTACTGTGTGTGATGCTCCATATTTTGTTTCCTTTTGTTTTAATCACTGTTTCATGTTATTCAGTAATTCATTTAACGGAGGTTTCCAAATAGATGACAAGCCAGAAGAGACGTAAAAGCAGACCAGAAATTCTAATAACGGATAGAGGAATTTTATTTTACTTACCTGGCTGAGAACAAAAGACAAGGAAAGATCGTGATAATGAAGAAAATAATTGCTGCAAAAATAGGGGAAATGCTGACTGGACCAAGAAGATACTGAAGGACTCTCAGAATAACTGAATTGCCTTCAAGGTACTTAGTTGCTTGACTGTGGGCCAGTGGCCCCTTCCTAATGGATATTTATGAAGCGTGAGGGTCTGGGAATCCAGGGATGCTCTCATTACATCTAGAGAAACAGAGAGTCTCTTAATAAGACAACAAAGGTGAATAATTGCAGAAGGGCATGAAAAATACCCAGTAACATTTTCAGATCTGTTCTTTTGGCATAGAGCCAAGCAGAGTGGAATTTTCAACCTCTTTTCCTTCTTCCAAACAAAAGTCAAGCTAATAGTATTTGGGAGAAGGCATTTTGCAGATTGAGCCCCCTGCCCGGCAAAAGTGAGACTCAGAATTTCCTACAGCAAAAACAGTGGTGGTGAAAGCTGCTGGAAAGTAGGCACCACATACTACCCTGCTTGGGGAAGTCCCCTGCTTGGGGAAGATTTGACAATGTCAAGGACCCACTGCTAAAGGAAAGTAAGCGTCATTGAGGATTCTCCAGATCATCCACAAGAAAAAGGCAAAATTATGTGGTTGTCATGTCACTGCTGATTACCTTCAATCTAGTCTCTAGTTTATCCACCTGGCAGAGACTTTGACTGAATTAGTCAAGCCATACCATGACTACCTGATCCTTGTTCTTTGAAGGAAATTAACCTGCCATAAGTCCTTGTGAGACTGCAGTTTCTAGAGGGCAAGGGGTGAGTCCTGTCCTCGCGTGCCTGAGCTGTGCTTAGCACGTGGCACATGCTCAGGATCTTATGGCTCACTGGGTAAAAGGAAGCACAGGTTCCTTCATAATTCCTCCTCTTCTCCATCTTCTCCTCATTCCCTACCCACAAATGACACAGGGGCTTGTTTCTCAAGACCAAATGAGCAACTGTTGAAATTTGCTTTGAGCCTGGATTTTCCAGATAACCATATCCAAGAGCTCTCCAAAATAAAACATTAATGGGAAATAAAGATCAGAAGTGAAAGGCACCAGTAGTCCAACAGAAGAAAACGTAAGCAATTAGAATAAAAATTCAGGAGGCAGGGGGAGCATAGAGCTGAGGGGGATCAGTGACGCTGGGTTTTGTAAAATTTAATAAAACGTATAATTGACCCTCATTAGATTATTCACATTACAAAGAGAAAGCTGTTTGCTAATGAGAGAAGCTTTATTCCCCAAATTTCAGATCACGAATTCATTTCCCTTTTTCCTTGCTGGCTTGGCACATTTTAAAATGGCTCCGTTAAAACAGTTATTAATCCAAAATTAAATATCCATGACAATTAATCCCCCCAGAGCCAAGGAAAGTTGCCACTGCTTCCTGCTTCATTTTCTCTGCCACCAAGTTGTGAATTTGCTCTTTCTAAGTCTACGTGTGAGTTGTATTAAAGCAGAAGAAATATATTCTAGGTTAAAGAGAAGCAAATCAATAAAAAGAAAATAGAGATGGTGGAAACATTTGTTACTTGTACCATAGGTTGGCATTTTAACTTTGTTGCTGTGTACTTCCCATTAAGGATTGTATATAAAGATGAAAGAGCAACAACTTTTTATTATCAGCTGTATACCTCCTGTAATAAATGAATGATAACTGTACCTCATCAGTGGTCTCAAGGTTTAAACGAGCTAACCTCCGTGAAGGGCTTGGAACAGTGCACTGCATCTGTGAGGGCTGGTCCCTGCCAATTGGGATCATGATTCTTTTCAGTAAGTTCTCTCCGGGCATTTTTGGCTATTATTTTGGCATGATGTCAGATAATATTTTTTAAAAATATCTGTCCAACTTTAAATCTGGAGAGGCTCAGAGAAACTAATTTTCTATTAATAAACGTGTATTTTCTTCTACCTGAAATAAAAGTAATTTCACACATCCATTACATGCACTCTTCTGGACCAGAAAACCCCTGGTAGCATTTTAAGTGGTTTAACTCTTGGGATCATAAAACGTTCCTTCCATGATACATTTTTCTGTTCCAAAATTTCAGCAACAGCAGCCAGTCAGTTCAGCTCTGGTCAGCTGACTTATAGTCAGTGACCTTGGCATGTTCCTCTCACAAGTAACTGACAAGCTCTTGTCACAAGCACACACAAGTTACACAAGTAACTCACAAGCATGCACAGTGCAGCCAGTCTTGGCCATGTATTTCTGCTCCAGATCCGCCTTCCTTGGCAATGACTTTTTGTCAGTTGTCACAAATCGCAAGAGAGATAAATTGGACTGAGGGTATTTTATTTCTATTTGAGGATAGTCTTTTTTATTTTATTTTTTTCCCCCAGAACTAAGCCTAATTTACATTTTACCAGTTACACGCAATGCCATGTTTGGAAACCCGAGTCAGCAGCCAACACATTTTCTGAGGTGTATTTGAGCATGCCTTACTGCTAGCACTTCTAACTAGTGACCCTGATGGTCCACCCTTTAATTTAGCCTCAGAAGACCCCCAGATTAACTCCTACCTCATTAACACTCTCTTCAAATTCTCCATCCAATTAAGTCTTACTATTTTTGCAAAAACCTTCAAGTTGATTCAACATAGTATCGGCTGAAAAAAAATGCATAACCTAAAAATTGACAATTATGTTCTATTTAGCGTACAGAACTGAGGACTTAAGCCCCAGGACATAGCCTCTTAGCTAGTTCAGAGAGACTGCAATGAACAGGTAAGGAAGAAGCCAAGTAGTTGGAACATCAAACATTACCGTTAATTTAAAAAAAAATCAGATAGCTCAAGTGAAGGAATTTAGCACTTTTGTATGTATGGGAAGATACAGGGGTTTGGGTTCACTGAAATCATTCCTTTGACATGCACCTCACCCATCTGGGCCCAGCATCCTGTGCTTGAGTCTGCTCAGAGCTCACCACCGGGGCAACTGTAATGTGATGGCTTAATGGCTGCGACATCGTTTGTTTATAGTGGTAAAGAATCCTCCTGCCAATGCAGGAGCCACAGGTTTGATCCCTGGCTTGGGAAGATGCCTTTGAGAAGGGATTCGCAGCTCGCTCCAGTATTCTTGCCTGGGAAACCCCATGGACTGAGGAGCCTGGTGGATTACAGTTCATGGGCTCGCAGAGAGTTCCGGATATGACTGAGCACCTGAGCACAACAGCAGGCAACAGGTCTTCACTCACAATAGGGCCAGTGCAACCTGTAGGAAAGCCAGGAGAGGTAGGTGGAGGCTCAGAGGGCCACAGAACAGCAGAATAGGGTTTCTGGTTGCAGATTTCATTCTGAGCTGGAAATGACCCATCCTTTGGGTTCCAGTAAAATCTGAGTCATTCATCTCCCAATGTCTCAGTTGTAAACTGGAGCATCTCCCTGTAACTAGTCCCCTTGACCATGAGATGGGCAATTTCTATCCTTGTCTCATATTTCTTCCTCATAGCCACTTTGTGAGGTATGAGGTAGGTAGCTATGTGGCTCAGAGATAGTTTAATCAAAATAAAGATCTTATTTCCCTCATGGGACAAAAAGTCTGGAGAAGTAGCAGCCAGTAGTAGCTGGTCCAGCTGCTGGAGACATCATCAGGAAGCCCAGGACCTGCTCCACTATCCCTTAGTATGTGGCTTCTACCCTCATGGTCACAAGATGGCTGCCCCTCCTCCAACAACAGTATTTGTGTCCCAGGCAAGAAGAAAAAGAAGGGCAGAGAGACAAAAGCATGTGTCAGCTAAGTCTGCTCATATTTATGAGGAAAGCAGTGAATCTCCTTGGAGCCACCCCAGCAGGCTTGTGGTCATCTCTTATTGGCAGGAAACCAGCTATATGATCACCCCTGGGTGCAAGTGAGCCAGGGAGGGGGAGCACTTTATCTGGGCCATGTCTCCCAGACAAGGCTGGGGTTCCACTGACAAAAGTGAAGGGGACTGAAAGTAGGCAGGGAGCAGTGTCTGCCTCTATACTATTTCTATTTTACTGCTGGGGAAACAGCTTCAGAGAAGCTTCAAAGCTTACTCAAGGCCATGCATCTGGTTAGTAAAAGATGTCTGAGGACTTCCCTGGATGTTCAGTGTTTGGGAATCCACTTTCCAATTCAGAGCCATCAGATTAGATCCCTGGTCAGTGCAGATCCCACAGGGCAGCTAGGAAAAAAGAAAAAGAAAAAACAGAGCCAGACTCTGTCTCCAGAACCCTCATCTACGCTGGACATGTGAGCAGTGATGCCGTGAGGAGGAACACGAAAGACCCTAGTTGGTATTCCTCCTCCACCATGATACAGACACAGCAGAATTACACGTGACAGGAATGGTTGATCTGTTTGTTTATTCGTTTATTTATTCCTGTGTGATTGTGGTGTGTGTGTGTGTGTGTTCGTCCATTCCTGGGTAATCTCTTTTGTTTATTTGCCAGTGATGTGGATATAATTTGTGCTTCACTAGTGCTTTTACCCAGGGAACAAAGTCCAAGTGATTTAATCCAACTGTTTACTTAGTCAGTGGGGGAATGGGAATGGTGCCAGACTTCTGATGACTTGAAGGGGGATGAGCACTCCACTCTGTTGGAGATGTGACCCTCCTTCATGAAAGAAATCCTAGAAAAATCAAAGAAGTGGGACACCTCCAGGGTCAATAAACAATATCTCTACCATGTTTCTCTAATGAGGTTGATTCAAGAATTAAAAATTACTTTCAGGAGCTGCTGATGTGGGTCTGATTACCCAGAGAGCTGGGAGCTGCCCTGCAGAATGGACTGGAGTGTGACTTTATTCCTTCTTCAGGGCCTGGGTACAGCCTTCAGGCTGAAGTGAGGGTGCCATCCTTTTTGGCCATTTCCAAGTGGCCCAGTGGTAAAGAATCTGCCTGCCAATGCAGGAGATACGGGTTAGATCTCTGGATTAGGAAGATCCCCTGGAGAAAGAAATGGCAACCCACTCTAGTATTCTTGCCTGGGAAATCCCATGGACAGAGGAGCCTGGCGGGCTACAGTCTATGGGGTCAAAAAGAGTTGAACACGACTTAGTGACTAAACAACAACAACAAGAGTTCATTGAAGTCTCCCCTTCACCTTGTACTATGTAAATATATATATTAATAGCTTTATCCCAGTTCAGGTCAGAGTCACAAAATCAAATCCGCAGTGGTTGTTGGCACAGAAAAGCGGTCCCATAGCCAAAAATACTGTTCTACTGACTTAGCCACTCCCTCCGGTGCCACAGTCACCTCCAGTCCTTGGCTTGGGGAGGTTCACTGCTGGCCCTGACCTTTCTTCCTCCCATGGGCTCCACCAGATTAGCCCCTTCTCATGCTTCCAGGCTTGGATTAGCTGTCCCTGGTTCTCTAGGATAGGATTAGGGTCTCTTCCAAAGGACCCCCACCCCACAATGCTGCCCAGTTCTGTCCAAAATCAGAACCAACCACCCTGTGTGGTTACTGGATAACTAGAATGACCTGATCGTCTGTCATCTCAACCAGAACTCTTCAGAAGCAGAGGTGGCGCCATTAAGCATAACACAAAGGCAACAGGCAGATGGCAGGACATGGGCTCAGCCCCAGTGATTTCAGAGAAGTGAAAATAGGAACATAAAAAAGGGTACATCTTCCAGTCAGTGAAATGGGGCGTTTAACTTTTCAGAGTCTTTTTGGACAAGTGAAAAGCATGCCTTACATGGTCTTTGTGAGCATTCCATTGTTTCTGTTTGTTTGTTTCTTAAGTGATAGAACCCAGAATGGGCCAGAGTTTAGGGAAGCAACCACTTTGGTGCACTGATTATAGGGCTGGAACTTGGTTCAATGTATCTCGAAGATATTTGAGACTGTACATCAAAGGCTGTAAAAGGATTCATAACCTCTGACTCAGTACTTCTATCCTTGGGACTCGCTCCTATGGAGATAATCAAAGTCATGAAAAAATTTGTCTATGTTCATCACAGCATGAACAAAAAATGGGAAATAATTTAATAGTCAGCCTATAAATAGGTTAAGTAAAATATCATACAAACCAAGAGCCACTCAAAAATTATGTTGTAAAAGTAGGTTTAATGACATCTTGTTAATCAGAAAAAGATTTACAAGGTAATTCATATGTAATTTAGTTTTATCTATAAAATGTTTGTAAAAAAGAGAGCTATGTATATTTTCTTTTTATGCCAGAAAATTTCTCTCTATATTTCTAGTGATTTGTCTTTTTCTTTGTTTTTTTAATATTTTCTAATTGTGAATATAAAAAACTTAAAATTAGCCCCCTAATTAACCTAATATGTACTTTTATATAAAAGCAATTTTCAGTTTTGTTTTCATGTTTTTATATTATATCTGACTTTCAGAAAAGAAGTATTTCTGAAATACATTTCCCCAAAGGCTGAGAGCTGGTTTGAGGTAACAAAGTCAAACTGGACAAACATGTTTGTTTGGGGCATATAACCAATTTTGTAGTGCTATCATAGTTTTATACTGTTCCTCTAAAGAATTTTTTTAGAGAGAAAAAATAGATCGTCCTGTTTGCCTTTTTTAATGGAGCTGTCTAGATTGGCTTCTCAGCCACCTTAATAAATACCTAGAAAACCCATGTGCATCTTCCAGCGGAAATGCTGAGCCCCTAGGCCTTAGAGCCCCAATATCCTGCTGCTCTGCAGAGTATTGCTGTCCCACTTTGCTCCTTGACAGCAAGGAGAGCAGCTTTGCCAGGGCAGGTTCCAGCCCTGGTCCAGGAATGCTCAGCATCTTCCCGGCACAGAAGCAGCTGCAGTTTCATGGCTTCCAGCCTAGTGGTGTGAGGACTTTCTGATCTCTCAGGATCGCTCTTTTTCCCTATTACTCCTCCAACCCTTCCAATGCCTTGTAAGCAAACTTCTGTATCAAACTATCTCTTTTTGAAATTCCTAGATGGTTTCTATTGTCTGGGTAGCAGCGTGAGTGATGTACCAGCATGGTTCAGATGACCAGATGCTGTGTATTTTATATTTTAACATTCTGGTAACTGACACTTCAGCACCCTTCCAAAAAGTTGGAAACCCTAACTGGAGGGTTTGGAAACCTGTCTCCCTCTTGCTTTGAATGCTCTTTAAGATAGGAGAAATCCTTACTGTGATAACTGCCTGGAACATACGAGCGTACAGGCCATAAGGGTCTGAGTAACTGTGCCCAGGCTTCAGCTGTCTGCAGTAAGGAAGCCCACCACCTCCTCCCCAAGAGCCAGGAAAAGCCAGCACAGAAGAAATGACATTGGCATCCAAATAAAATATGCCTGAGAGAGAGCTGGGAGCTGCTACAGGGACGCTTTATGGGGTCGGGGAGGGGAGGTATGTCCTGGGGCAGGGGAAAGCAAGGGCTTATTGAGAAAATGTGGAAGCTGAGGTTTGAGCAGTGAGAATGGGAAGTGAAAGAACACTCACGGGGGACACTAGATGTTTTTTATGTTTCCTTGTTAGGCCTAGATGCCTAACAAGGAAAGATAGCTAAACAAATCCTCCAGGTCTCTACGATTTGGGGGGCTTAGACCAGAATTCCTCCTGGTTAAAACACCACCAGGAGTCACTTTGTATTTAGAATACAGAAAACTAGCAAAGAGGTATTTTATTTACTCAGTTAGTTAATGTGATGTTTGTTTATTTAGCATTTTGGCCATGCCATGTGGCATTCAGGATGATTCCCTGGCCAGGAACAAAACCTAGGCCTCCTCAGTGAAAATACCGAATCCTAACCACCAGGGAACTCCCCAAAGTGTTATTTCATTATTTTCTTTTATAATTTTAAATTTTATTTTTGGCTGTGCTGGATCTTTGCTATTGGGTGGGCTTTTCTCTAGTTGCTGCAAGTGGGAGCTACTCTCTCGTTGGGATTCACAGCCTTCTCACTGTGGTGGCTTCTCTTGTGAGCACAGAATTTAGGGCTTGGGGGCATCAACAGTTGTGGCTCCTGGACTCCAGAGCACAGGCTCAGTAGTTGTGGGGTACTGGCTTAGTTGCCCTCAGCATGTGGGATCTTCCCTGATTAGGGATCAAACCCGTGTCTCCTGCATTGGAAGGCAGATTCTTTACCACGGAGCCACCAGAGAAGCCCTCAAATGTGGTACTTTAACGGGGGCAACCACCTCTGCCCCCAACACACACACACACTACTGACTTGTGGTGGACTCTGTCCCATTTCTCTCACAGCAGAAATCCCAAGCTGGAGACACTGTTGGATTCCCTTCACTTTTCCCTCCCACCCAGAGGGCAGTGTGAGGCTCACCCAGAACCACGGGACTGAACAGATGGGCCTAGAACAAGAGTTGTGGTCATATATGGAGGTAACTGAGAGCCAGTCCTGGCTCTTAGTCATTCTGTATCCCAGAAGAGCAGCATGCAGTCGGCGCTCAATAAATATTTATCGAATCAAATTCACGCTACCCTTCTGTGCATGTCCTCTTCTTTGCATCCTCTCTACAAGTCTACCAACTGGAAAGCACTTTGCAGTTCTGTTTCTGAGCCAAATACACAGCATCATTTCTTTGAGAAAACTTCTGGGACTTGGATTCTTTTTGAGAAATCCCCAGCAATAGGGAGTCCAACCAAAGGGTGTAAGGATAAAGAGAAGCAGTGATCAATGTATTTTTGCTGACTGGTGTGCAGCTCAGATGCTAACTAGTATCATGTGAGCAGGCCTCATCAGACGTGTAACGGCGACGAAGTGGCTCACTTCTTGGGCGAGACTCACTTGAAATCTCTTTAGAAGAAAGAAGGTAGGAGATGCGCTTCCCCTTCTGAGAAGTAAGTTGGCAGGACTCGCTAATTAAAGTTAAAAGCAAATGTCTGAGTCACACTTCCTGGCTTTCTGGCTCCTTCCTTTTGGTCTCCCACTTATTTCTGAACCATGTGCTGCTCTGCTGGAAAACACTGCGGCTAACACGTTTGACACTAACATAGACACTAATGATTTTAAGTTTTTTCCCCACCAAATCTGAGGTTTGTCTGAGATGCAAATAAATATATGCTTTGGGCTGTGAATTTTCCAGTTGCTATGAATATTTGAGTTCCACATGGCTTATTTTCTTCTTTTTTCTCTAGAGCGACAGAGGTTTTCCCAAATCCTGATGTGTATACTGGGAGAGGAGGTTAGGTGGAAGCTTACTGATCCCAGGTTGATAAAATCCTGTGGGGCCAGGGATGCCATTGTCACTTTTCTCATAGGGAAAGGGAGTGGAAACTTTCAGTTCTTGGTTTCACAGCACACGTTTCTAAAGGAAACTCCTTATGATTTTGTAATTTTCAATTTTTGTGTGTGTGAAATAATACTGCAAGTCTGGCAATAAAAAGCATGGCTTCCTTTCCTGCATGGTACCAGCTTGGGGTCCACTCCCCAGAGACAGCCGTTGAGTTCAGTTGTTTCTCCTAGAACTCACTCTCCTGTTTCTAAATAACATGCCCATGCTGCCGTTTCTCGGCTTACTGGTGTTGGACGTGGTCTATTGACTTCATATTCCGTTAAGTAAAGATTTTGCACTCTTACAGATCACTCTGTAGGAGTTTCCATTTTACCCGTTCTCCTAATATGCTACTTCCAAAATTAAACCAGTAGTCAATGTTTGCATTAGTACAACCTTGTCAGTATTGATCACTGCTGAAGCAGAGAGACACTTTCACCTTTTTATCTCTCCTACAAGTTTTGGTTTTCCTGGAGTTTATCGTTGCCGTAGTTTTTATCATTTACTTCATTTTCTATGTTTTAATTTCTGTGTCTTTCCCTGTCTCCTAATGGATCTGTCAAGTGTCTACAGATACATTTTCTAAATGAGCAACCATATCAGATGCTTTATGTTTTCCTAAAGACTTGCCTTCCACAGCTCTCTATCTTTCTCCTTTATTCTGGACTTATTGCAGACTGTATCCCACATTTCCCCTCATCCTTCTAGGTTCTTTCCATGGCTTGGTGGATTTAAAGTTTTCCTCTTTTTATTTTTCTTTCTGTTTTTTTTTTTTTCTGTAATTTTACTTAAAGCGCATCCTCCAGTAGCTTCCCAATATTGCTTGCTTGAGAAGCAAGCTTTTTGAAACTGTACCCATCTAAAAATATTTGCTTTAAAATTTGATTGGTAGCTTGAAAATATAAACCCTTTGATTCAAAACTGTCCTTGCTTGTGTTTTTAAATGTATTGCTTCTATTATGCTTTGAGAACGCCAATGCCATTATGTCACCCAGTCCTTTTGTGTGGGACCTATTTATTCCCCACTCCATGGAAGCTTTCAGAATCTTTTCTTTTTTGTTGCTGATGTGCCTTGATACTGAGCTCTCTTCAGATTCCTGAACTGGATGATGTTTATTCCATCTCAACTTCAGGAAAATTTTCTTGTAATGTTTCTTTAATAACTTCCTCCCCCCACCCTTTCCTTTCTGTCACTCCAGACTAATTATATAATTTTATTATCTTCTCTTCCCTATCACTGACATATTTACCTTTTTGTTCTGTCCTCTAGGAGAGTTCCTATACTTTATCTTCTACTTCTGCCATTTAATTTTTTTAAATTTTAGTTACATTTAAAAATTTCAGGGCTGGTTTACACTCTCTGTTGCTCCTTTTTCATAGTATTCTGTTCTTGTTTTTCTTTGTCTGTTTGTTTCTGGCAGGGCTGAAATGTATTTTCTTCTCTTTTCCTAAGAGGATTAAGCTAGTGAGTAGGTATATTCGTGTGATTGGGGGAAGGATCCAGGCATCTTTCTCCACCTGGCACACGGGTAAGGCTTGCAGACTGGCATGTCAGGGGTAGGGGTCCAGGTTGTATGGTCAGGCCTGGCCTTGCCCCCAGTGGCCAGGAACAGGATTTTTTTTTTTTTGAGGTTCTGTGGATTCTCTAGAGAAGAATCTTTCCATCTTCTGCTCACAGGAGAGGTGCCTAGATGCCTATATTTGGGGGCATGCTAAGAAAACAACAGAGAGACCCACTCAGGACACAGACTTCTATTTCTTGTATTTCCTGTGAGCCCATACCTCTCTGCCACCTCCACTGTGCCTATGTCCCCTGAATCTGAAATGTTCAAAGGGAATCTTTTCCATTAGAAAAGAAACCTCTCCTCTCTTGTGAGTGACATTAGTATTGTACCTATTTGGGGTGATAAACTGCATCCATCTACGATGATAAATTTAGATGTTTATATTATTTATAATGGAAAAGAATAGATATAACAAATATCATATATATATATGATCTCAAAAAAGTGACATAACTGTCATAGTCCAAGATAAAAAAAGATGGTAAACTTAGTTTATAAATGTTGTATGCATATATATGTATGTATGTATGTGTGTATGTATATTTGGCTGAGCTGAGTCTTAGTTGCAGCAAGCAGGATCTTTTTTTTTTTTTCTCCAGCTGTGACATGTAGGATCTTTAGTTTTGGTATGCACTCTTATTTGCAACATGTGGGATCTAGTTCCCTGATCAGGGAATGAATCTAGGCCCCCTGCACTGGAAATGTGGGGTCTTAGCCACTGATAAGGGAATCGCGATGTTGCGAAGACAAAGGAAAAGTTCTTTAAGGAAATTAAAGTGCTACTCCAGTGAATACAGGAATGATAAGAAAGCAAAACAGCCTTATTGCTGATGTAGGGGATAGTTTTCATGGTCTGGATAGAAGGTCAAACCAGTCACAACATTCCCTTAAGCTAAAGCCTAACCCAGAGCCAGACCCAAACTCTCTTCAATTCTGTGATGGCTGAGAGAGGTGAGGAAGCTGCAGAAAAAAAAATATAAAGCTAAGAGAGGTTACTTCATGAGGCTGAAGGAAAGGAACCATCCCCATAAGGTAAAAGTGCAAGATGAAGCAGCAAACGCTGATGTAGAAGCTGCAGTAAGTTATCCAGAAGGTCTGTCTTGTATAATTGAAAGTGGCTACACTAACCACAGATTTCCAGCATAGATAAACAGCCTTCTAGTGGAGGAAGATGCTATTTAGAACTTCCATAGCTCCAGAGAAGAAGTCACTGCCTGACTTCAAAATTTCAAAGGACAGGCTGACTCTTCTTAGGGACTACTGTGGCTAGTGACTTACAGCCAATGTCATTATCCTAAAAATCCTAGAGCCCTTACGAATGATGCTGAATCTACTCTGCCTGTGTTCTGTAAATGGAACAACAAAGCCTGAATGACAGCACATCTATGTACAGCATCATTTACTGATTACACCCACTGTTGAGACCTATTGCTCAGAAAAACAGAGCTTCCGTTCAAAATATGACTATTCATTGACAATGCACCAAGAACTCTGATGGAGACATATGAGATTAATGTTGTTTTTATGCCCCTAATGCAAAATCCATTCTGCAGCCCATGCATCAAAGGGTCATTTCAACTTTCTATTTAAGAAGTACATTTCATAAGTCTATAATTGCCACAGAGAGTGATTGCTCTGATGGGTCTGGGCAAAGTCAATTGAAAATCTCTGGAAAGGATTCGCCATTCTAGGTGCCATTAAGAATGTTGGTGATTCATGGGAAGAGGTCAAAATATCAATATGAACAGGAGTTTGGAAGAAGTTGACTTCAACTCTCGATGACTTTGAGGTGAGGAGGGGACTTCAGTGGGGGAAGTAACAGCAGATGTGGGGAAATAGCAAGAGAATTAGAATTAGAAGTGGAGCCTGAAGATGGGACTGAATCTCTGTAACCTTCTGATAAAACTTGAATGAATGAGGAGTTGCTTCTCATGAATGAGCAAAGAAATGGTTTCTTGAGATGGAAACTACTTCCAGTAAAATCATTGTGAAAATTGTCGAAGTGACAACAAACAATTTCAAATACTACAAACACTTAGTTGATAAAGCAGTTGCAGAATTTGAGAAGATTGATCCCAATTTTAAAGAAAATTCTACTGTGGGAAAAGTGCTATCAAACAGCAATGCTTGCTACAAAAAAAAAAATCATTTGTGAAAGGAAAAGTCGGTCGATACAGCAAACTTCATTACCTTGTTTTAAGAAATTACCACAGCCACCTAACCCTTCAGAACCACCACCCTGACCAGTCAGCAACCATCAGCATAGAGATGAGACCTCCCTGGTGGTGCAGTGGATAAGAATGCAAGAATCCACCTGCCAGTGCAGGGGGCATGGGTTTGCGAAGATTCCACTTTCAATGGAGCAACTAAGCCTGTGCGCCACGACTCCTGAGCCTGTGTTCTGGAGCCAGGGAGCTGCAACTACTGAGCCTTCGCGCTTCAGTTACTGAAGCCCACAAGCTCTAGGGCCTGCAAGCCATAACTACTGAAGTCCATGAGCCTAGGGCCCGTGCTCTGCAACAAGAGAAGTTACCACAATGAGCAGCCCATGCACTGTAAGAAAGAGTGGCTCAGACTCATCACAACTAAAGAAGGCCTGCATAACAGCAACAAAGACCCAGTGCAGCCAAAAATAAAAATAAATAAATAGAATTTTTAAAAAATTGAGATGAAACCCTCCACTAGCAAAAAGATGTATCTCTGAAGGTTCAGATGATGGGCAACCTTCATTAGCAACAAATTATTGTTTAATAAAGGTATACACATGGTTTTTGTTTTTGTTTTAGACTTAGGGCTACTGCACATTTAGTAGACTACAGTATAGTGTAAACATAACTTTTATATGCATGGGAAGCCAAATAACTCATGTGACTCCCTTTATTGTGACATTCACTTTATTTTATTTTATTTTATTTTTTTTAGTTTTTGTTTCTTTTTTTCTTTTTCTTTTTTTGGAGAGATTCTTAATATCAAGGAAAGACCATGAGCTCTTCCTTGTCAAAAAAGTGGAAAAATGCAGTGTTTGGTTCACTGAATAATTTGGTTAAGAGAGAGTTCTCATCACATTGTTCTTTACATCATGGAAACTATAAATATTCCTTAAATATACTATATGATAATATGGTACATATCACATATGAATTCTCAGTTTTTCAAATATTATATTCTGTCTGTAATATCAAAACCATGCAACATAAAAATCACTCTTAAAAGAAGGATAATTCAGATAATATTTCAAGATCCTTTAACTTTTACTGAAGGATGCTGGTACATTACTTTGCATATTAGCTTTCTTTGAGTGTAGTGAGGAAAGAATAAATTTCTGTTGTTATAAACCACTGAATTTGTGGTAACTAGTTATGGCAAGCCTAGATAGCTAATACATTAGGCAATACCTGAGTGGAAGTTTTTTTTTTTTTTAATTTTCTTTACTTTATTGTGTTGGTTTTGCCATACAATGACGTGAAACCGCCATGGGTCTACACATGCTCCCCCTCCAGAACCCCCCTCCCTCCCTCCCCCCTCCCGACTCCCTCCCCCTGGGACATCCTGGTGCACCAGCCCGGAGCATCAACCCTGGGCTGGCGATTGATTTCACATATGGTAATTAACATGTTTCAATGCCATTCTCCTATATCATCCCACCCCTGCCCTCCTCCACAGAGTCCACGTGTCTGATCTATACATCTGCGTTCCTTCTGCTGTCTCGCATGCAGGGTTCTTGCCACCATCTTTCTAAATTCCATATACATGCGTTAGTATACTGTATTGTTGTTTATCCTTCTGGCTTACTTCACTCTGGATAAAGGCTGCAGTTCCGTCCACCTGAGAAATCCACAGTATCTCCCAGGTCTGCCTGTGTAACTGTGATAAGTTACAGGGAAAACCACGGTAACAGGAGGGCCCACTGGGGCTTTTGTGGGAATTGGGAAGGCTTCCTTGGGAAGTAACTTTGAACTGAGATGTGATGTTTGAGTACGAACTCCTGGAGGAACCAGGGAATAGGTGGTGGAAGAGAATGTTCTAGACAGGAGAAAAGACCCCTGTCTAGAGGGAGGGATGGAAGAGGGGGTGTTTGAAGAACTCAAAGCAAAGTGGTGGCTTATTCTTCAAAAGTTTCCAGCTTGTTTAAGAACGAGTTGAAGCAAATTGATGCTCCAGGGCCAGAAAGATCCTTGAGGCCACAATTGTGATTTTGATCTTTATTTGGAAAGTGATAGCAGATCATGAAATGGTTTTCAGCAAAGGAGAGATATGGCCTCATTTTTGTTTGTTGGTTGGTTTGTGAAAATATCTGAACGCAGGAAAGGTTGGCAGCTACCAAGCACCAATGAGAAGTAACAGTTGAATGGTTCAAGTGAGAAAGCCAGTGAGTGGGTGGGCAAAACTGGTGATGGAGATGGAGGGAAGTGATATTTAGGGGATGAGTATTAATGGGCTTTAGGAAGAGGTGCATTAGGAAGAGTGAGGGTGAGGGAGATGTCCAAAGTTAAGTATTGGTGCCGTTTGGGGAAGCTGGGGGAAGGTTTGTGGGAAAGGGAAGGGAGAGCATGAATTTGATCCTTGATGTGTCACACATGAGATATTTTGAGCCATCAGAGCAGACGTGCTGAGTGCAGAGGGGCCATTGGATTTAGAAGCCAGAGGTGGAGACACTGTGGGCTGGAGGTGTATATTTGGATGTCAAGGGCACGCTACTGTTGGCACCTGCTTCCTGTGGTGCTGTCACACGCCTTAACAAGGGCAAGGTGTCAGTGATATAAATAGGCAGGACCTTAACCAAAATCTCCTTCCCTTAAACGCAATCAGTGAACAGGCTGACAGCTCACGGCATGCCAGGCTCCATCCTAGAGGCTGAGACGGAGTTAAGGAGCATAGAATTGACACTCTAGCTGGAAAACAAATAAGAGAAAACCCAAATAAGAATACGGAAGCCAAAATGCAGAGCGCCATGCGAGCAGGAAGCAGAAACATGAGCCTCTTGGTTTTTCTCATGCGCTGGAAGTAATACCACGCCAGTGTCCAGCCTCCTGCCCCTTCGGGAGCTCTGTTGTCACATTTTATCACTTACCTCTTTCTATGTGCGTGCTTGTGTGCTTAGTTGCTTCAGTTATATCTGACTCTTTATGACTCCATGGTCTGTAGCCTGCCAAGCTCCTCTGTCTGTTGGATTCTCCAGGCAAGAGTGTGTTGCCATGCTCTCCTCCAGGGGATCTTCCCAACCCAAGGATTGAACCCTTGTCTCTATGTCTCCTGCATTGGCAGGCAGGTTCTTTACTGCTAGTGCCATCTGGGAAGCCCCATCTCTTGCTGTCAGTTCAATTCAGTTCAGTCACTCAGTTGTATCCGACTCTTTGCGACCGCATGGATCGCACCACACCAGACCTCCCTGTCCGTCACCAACTCCCAGAGGTTACTCAAACTCATGTCCATCGCGCTGGTGATCCCATCCAACCATCTCATCCTCTGTAGTCCCCTTCTCCTCCTGCCCTCAATCTTTCCTGGCATCAGGGTCTTTTCAAATGAGTCAGCTCTTCGCATCAGGTGGCCAAAGTGTTGGAGTTTCAGCTTCAACATCAGTCCTTCCAATGAACTTTCAGGACTGATTTCCTTTAGGATGGACTGGTTGGATCTCCTTGCAGTCCAAGGGACTCTCAAGAGTCTTCTCCAACACCTTAGTTCTTCAATTCTTCGGTTCTTAGAGCATCAATTCTTCGGTGCTCAGCTTTCTTTATAGTCCAACTCTCACATCCATACATGACCACTGGAAAAACCGTAGCCTTGACTAGATGGACCCTTGTTGGCAAAGTAATGTCTCTGCTTTTCAATATGTTGTCTACGTTGGTCATAACTTTTCCTCCAAGGAGTAAGTGTCTTTTAATTTCATGGCTGCACTCACCATCTGCAGTGATTTTGGAGCCCCCCAAAATGAAGTCTGTGACTGTTTCCACTGTTTCTCCATCTATTTGCCATGAAGTGATGGGACCAGATGCCATGATCTTTCTTTTCTGAATGTTGAGTTTTAAGCCAAATTTTTCACTCTCCTCTTTCACTTTTATCTAGAGGCTCTTTAGTTCTTCTTTGCTTTCTGCCATAAGGGTGGTGTCATCTGCATATCTGAGATTATTGATGTTTCTCCCAGCAATCTTGATCCCAGCTTGGGCTTCTTCCAACCCAGCGTTTCTCATGATGTACTCTGCATAGAAGTTAAATAAGCAGAGTGACAATATACAGCCTTGACGTACTCCTTTTCCTATTTGGAACCAGTCTGTTGTTCCATGTCCAGTTCTAACTGTTGCTTCCTGATCTGCATACAGGTTTCTCAAGAGGCAGGTCAGGTGGTCTGTATGCCCATCTCTTTCAGAATTTTCCACAGTTTATTGTGATCCACATAGTCAAAGGCTTCGGCATAGTCAATAAAGCAGAAATAGATGTTTTTCTGGAACTCTCTTGCTTTTTTGATGATCCAGCAGATTTGATCTCTGGTTCCTCTCCCTTTTCTAAAACCACCTTGAACACCTGGAAGTTCACAGTTCACATATTGTTGAAGCCTGGCTTGGAGAATTTTGAGCATTACTTTGCTAGTATGTGAGATGAGTACAATTGTGTGGTAGTTTGAGCATTCTTTGGCATTGCCTTTAGGGATTGGAATGAAAACTGACCTTTTCCAGTCCCGTGGCCACTGCTGAGTTTTCCAAATTTGCTGACATATTGAGTGCAGTACTTTCACAGCATGTCTTTTAGGATTTGAAATAGCTCGACTGGAATTCTGTCACCCCCACTAGCTTTGTTTATAGTGATGCTTCCTAAGGCCGACTTGACTTAGCCTTCTAGGATGTCTGGCTCTAGGTGAGTGATCACACCATCATGGTTATCTGGGTAGTGAAGATCTTTTTTGTACAGTTCTAATGTGTATTCTTGCCTCCTCTTAATATCTTCTGCTTCTGTTAGGTCCCTACCATTTCTGTCCTTTATTGAGCCCATCTTTGCATGAAAGGTTCCCTTGGTATCTCTAATTTTCTTGAAGAAATCTCTAGTCTTCCCCATTCTGTTTTCCCCTATTTCTTTGCACTGATCACTGAGGAAGCCTTTCTTATCTCTCCTTGGTATTCATTGGAACTCTCTGCATTCAAATGGGTATATCTTTCCTTTTCTCCTTTGCTTTTGGCTTCTCTTCTTTTCACAGCTATTTGTAAGGCCTCCTCAGACAGCCATTTTGCTATACAAGATAGCAAATGCCAGAGTCTTTCTTCTGTCCTGATACCCCCAGACATAGCCACCCCCTTCCTCCTGCATGCCTTTCCTTTCCTCTCTCACTCTCTTATTCCTTCTCTACCCTATGACCAGGCATCTGTTAGGAGGAAGCACAGACTCACAGCATGTGAAGATTAAACCACTGAGCACTGAATTGAGCCCTCTGTTAAGATGGGGAATAGGGGGAGCCCCAGGCAGAGTCATCAAAGCCCTCACTCAGCACATATGCCCAGACTCCCCAACTTGGAGCATCTGGATACTCCCTGGGGGCTTCTGCAACTTCTCTTTGGGGTCACCCACGTCCTCATGGTCATGTTAAGTTCCCTGGTAGGCTCCATGACAGTGGGCTTTCCTGCCTATCCTCCAACCTCCCCAGACAAACCTTCAGGTTCTGACCAAATACTGCTGGCTTTGCTTCTCAGCTCCCACATGAGCCTTCCCTGGGCAAAGTGTGAAGGTGGGCACCGCATGACTGCCTAGTCCAGTGACCTTCTCCTTGAGCAAAGTCAGGGGGAGAGAAGATGCTGGGAAGTCTTGTCACACATCTATATGGGCACTATGAATCATGGGGCCACTGACTAGTGACCCAGAGCAAGACTCTTCCTTCCTAGTGTTTTTGTGTCAGCCTCTCAGGAGAGCCATCACAGCCCTGAGATTTCTCTGAGTGCTGGACTGTAGGGTGTATCTTGTCTCAGGAGCATTGGAAGCTTCTTTATCTCAAGGGAAGTAACTGCTCCTCTGTTCTATGGAACCAACAGCCGAGAACTGAATTCATGCTAAATCCCACACAACTCAAGCACCCAACAAAAGTCTCTCAACTTGTCATCTAAGTGCCAACTGTGGTGATGGCTTGGATCCTGAATTGTGTATGTGTGTGTGTGGAGGGGTGCAGGTCAACACTGCTAAAGAGAAAAAAGTGGTATTGGGGCACTTGGCAGTTAGAGCAATGTTAATTGCTCAAATTTTTATTTTTGAGTGTGGTTATGTAAGAGAATATCCTTTTTCTTAGGAGGTACATGTAAAGTACTAAGCTGCTTAGGGTTTGAGTCTCTGTGATTTACTCTCACATATTTAGCAAAAATAAGGAAGGAATAAATAGTGTATATATTTTATATCACCCAACCTTATAAATTGAAAGAGAGAAAAAAGAATAATAAAGAGAAAAATGGCAAAAGGTGAACAACAGGTGACTCTATACGAAAACTATGAGAGTCCAGGGCAATATTCTTGTAATTTCTCAGCAGGTTGGAGGGTTTTTTTTCCCCTTCAATAAAAGTTTTAATTTTTTAAAGGCCCTACATTGAATAAATACGCTGTTTTCATGCAGTAGGCATACTGGAGTACTCAGTAGCAAGAGGATGAAGTGGTAGCCATCCTTGTTAAGCTCTGCATGGGTCTTCCCTCCCCTTCTCCAGAAAGCATAGCTCCATGCAGATCCTTGGATCCTGCCCAGATCATTTCAAAATCAGCCACACGATTCTGAATACCTGCATGGCCCAGAAGTATTGCTAATGGGTTCCTCTACTGGAAGTTACTTTGACATTTGACTTAATGACTTTCCCTCCTTCTCAGTTTACTTTGAGAGACTAAGTGGTTTCCCAAACTTGACAGAGTTCAATTGGCCTTTGAAGGCAGTCTTTAGCATCTAGCTCATGGCCTCACACTTTGCATCTGAAAGTTCCATTAGATTTTTCCAAGCTTTATCCCAAGGAGTTGCTCCACCTACTCCTACCATTAATATTACATATCTTGGCAAAGGACCTCAGAGTAAGTGCTTCTAGAAACTAGCACATCAGGAGGATCTTCCCTTAGGCCTTTCTCAAGAGTGCACCTTCCTGAGCCTGCTGAACCAATGCCACTCAGAAGGGGTTCACTCAAGCCAGTCCTCTAAGACCATCAGTCCACCTGGGGGGAAACCAGAATTCCCAGAAGCTGTTGCCACTCCTGTGCATGTGGGGACCTGAGGGAGGCGGAGGTCTTCAGAACCGGGAAGGAGAGTCATGTAGAGCAAGCTGCTCTGAGAGAAGCTGTGACCTTCAGGAAGGGTCCATGTCAGCCACAAGCACCCTCATGGAATAAAAACCCTAAGATTCATACGCTCCACCCTCTGACCTCCTGCAGGGGCTCCCCTGCGAAACGCAGTCAGAAGCCAGAGGATGAGGGGTCTATGGAGACAAGGACCCCCGAGCACAGAGTGTGGGTCTGGAGGGCCAGTGGGAACATATCTGGCATATTCCATTTCCTCATCTGTAAAACCGGATGTTGTCATGGTTAAATGAGACAGTGTTAGTGGATGGCCTATTGATTTAATTAAATTTCAGGAAGGAAGGCTTTGTGGGGAGGCTTTTCCAAGAGGGAGCTGTGTGCTTCTGCTTTGCTTCACCAGGAAGAAGAGGAGTCAAGAGTGCTGCTGATGTTGCTAGTAAAGTACTTTCTGATTTCAAAACTTACTACAAAGCTATAGTAATCAAGACAGTGTGGTATTGACTAAAGGGCAGATAGCTCGATGGAACAGAATGAAGCATCCCTCCACAAAAACCTTTTCATGTTTTAGTCAGTTGATTTTTGACAAAGATGCCAAGACAATTCAACATGGGAAAGAATAGTCTTTTCAACAAACAGTACTAGGACAGCTCAATATTTACATGCAAAAGAGTGAATGTATACCCAAATCTCACATTGAATACAAAAATTAACCCCAAATGAATCTAAGACCTAAAACTATAAACTCTAAGAAGAAAACAGGTATAAATCTTCATCACCTTGGATTAGGCCAGGATATCTTAGATGTAACACTTAAAGCACAAGTAAGCAAAGTAAACTAGATTACTCTGACTTCATCAAAATTTTGGAGAAGGCAATGGCACCCCACTCCAGTACTCTTGCCTGGAAAATCCCATGGACAGAGGAGCCTGGTAGGTTGCAGTCCATGGGGTCACTAGGAGTCAGACACGACTGAATGACTTCACTTTAACTTTTCATTTTCATGCATTGGAGAAGGAAATGGCAACCCACTCCAGTGTTCTTGCCTGGAGAATCCCAGGGACAGGGGAGCCTGGTGGGCTGCCGTCTATGGGGTCACACAGAGTCGGACATGACTGAAGCGACTTAGCAGCAGCAGCAGCATCAAAATTTAAAATGTTTGTGCTTCAGAGGACACCCTCAAGAAACTGAAAAGGCATCCCTAGAACGGGACAATATCATTGCAAACTATATATCAAAAAGGGATTCATATCCACACTACACAAAGAATTCTTACAACTCAATAATCAAAAGATAAATAACCCACTTTAGACATGAGCAAGAAGTTTGAATAGACTTTTCTACAAAGAAGATACACAAATAGCCAATAAAAAATACATATACAAAGATTCTTAACGTCTTTTTTGAGTATGAAACCAAATCAAAAGCACAGTGAAATAACATTTCATACTCACTAGGATGGCTATAATAAAAATGACAGATAATGTAAGTATCGGCAATGATGTGGGAAAATAGGGATCTTTAAATCGCCCCCCACCCCCTGCCACGTGCCCTCCCCTGGCCTGACAGGCCTGTGAAGCTCCTCTGGACTGTCATGACGTCTCAGATATTGGTGCCTACTTGCTCTGCCCTAGCAAAAGGCTATAGAATAAATTGTTTAGAAAGTAAGGGAAAAACAGGAAGACAGGAGAAGAAAAGGAGGAAGTGAAAGGAGAAAAAGGAATAGGACAAGTCATTTTTTGTTTTTTAATCAATTGTTTCCATCACAAAAAGTATTTTGTGGCTTGAATCACAACGAAATTTTTAAAAATATTTATTTAGCTCTGTCAGGTCTTAGTTGAATCATGTGAATTCTTTCATTGCAAGGCAGTAGTTGCAGATCGAAGGCTTAATTGTTGCAGGGCATGTGGGGCCTTAGTTCCCTGACCAGGGATTGAACTTGTGTCCCCTGCATTGTAAGGTAGATTCTTTTCCACTGGACCACTAGAAAAGTCCCACCCCTATTTCATTCATGCAGTTCCCTCTATCTGAAATCGCCTCTACCCTTAACTTTCAAAATTCTAGTCTCTCTTCAACCCAGAGGACAAGTGTCTCTCCGTGGAGCCTCCTCTGATCTCTCTCTCACACACACACACAAACAGAACTGCTCGCTAGTTCTCCTGGGTTCCTATAGCACTGTATACAAGCTTCTGTCATAACGCTTAAGAAATTATACGATCGATTTGAGTCTGTAGCCCCCACTAGACTTTGTGCTGTAAGAGCAGGAGTCCTCCTTTGCTAGCACCTAGCACAAGGCTGGCACATAGCAAGGCTTGAATGAACCATCCACATAAAACAAACTCCCGGTGGCGGAGAGCTGGTGGAGTTTTTTGTATTCTTGGGTAGTGGGGTTTCTTTTTTTTTATTTAAACTTCTCCAGGTGGCTTACAGTGAACTATCATGGCAATTTTGCAAGGGGATATGTTCTATAGGACAGTAGTGAGCTGATTTAACCCAGTCTTCTGGCAACTACAGAAAACTACCAGGAACTCACCCACAACATTTCCAAGTGTGCCGCAGTGCTCGGCAGCGAATGAGTTACAATGGTTCATCATTAACAGCCTGTGCATCTTCAGCTTCTGTTAGATTATAAATAAATTAACATGACAAGACTTTCAATTCAGAGAACAATACCGAAACGTAAAGAACAGCAGAAAGTAATCCAAGTGCCATTAAAGAGGAAGAATTCAGTACACCGTACAGGAGTCTTTCTAAGCCTGAATTCCCTCAGAGGAAAGAGCCCCAAGTGTCCCACATGGAAGCCAGTTTAAACCTCTATCCTGTAATTGTAAATTCAGAAACTCAGGTGACCTGGCACACATTGTGTAGCTGGCACAGAAGACTTGGCATCTTTTATCATTTGTATTTGATTTCACAGTTAAATGTAAACACGGGACACAACCCCACCACCCTTCTTTCCTCCTTCTTCCTCCCTCGTTTCTCTCCATCTCCCTTGCTCAGACACCACTGGGTTGGGAGGATCTGGCTCCGTTCCAGGTTGCACCGAACATCTGGAACCATTTTCTATTGTTCTTGATCTGAGTTTGAAAAACCACAAATCACTTTGCTAAGCATCATTTCCCCTTCATTTTTAAACCTACCTAGATTTCAGATGTATTTATTTCTTGAACTTCTGATTCATGTATACCTTACTCATCAAAGTACACTTTTTTCCCCTAGCTTTTTATGAGCCATTTGTTACCCAAGATGCTTAGGCAATCTTTGTAGTCTTTGTCAGCATCTTTCAACCTTTTTTTTCCCCCCCTTCTGGGAAGGCAGATCATTGACAGAATAAAGAAATAAGCTTCAGGAACCCACAGCACTCCCATCCCCTCCCCACCATACCACCCAAGAAAGCTGATGATCAGGTCAGAATGGAGAAACCATGTGCTAATGAACACATCCACTTGGCAAAGAGGCTTGTCAGGATGCAAAGCAGAGGCTTATTAGTGCTTTGGAGCAATGTGTCCAGATAAACTCGAATGAGTACATAAAAGGATTTTTGTATATATAGTGAGAGGATACATCACAAACACTCTCACTAAATGACTTTTTTAAACATTTTTTTGTTATGGTAAACTATACATAAGATTTACCACTTTAATCATTTTTAAGTACATAGTTCAGTGACATTTAAGTACATTCACGCTGTTGTGTAACCATCACCACTATCCATCTCTAGAAGTTTGTCATCCTCCCAAACTGAAATTCTGTATGCATCAAACAGTAACTCCTCAATCCCTTCTTCCCTCCCAGCCCCTGTAACCACTAGTCTGTCAATGGATCTGACTATTCCAGATGCTTCATTTAAGTGGAATCATAAGTGGAATCCTTTTGATTCTGGCTTATGTTGCTCAGCATAATACTTTCACGTTTCAACCATTTTAGAACCTCATTCCTTTTGAAGGCTGAATAATACTCCAATTGTATGTATATACCACATTCCATTTATCCCTTTATCCATCACTGGACATTTGGGTTATTTCCATCTTTCGACTACTGTGAACAATGCTGCTATGAACATCAGTGCACAAATCTCTGTTCAAGTCCCTGCTTTCAATTCTATCAGATATCTGTCTAGGAACGAAGTGACTGCATCATATGGAAACTCTATTTTTAAGTTTTTTAGCAACCTCCATACTGTTTTTCACAGTGGCTGCATCATTTTGCATTCCTACCAGCAGTGCTGAATGATGTTTTTAACTGCCTAGGTTATTTACTCCAATGTAACCTACTCAGCAAGAACATAAGGGACAATCTGTCTGGTCAGGAGAAGGGACAGAAGCCAAGGTAGCTGCTGAGTCCCGTTTGTATGCAGGATATCCATTATTCAAGAAGTGGCCCTTGAAGTGAAAGTAGGATTTGAGGTTTCAGAAAGCTTTAGAGAAATTAAGAAATCCATTAAATTTTCAGTGAGGATGAATTTATAGGCACCCAGAATCCACTTTCTAATAGAGTCTCTTGTCAGACCTCTGTGTTTAGCACCAAAAGCAGAGGTGCTCTGGCTAGACTGCCTGGTATTTTTATTGTATTTGTATAACCAGTGATCATATCCCAGCTAAATTCCTCTTTTTGTGCACTCTGTTCCCTGCAAGCTAAGCCGCTTGGTGAAACCTTTGTATCCAGTTGGGAAGCACCTCATTCCCTAAATAGGACGTAGCCCTTGACCACACACCCAAGCTCTTCTCCAGGCTTCCCCCTTGCTCCTCACCAGTAGAAGGGCCAGTGCTCATGCCCCGTTCTCCAGGAGACTCCAGGCTGGCCCATGTGGTCATTGTCTCTCACCGGGATCCCTCTCAAAGGGAAGAGGTGACAAATGAAAGAAGCTCAAAGAACTTCCTGGTAAAGATTCAGTGGGTTTGCAGAGCAAGGCCTACAAAGGCTGTGCACTACAGAGTCAGCTCTGTGGGTCTCTTCATCGTAGTCACTGATACCTTACCGCCTTCTCTGGCCCAGGAGCAGATTTCTGCACATTGAGAGACAGAGAGGGTGTAGACAGTGTCCTGTGGCAGAGAGAGCCCCCAAGAGGGACCACGCACAGCCAGTGTGTGAATCAGGGACAAACCTCAGTCACCATGCATGACATCACAGTGTCCCTGATCCACACCCCATTTGGTTACACTAGTGACCCTCGCAGGACCTGCCAAAAACATGACTGACTCCCCTCCTCAGGAATGCCAGGTTTTTCTTGGGAGGAGAGTAGGGGGAAAAGGTTGTGTAACCGCAGACAGATGAGCCATGCAGACTGTAAACTGGGCCAGGGTGGCCCATTTCAAAGGCATCGACGCAGCCAAGAAAACAAAGAGGCAATTTCCTATGGCCACATCACAGAAGGGCTGGGCAGGTTGCATCTAAATGATTGCGAAGAGCTTGGAAAACTCCAGGCCACAGGCAAACCACAGCCACGAATAATTACATCCCCACAGTCTCAGAGTGGGGAGATTTCCCACGGTTTTAGAATGAGAGCTCCCAGCTCAGCATGTGGTTCCCAAACAAGGCCAGAAAGTCAGGGTAGGGGGCCACTGGAAACTAGACAGGACCCTAGGAGAAGGGGACAGTGAGTCAGGAACTAAGTAGCATCGTGAGTATTAGGAGATGCTGGGAACCAGGCAGCAGGCAGAAACGACTGGGAGATGGGTTAGGGCCACCCATGGCATGTTGGAAAGAGCGTCATCTGGGGGCTCAGTAAGACACGGGTTCAAATTCCAGCTCTGCTACTGTCTTCTTTTGAGACTGACCCTCCTCCCTCCACAAACAGCCTTAAAGACGAGGAGTTGGATGCAAGTAGTTGATTTGGGAGATAACCCCAAGACACACCAGCTGCGGTGGAGGAGCAAGGGAAGGCAAAGATATTGAATGAGTTATCCAGCAGTCAGCACTGCGGGAAGGGAGCTGCAGAGCTGTTCCCAGCCGGAGGTGAGACAGCCAAGGGACCCGTCCACCAACACCCTTCCTTCATCAGCTGAGGGCATTACCTCTCTGGCGCTTCAGCTGGTCCTCTGTCCCTTGTGGGGATGGGGGTGGGGCAGCGCTTAGGTAGAACGTTCAGGGTGGTGCTTTGTGGAAAAATAAGCGCTGGGACACAGGTGGGCTCCAATAGCCTCAAATATACCTTCTTACTAGTCATGTGACCCTGAGTCTGGTCTCCTGACATGTAAAGTATGGGAAAACCCACTTCTTTTTTTTTTTAGTGGTAAATTTATAATTTTATTTATTTATTTATTTTTTGTTTGGATTTTCTTTTCTTTTTTTTTTTTTTTATTGTTTTTGCCATACAATGTCATGATATCACCATGGGTTTACATATGCTTCCCCTCCGGAACCCCCCTCCCTCCTCCCTCCCCCCCAGGAAATCTCGCTGCACCAGTCCCGAGCATCAATCCTGGGCTGGCGATTGATTAGACACATGACAATTAACATGCTTCAATGCCCTTCTCCCATATCATTCCACCCTTACCCTCATCCACAAAGTCCACGAGTCTATTCTATACATCTGCGTTCCTTTTGTTGTCTCCCATGTTGGGTTCTCGTTACTGTCTTTCTAAATTCCATATATATGTGTTAATATACTGTATTGTTGTTTTTGCTTCTGGCTTACTTCACTCTGGATAATGGGCTCCAGTTTCGTCCATCTGAGTAGAATTGCTTCAAATGAATTTTTTTTTAATGCTGAGTAATATTCCATTGTGTATATGTACCACAGCTTTCTTATCCATTCGTCAGTTGATGGGCATCTAGGTTGTTTCCATGTCTTAGCTATTGTAAACAATGCAGCGATGAACATTGGGGTACACGTGGCTCTTTCAATTCTGGTTTCCTCGGTGTATATGCCCAGCAGTGGGATTGCCGGGTCATATGGCAGGTCTATTTGCAGCTTTTTAAGGAACCTCCACACTGGGGAAAACCCACTTCTAAGGAAAGTGAGTTTTATTCAGTTGTTCTGCCAACAACCTCAAAGGCTTGGTTTGGCTCCTCGGGTGTGGAGGCACAGTGTCCGGGCTGGACTGCTCTACAGAGTGGATGGAGGAGAGCTGAGCACTCCTGGGGTGATTCTGGGGGGCAGGATGGAGGGGTAGAAGCAGAGGTGACTGGCAGAGAGAGGAGAAGCCCGTAGCCCAGAGTCTGCAGTGATGTCCACATAACTCGGCAGGAGTGGATGTCTGTGAGGGTGGACAGGTAAGGATGGCAGGTCTGGGCGGCGAGCCACGAGCAAAGGGCACCTGGTTGCCCTAGGGCTTAGTGTGATTCTGGGCAGGGTTTTGGATCGCTCTAGGCTGTGGAGTTCTTGTTGTGGTTCAGTCGCTAAGTGGTGCCCCACTCACTGCAACCCCATGAACTACAGCACTCCTGGCTTCCCCCTCCTTCACTATCTCATGGAGTTTGCTCAAACCCATGTCCATTGTGTCGGTGATGCCATCCAACCATCTCATCCTCTGCCGCCCCCTTCTCCTCCTGCCTTCAGTCTTTCCCAGTGTCAAGGTCTTTTCCAATAAATTGGCTCTTCATATCAGGTGGCCAAAGTATTGGAGCTTCAGCTTCAGCATCAATCCTTCCAATGAATATTCAGGGTTTATTTCCTTTAGGATTGACTGGTTTGATCTCCTTGCAGTCCAAAGGACTCTTCTCCAGCACCACAGTTGGAAAGTATCAATTCTTCAGTGCTCAACCTTCTTTATGGTCCAGTTCTCACATCTGAACATGACTACTGGAAAAACCATAGCTTTGACTAGATGGACCTTTGTCAGCAAAGTGATGTCTCTGCTTTTTAATACGCTATCTCGATTTGTCATAGCTTTCCTTCCAAAGAACAAATGTCTTTTTAATTTCATGGCGACAGTCACTGTCCACAGTGAGTTTGGAGCCCAAGAAAACATGGTCTGTCACAGTTTCCAGTTTTTCTCCTTTTATTTGCCATGATGTGGCGTTGTGTAGGCTGTGGAGTTGGGGGAGTCCAATTCCCCCAGAGCACTCTCTGGGATAAGGACTTGAGTGCACATGGTTTGCTTGCAGAGGTGATCCCAGGGACAAAGCATGTAGATGATGAAGTGTGTAGAACACACTTTAGGACTGTCTCAGGAGGAAAGAAAGTGACTTTTACCTAGAACTCTCTAGTTCAGATGAGCACTGCCGCCAGGGCATGAACCCCGAAGCATGGCAGGCTGCTGTGCCCAAGCCGAGCAAACTCTTGCGCAGTCAGAGAAGCTTTGGGCAGGGTGGAGCACACAGGCTCGAGGAGCGGCTGCTGTGACACGTGGGGACTGCCGCCGCAGCAACTGGACTCCAAGGAAGGTGGGGGAGGAAGGGGGCTTGAAGTTGCTACTACACCTGACTTGAGCTCTGGGGGCAAGATGGTCTCAACAGCATATGGGACATAAAGACCATGATCCCTCCAAACAGCAAAGATCTGGAGGCTGGTGGCCCTCAGTGACAGGCGAAGTTACAGGCCCAGGTGGAGGCCAGAAGTTCAGGTGTTTAAGTCTAGGGGGGCAGGACCTGCATGTAAGTCCAGCCCTTCATGGGAAATGGGCTGCAGCCTCCCATACAGAGGTGGGGGAGACCAGCAAGGATTCTTATTCCTTTTTTAAAAAATAAAAAGAAACACAGAATTCATGGGGAAAGAGTAGAACAGTGAGGGACTATATCCACTAGGATGATGTTCCTCTGTGAGTAACAAGAGACTCAAAATGTCATGGCGTAGACAAGATAAAAAGTTATCCCTCTGTCAAAAGGCTGGTGCTTTTCAGTTGGTGGCTCATGCAGCAAGCTCCCCGACCAAGGGTGCAGGGACCCAGGCTCCTTTTAGCTCCCCCAGTGCCACCCAGGGTTCAGTTCAGTTCAGTTCAGTCACTCAGTCATGTCCGACTCTTTGCGACCCCATGAATCGCAGCACGCCAGGCCCCTCTGTCCATCACCAACTCCTGGCGTCCACCCAAACCCATGTCCATCGAGTTGGTGATGCCATCCAGCCATCTCATCCTCTGTTGTCCCCTTCTCCTCCTGCCCTGAATCCTTCCCAGCATCAGGGTCTTTTCCAATGAGTCAACTCTTTGCATGAAGTGGCCAAACCTAGGGTGTTGACCCTCAACCTCCAGCCCAGCTGCAGGATGGAGGATGGGACCAAGAGGAAAGGGGAAAGGACAAAGGACACCACCAGCTATTTTGATTGAAGATTCCTGGAAATTGCCCCAACTCCACTTCGATCCCATTGGCCGATCTGAATCTTGTGGCCACGCCCATCTTCAGGGGCTGGTGGGAAATGTAGTCTGATTTCTGAGGGACCATGTACCCAGCTAGACGTCCTATTACTGAGGAAGAAGGGAAATGGATGTTTTTCAGCCGGCCCCCTGGGCTGCAGCAAACTTGGGGATCACCTTTCAATTGCTGACGCTGAGCCAAAGATGCTTAGAGAACGTAAAATAGATCCCATGCGTGCTCTGGGCAATAAACCGCTATTCAACCCACTCCGCGTCCCCCCATCCTGCAGTGGGCCCACCGCCTCCACCCTCCAGACTTCACCTGCAGCTGTAGGGGACAGTTCCTGTGAGACAGCAGCCACCACTGGTGATCACGTGCTGCCTTCTCTCCACTTGAGACTGCCTCCAGACTTTCACCGTGAGGACCTCCAGCCTAGGCAGCACACTGAACTTCAGAGAAGTTAATAGCTGGAGCAACTTTCAGAAGAGGGGACCCGACAGGCAGTGTGGGCTTGTGCCCCAGGCTCCCAGCTCTCAAAGAAGAATTTTGAGGCTTGTCAGCGTGGCTCCTCAGCAGACCCCAGTGGCCTGGAGGCCCACCTTGCCACACCCTCTGCTGTCTTCTCTCCACTCCTGTCTCATTTTCTTCACACCCTTCCCTTGTGGCTCAGCTGGTAAAGAATCCACCTGCAGTGCGGGAGACCTGGGTTCCATCCCTGGGTTGGAAAGATCCCCTGGAGAAGGGAAAGGCTGCCCACTCCAGTATTCTGGCCTGAAGAATTCCATGGACTGTATAGTCCATGGGATCGCAAAGAGTCAGACATGACTGAGTGACTTTCACTTACCCTGATCAATTCCCTGTATCCATGTTCTCATCCCAGAGTCAGTTTTTGGAAAACCCAAATGATGTCACCTTTGACTGCCCTCACTATGATCACCCAGATAGTTAGTAGCTACATCAGAATTCAAACTCAGATCTGTAGACTTTGACGCTGAAGACTTTTTCCACTGTGCCAGAATAAGAACATGGGAGCATTTTTAAAACTGTTACTTTTTCAACAAATTGCAATCCTGAAATTGTTGACCTGATTTCTGAATCAAATCATGGGCCAGCAAAGAGTGAATGGAGTAGATTAAAATGCAATAAAGACACAGCCCATGTATTAAAGATAATCACCAGGACTGGTTTTGCTAATGAATGGAGCCTGTGCCTTGTCCTGCCCCAGCAATTCTGGGAATGGCTGTTTGATTTGGTTTATTGTTTGTTTTTTTTCTTTCTTTCTTTATTAGGATGCTGTGCACAGTGATGGGAGCCACTGCACTCAGAGGTTAAGAGCTCCACCCTGTCAGACATGAGAGGCTGGACACTCTAAGACCAAGACACACAAAGACACTGTGGAGAGTCAACAGGAGTTATCCCACCTCAGGGTCATCCATGGACCCTGTAGCACAGCCAGCCTCCCACAGCCAGGTGCATTCTCTGTTAAACACATGTGCAAGGAAACTGAGGCAAATGACTGAGAACTTGCCGAGAATCTGGGGATGGGGTTCCCGTATAGGAAAGGAACAGAAGGGGGTGACAATCAGGTGGGGCAAGATGGAGATCCTGTCCCCGCCTTGTCCAAACTGGCCCTCCCTAGCTCCTGTATCCTGGCCCTGCCCTGTTGGACTGAGGCTTACACACTTGTCCCATCAGATCTGGTGTTTCCAGCATTAATAATAGTGGTAGTAGTTTTATTATAAGCATAATATCAACAGTATCAACTGGTTTTGCTTTGTTTGGATGAGTATTTAATGTGACAGTTACTTGGCTTTTTTTAAAATTTAATTTGATAGTTGGTTTGCTGATTTTCAATGTTGTGTTAGTTTCAGGTATACAGCAAAGTGGTTCAGTTATACATACATCTATTCTTTTTCAGATTCTTTTCCCATATAGGTTACTACATAATACTGAGATCCATGTGCTGTCCAGTAGGTCTTTATTGATTATCTATTTTATATATGACAACTGCTTTACTTTTAGTATTCCTTTTAGTCCTGATAATGATCTCCATTTTACAGATGAGCAAACTAAGCCTCAGTAAGGCCAGGTAACTTGGCCAAGGCCACAAAGCCAATAGTTCCAGCATGTCTGCCCCCAAGGCCAAGTTGCTAGCACCATGCCTGCACATCGCCTCCTGGTCTGCCACATGTGGTCATCAGTTATTTCAGTGCTAAGGCCCCAGCACAAATGTTGGCTTTGACTCTCACCAGTGAAAACCAGGGAAACTGAGCCCCATGTGCCCTCAGAGATTCGCTGCTCTGAGGGGTGATTCAGAACACCTCCCCTTCCTTCACCCTGAGCTGGACAGGTTCTGATGCAGCAGCAGGCCTGGCTGAGAACAGGGTACTGAGATGGGTAAGGGGGACATCAGGCTCCCCTCACCCTTCAAACCTTCCCATGAAGCCTGCCTGCTGCTCCCCAGGTACCTTGGGCAAAACTCTGGGAAGCCCTGCCCAGGATCACGAGTGCCTTGGAAGGGCCAGAGTCTTTTTATGCAGGCAACCCACAGCTCCTCGAAAGGGCAAGGTGGGCCCAGCATCTAAAAGTGAAAGTCACTTAGTTCGACTCTTTGTGACCCCGTGGGCTATACTATACAGTCCACGAAATTGTCCAGGCCAGAACACTGGAGTGGGTAGCCTTTCCCTTCCAGGGGATCTTCCTGACTCAGGGGTTGAACCCAGGTCTCCCGCACTGCAGACAGATTCTTTACCAACTGAGCTATCGGGGAAGCCCAGCCCAGCACCTGGGCAGACACAACTGTCACAGCTCTGGAGCACTCAGCACCACCTGAAGCTTTCTTCAGAACATGCTCCAGCAATGTCTCCTTGGTGAAATAAGGCTTGATGACAGAGAAGGGAGAAAGAACAAAAGTAGGGGCAGAAGTATTGAAAAGTAATCTGGGATTCATTTCTTGGAGACAGCAGACTCCTTAAATTTTCATCCATGGCGATGTGATAATGAAGTGTTGCTGGGGCTAGTGGCTTACTGGAAGCCGGAAAGGAAGCACGTCCCATGGAGGGGGCAAGAGGAAGGCAGGCAGGACCTGGTGAGGCAACTTCCGCCCAGCCTGAACTCCAAGGACATCTCTGTGCTCCTCTGGGCTCGCTGCATGCCCAGTCACCAGTCATAAATCTCCTGGTCCTGCCCTCTCTCCATTTAAGGTATGCGTGTGGCGGGAGCAGGGTGCACTGCGTCCCGACTGTTTCTTAATAAAATAGACAGGCTGGTGAGTGTTCCCAAATACCAAGAACCGGAGGGTAACTGGAGCCAAGGTTTTCTTAATGCTATTAAAAGGCCAGTGGACAGAGGGCTGGGCTGTCTGCTGGCAGCCTCCAGAAAATGGACACAGTGGCTAAAGAGCCTGTGATGGATGGGGCGGATGTGCTGGCAGCTGGACGTCTGGGAAGATCAGACCACAACCCACAACATACAAAAAGGGTGGTTTCTTTTGTTTGTTACTGAACTAAGCTTGGCCTTTAAATAACAATGATACTCAGCTTTTAAGCACCTGATGGCTCAGATGGTAAAGAATCTGCCTACAATGCAGGAGAACCAGGTTTGATCCCTGGGTCGGGAAGATCCCCTGGAGAAAGACATGGCAACCCACTCCAGTATCCTTGCCTGGAGAATCCCATGGATGGAGGAGGTTGGCAGGTGGCCACAGTCCATGTGGTGGCAGAGTCAGACACGACTGAGCAACTAACACTCTCATAAGAAGCCCAGTCTCAGTGCAGGGGCATTTTGCAAGTCCTTGCTTGGGACACGTTGGTCAGTGTCCCATCTGTGAAAGTGCCATGTGGCTGGGCCCACATTTCAAGAGTGGAGTAATAAATCCTTTCTTGAGGGGAAGTGGCAAAGTCACACTGTAAAAAGCTCTCTGTGCCGGGATGGGTAGAATGATGTTAGCCATTTTTGCAAACTCTCTCTTGTTTTCCAGCTCTTGCCTCCAAGATTTCAAAGTTCTGTCAGATTATTTCTGTCTGACTGAAATTCATCATCCACACTGGTTCAGTCTCACAGTTTGAAAGATTAAGTGAACTGAATGACGGCAGTGTCCCATGGGCTGGGAGTGAGGCATTGGGAATACTGTTATAAGGTACCCATCCTGTCTGTGAAGTAATATAGTGTTGTTTAAAAGAGTTGCCTTTTAGGAAAAAGGGTCTTCGTTGAGTTAGTTGTAAATGCAGATGGTAAACTCTAGAGCAATCACAAAAAAAATTTTTTTTAAAGAAATGAAACTAAAAACAAACCAAAAAGAAATGTAATCAATGTGGTAAGAGACGAGATAAAATGGAGTCATACAAAATGCTGAATTAAAATCAGAGAAGGAAGAAAAAGAGGGGAAGATTTTTTTTTTTAAAGCACCAAGAATTAAGAACAACAGATAGGAAAAAGTTATAAATATGAGGGTCATTATTCCAACTAATGTCAATGATCACTTTAAATGTGACTCATCTAAATACACCAGTTAAAACAAGAATTTTCTCCACTGGCAGCGAGGATAAAATAAAAAGAAGATCCAATTGTATACGTTGTGTGCAAGAAGCCCAATTTAAGTGTTTTGAAAGATCACTCTGGAGCCATCACTCCCGTGTTCAGCAAGCTCTGCGACTGCCATAAGCCCGTAGGAAAAAGTGAAAGCTCCCGAGAACGGCTTTTAGTGGGGCTCACAATCTGGCCTTCACCTGCCTAATCAGCAACACTTACTCTACACCCAGAAATCTAACTAACTGCCGTAAGAGTCTGTGCCTCCATGCCTTTCACCTTCTCTTCTCTCCACCAGGGAATCCTTGCCTCTTCTTTGTTCACTGGATAAATATCAGGGAGCTCATATCATGTAAGAATTTAGTCGATAAAAGTTGTCTTGCTGAAAGCGAGAAAATTTTAGACACTGCCAGTGATGCTGAGAGATTCTAGTATCACATGTGTACTTCCCACTATATGTAAGCATTTACCTTTCAGGCCAACCCTGGACCCTCCCTCTTCCAGTAAGGCATCTTTCCAGGGTACTACTGATCCTACACAGCTGGTAGACACTCTGTCTCCCCACTGAGGCTTCTCTTGATGCTCTAGCTCTCCCCCGTGTTCATATAGCAGTTTGTCAGTTCTAGCACTGCGCCATCGATGATTGTCTATTTCAGGTAGACTGAGAGATCCCTGGGGGGAGGAATAGTATCTTATTTAGCTTTGTACTTGCCTGATTGCCCCCTCTGCAACCCATGTGAATACAGTAACTGGAACCTGAAAGGGGATGGAATAGCATGGGTGGATGGATAAGGAGATGGATGGATAAAATGGATAGATCATTCATTTGGGTTCCCGCAACTCAGACACAGTGTGAAAATCTGGATGCAAGCAGTTTTTCTATAGGTAATCTCAGGAAGCAGTAATAATCTGGGAAACTAAACGAGTTGATAAAGGGCGCACAGATGAGCATGTTGCCTTGCAGGGAGCCTGGGAGCTTCATCCCACCCACTGGGGACTCCCTGAGCAGGAACTTCTTGAGCATGGCTCAGGGAGTCTCACAGCAGACTAGAGAGCAAGACCTTTGTTTATCTCTTCCCAGCCCCATAGGTTGGTGTGACTGTACCACTCCCCTGCATTTCCGGTTCCCCCTGCTTGCAGCTGAACGACTTCCTGTGGTGTGGGAAAAAGCCCTTAGGCAGGTCCTCAGCAACATCTGCTACAAATGTAAACTCATCGGTGAAGGGAGTCATCAGTAATCTTGGGCTCTAGAGTGAAAAGAGCTTACCAAGCCCATTCCGACCCAGACACATTGCTTTCATTGAAATGGTCAACAGTTATTTCTCTTATTAGCTATCAGAAGCGATGCGCTTTGCCCACTGCATGGTTAGAGTGAGTGGGCGTAGAGTCATCTTCCCCTTTCCCCTCTGAGGGATCATTGCATCTCTCACTGTGACCCAGGTGGTCTCAGCCAGTACTATTTTCCCTGTGTAGCTCCATGCTCCCAAATCATAGGATTCTGTTCTGCTGAGCAGATTGAAAGTCTGGTCCCTACGATCGATCGCAAGGTCCTTCCCACCCACATCAAGATTCCAAGAACAGGATGGAGTGTCCAGCAGGGAGTCACAGCCTGAGCAATCTCTTAGAAATGGCAAAAGAGCTGACACACGGATGTCCAGGGAGGAAGTGCCATTTTGTTGCAACGAAGCTGGATGGTTTTGCTGATTTTCCTCCTAGATTCAATGGTCTTTCCAGCTGTGTAGAGAACACATAAGGGGGAGGTAAAGACCAATTTGGGGTGGGGGAGGGAGGGAGAAAGAGCTGTCTAAGAACTGATAATAGAATTGCTGGGTTGAGGCATCTTCTATTGTTTTGTTTGTCTTTTGCATTTTAGGATGCAAGAGAGGGGGGTTGCAAGAGTTACTTGAAAAGGAACTCTTTTTAGCTCTTAGAAGAAAATCTTGTGTTGCTTTGACTGTATTATTCTTGTTAGTAACTGGAAACAGCTATTCACCTGGCAGGCCCTAGACAGGGAAGATCAGCCTGCAGTGGGTGAACAGGGGCCAATCTCAGAGAGCAGGATTGGTTTTCTCAACTGAAAGCAATGGTCAGGTCACTGGAACTTAGTATTGAGAGGCTGGACAGAAGCTCAGTGGAGCACATCCAAACTGCACAGGACTTTGGAAGACACAGGCAGCCTAACTAAATAGTACGCAGAAGAAAGAGAGCCTGAGATAGGGCTTCTTCTTTGGGGGTGCTCTCAGGGAGGCAGGGTGGAGTGGGGGCAAGGGGAGGAGCCAATGAGGATGTGATTTCTTCTGGGCACCTTCTTAGCCTGATCCCTCTGGGAGCTCTGGAGCACGAATCGTACCAGAGCTGTCCCAGCCTGAGGCATGGGGGTACCTTTGTCATGCTGTATCATTTAGCCATTGTTCAGGTTTGTGGGGGCCAGGGTGACTTGTAACCTTGGAGGAGGCTGCAGTGAGGAGTGGCTCATATCCCTCAGGCTGAGGCTGGCATGGGGAGGAGGCAGGGGCAAGCGATTCACATCTACTGCTTACTACAGCCAGAGGTCAGGTGTGTTTGTACTGATGGGATCTGCATGGGGTGCCAGAAGAATCCACCATGGGAGGAAACACCAGACTTCAGACTGTCTGTGTCCACATGAATAGCTGACACCGAAAAACACATCTAATCTCGTAAGATTTATTGTGTGGTCCTTGGCATTAACACTACCGGTTCCCAGCTTGTCATAAAAGATGGGTTCTTTGCTGCCTGATCTCAGTTCCCTGTGGGTACATATACACTCTTCTAGGTACTTCCCATCCATTAGATTTTGATATTTTAATTATTCTAATCAATAACTAGACTATTTGACTCCATCGAGCTCTCCATGTTGAAATGTCTGTTTCTCAGTCAGTGCTTCTGTGTACCTGGGCCTTAAACTTAACCCACTGAGAACCGGACCCAGAAGAAAACAAAAAACACTACTTTTCTAAATCCAAATAGAACCAAATCCAGATCTTTGAACTGGAACATGAGTCAGAAAGAGAAATCAGAAGCTACACTTTCTGAAATAACTGAAACAAAGAGAAGCCTGGATGTCAAAATTGCCTCAAAACTGAAAGTTATTTGTGGTGCAGTTGTATTGGGTCTGAGTCACTTGTGGACATTTGTTCCCCAAGTGAGCAGTTGGTCCGGCTCTGTCATGATGGACCCACGTCAGTCCTATTCACTCACCATCTCCTCCTTTACCTTTTACAGTGTTCCCCTTGGAAGTGGAGGAGGAAGGGCGGGGAGGGAGCTATTTTAGAATCTGCCGAAGGTGTAGACTGCAAACTGCTGCAAACTTTCCTACTTGCTTTCCCCACATATTAAAGAACAAAACTCACTCAGCTTCATGACCGCCCTGCCTGCCTCTCTTCTCTTCATGCTTTGTTTCCGTAAGTAAATCCTAGTGAAGTCATGTGGGCATTGACCGCAAACATGTTCAATTCTAGGCATTGTCCAGGAAGCTGCAGTGGAATGGAGCACAGTCATCTCCTGTGACTTGGTTCCAAGTGCAGCTTCAGGGCCCGCTGATCATTTGCAGGCAGGCGGGAAGGCCACCTCAGCTTCATTTTCCCGAGGACTTCTGGGCTGCACTCAGCCTGCAACTGGCAGTCATGAGCACCTCCCCAGGGGGACAAAGGGACACGGGGCCTGCTGTTCATTTGGGGGTCTGGCAGGAGCCTGTTGATTCTTTTATGATGCTGTTTAAAAATGAGCTTCCCCCTCTTTTCTTTGAAATATTTGCTTACATACATTTTCTCACTTTTCTTTCCGTCTTCCCACCCTTCCCACATACACACACAGAAATAGCTTCTCTTCTCGAGTGTCAGGCTCCAAGCTCTCCGGGTGGGGCTGCGGAAGCCTGTGGTCTCTTCCTAGAGCTGGCAAACAGCCGAGGAGGCTGAGGGGGCTCTGGCCTCAAACCAAGGACGTAATTACTGACATGCTTAGCATTCATCCACTCTTCTCCTGCGAAGGCTCTGCTAATGAGGCAATCGGCTACACAAGTCTCGTGCAGTATTCATTTTGCAAGGGAGGGGTGCAGTGTGGAGAGAGACAGAGAGCGCCAGAGAGAGAGAATAGGACCCAAAAATTCAAAACTCCAGGAATGGGCTCAGAGAGCCCTTGGAAAGATTGGTAAAAAGTATGAGTGAAGCGTAAGCCTTCTGACCCAGCAGGAAGCCAGACTGAACTTCCTACACTCCCAGCACACATTTATGCCACCAAAATCTCTCCCAGGCCAAAAAAAAAAAAAAGATTAAATATTGGACTCTAAAATTAAACTCAGAGAGTTCTAAGCCCTGGCCAGAGACTCATGCTCTGAGCTGAGGCATGTGCTAAATGACATCTGAGGCCCAATAACTCCATGGGAGACATTTGAAGACACCACGTGTGTTCACAGCATGACGCCAGCGCAAGTGCAAATGTTCACAGGGTCCAAGCAGGTGATTAAGTGAGTGCCGTGGGCTGAGTGGGGACCGTGGTGAGTGAGAAACCTGGGCCAGGTAAGAAGGCACCTGCCGATTACCCCAGGGAAGTGTTCAGTTCATCTCAGCCACTCAGTCGTGTCAGACTCTCTGCAACCTCATGGACTGCAACACGCCAGGCTTCCCTGTCCGTCACCAACTCCCAGAGCTGCTCAAACTCATGTCCATCAAGTCAGTGATGCCATCCAACCATCTCATCCTCTGTTGTACCCTTCTCCTCCTGCCTTCAAACTTTCCAAGCATCAGGGCCTTTTCCAATGAGTTGGCTCTTTATGTCAGGTGGCCAAAGTATTGGAACTTCAGCATCAGTCCTTCCAGTGAATATTCAGGACTGACTTCCTTTAGGATTGACTGGTTTGTGTAAGTGTAGCCGCATGTAGAATCGTGGCCAGAGCTTCCAAAAGGCACTTTTGTCTAAGAGGAGCCAGAAATCCAAAATTTTATATGAGATTACTGATTTTTAAATACCATGTCTAATTTTTTTTGAAAAAAACTGTTTAGCCCAAAGAGCACATCAATTATGAGCTGGTTTGCCCAAAGCCTTTAAGATAATTCCTTTAAGTGAATTAAAAGCTTCACACAGGAAGTCCCAAGGTTCAGTGAACTTTGCAGACCTTGGAAGGGGTGGTCCACATCACTCCAGAGAGGGGCAGGGGGCCCTTTTTATGCTACCTGCCACTGGGTACAAACTAAAGGAAGCAAGACTGGCCACAGAGGCTGTTTCTCCATGAGGCCAGGATGATTCGGGAAGCCGGCTTTGGCTGAGCCAGGACTCTGCCCACTCCCTCACCCAGGCAACTGCTTCTTGCCTCTGGAGAGGGCACAGGGGACAGTCCTCCACCCACAGCCACCCACTGCCCGGAGTCTGAGCAGCATGACCTATAGCCTGTGAGTTCCAAGTGGAACCCCAAATCAGACAGCTGCTTGGGTTAAAGTAGGAGGAGAGGAGCCGGGCACCCCAGTGGCCCCACCCACTGCCACACTGACAGGCACCCCCCCTACCTCCCCCCTCGTGTGAGAGAGCTGAGCACACGCTTTGCCCCCAGTCCCTTGGAAGACCCAAGCCCTCCCCTGTGGTATTTGTATAGATGCCTGAGTCCCACTTCCTCCATGCCACTGGGGTTGCCTCTGAGTGGCTCCATTTCTGTCTGTTTCTGAGTGTTTTAACAGATCCCACTCAAGACGCAAGTTTAGAGGCACCTTCCTCTTCCCTCAGAACAAAAGCAAATCTCTCCCTGTGTGATGAGCACAGTGACCTGGGGATGCCCTGGTGCTTCTGTCTGCCCTGGGAGGCCTCACCTACTCCCTGCAGCTACTTCTACAAGGACCCACCTCACAGGTGCCAGACTCCCCGTGCAAAATGGGGGCACTTGATGTAATGCTCTGCTGCCACCATCTTGAAATTCTTCAGAATATTCGAATAAGGGACTCCATATTTTCTTTGCATCATTCTCCCCTCCCTCTCTTTAAGGAGCCAGTCCTGATGCAAGGAGTGTCTCATCGGAAAAGACCCTGATCTGGGAAAGACTGAAGGCAAAAGGAGAAGGGGATAACAGAGGACGAGATGGTTGGACGGCATCACCAACTCAATGGACATGAGTTTGAGCAAACTCTGGGAGATGGTGGGGAACAGGGAATCCTGCTGTACGACAGTCCATGGGGAAACAAGAACAACGACAATAACCTAGCTGTGTATGCCTAAGCCCCATGGTGCCCTAAGAGAAACTTCAGTGGTAGCTGTGATCCATGTCCCCCATCCGTGGCTTCAGACTCTTCACCTATGAAATGGTCATATCCATCTCATGCAGGCGGCCCACCCCTTTTGTCCTTTGCAACTGAAAGCTTCTGTTTCCTTGAGGGGCTCCCCAGTGTCTCCACTAAGAGAACGAGATAAGAGACAGAAGGCAGGATATACTTCTGCCCTGCCCCCTGCAGCTTCTCCATTCTGAGCGGAGGAAAGGGAACTGCCCGCCCGCCAGAGCGCCCCCACTCCAGCTTCAGTGCTGCTTCTCCCCCTGTAAGGTCATTCTCACAGAATCACCCACCACTGCACCAGGATCCTGGCAACACCTGCAGCTTTTCCTGTTTGCATGCAGCCCCAGATGCCCCAGCAGGGTCCCTGACTGGTGCCCGCTGCTGTGGCAGGGCACTCACCCCCACAGACAAGTTGCTGGATAAACACTCACAACTCTGCCCGGGTGTATTTTATGGTCATGAGAGCTTGCCATGCACACACAAGAAAGGCTAGGAAGGGAGCCCGTAGTACTGGAAGCAGTCCTTTGCTGAAGATAAGGGGAGTTGGTGGATAACTGTGCCCACTTCCTTGTCGGCCACAGTGGGACAGCTGTGGGGTGAGTGCCAGACCCCAGTGGGACTGGCCCCAGCTGCCCATGGTGGAGACTTGCTCAAAAAAGTGTCCTGCTTGGACCTCCCTCCCTTCCCCACTGCCCTCGGGGGCTTCCTGAGCTTTTCTCCCAAATTAACCACTTGCACTTGAATTTTTGTCTCAAGGTCTGCCTCTGGGGGAATCCAATTCAGAATAATGCCAATGCATTTGCCATTTTGCTACCAAAGGGGATCATCGCACAAAGTGGATATGCTTGCCAAAGGAGGCGAAGTAGAAGCAGATCACCCAGCCCTTAGACCGTGTGCTCCTCGGCTTACCCTGGCCTCATCACTTCTGTGTGAGGTTTGAAAGGAGGTATTTACATTTGTTGGTTTCACTCTATTACATCCTAGAGGTGCCAGGATGTTAACACCCACGAGTGACCCTTCATCAGTGCAGGAGGGGAGTTGGTAGAACACAAGTCAGAGTCTGATGGGCTAGTTATAGTGATCAATACTGGGCTTTGATCCCCCACTCTTTTGTGAAGAGCCAAGTGAAATTTATTCCAGTTGTCCCCCAGGAACTGTTTTGTACTCTTTTCCTATTTTACTCTTCTTGCTCCCTCTTCCTAGGATCACCTTGCAAATAGACTGCATGCCTGCTTACTAAGTTGCTTCAGTCGTGTCTGACCCTTTGCGACCCTATAGACTGTAGCCCACCAGGCTCCACCTGTGCATGGGATTTCCCAGGCAAAAGTACTGGAGTGGGTTGCCATGCCCTCCTCTAGGGGATCTTCTCTATCCAGGGATTGAACCCCCATCTCTTATGTCTCCTGCATCAGCAGGCAGGTTCTTTACCTCTAGCGCCACCTGGGAAGCCTTGCAAACAGACTGCTTTTGTCCAAATAGTTGACTATAGGTCTGCTTTGGGAGCAACACAAACTAGCACTTCTCCATTTTCCAGATGAGGAAACTGAGGCACGGAGGCCTTGAAGGATGTATTCAAGATGAAACAGCTGTGATTGGAGCCTGGGTGTTCTGGCTCCAGAGCTTGAATTCTTTTTTTAATTTTAGTATGTATTTATTCAGCTTTGTCAGGTCCTAGTTGTACTCACAGCATGCAGAATCTTCCTTTGTGGCACGCAGGCTCCCTAGCTGCAGCTCAAGAGCCTAGCTGCTAGGAGGCATGTGGGATCTTAGTTCTCTAACCAGGGGTTAATCCCATATCCCCTGAATTCCAAGGTGGGTTCTTAACCACTGGACCACCAAGGAAGTCCCTCCAGAGCCTGAGTTCTTTATCTGAGTACAGCAATTCTTTACCCGAATCTTGCCTCAGAGGATGATTAAACCCAGATCGCTGGGCTCCACCTCTCCGAGCTTCTAGGGTCTGGATGAGGCCCTAACCAGCGTCCTGTCACATTATGGTTGGTCCACGCACCGCCTGTGAGAACCACAACTGTAACGCTTTGTCAGTGCTCAGCAATCGGAGCCCCTGTCATGAACCTGTTAAAGATGTTTGTCGGATGGATCCATCTCATCAAAATGGTGGGGCCTGTCCTGGGGCAGGTTGCCTGCCCTAGGGGAGCTGAGTCCCCGTGTGGTTACTGTGCCCTGCAGTCTGCTCAGACTGCTGTGGTGTGTAGTGGATGCACATAGAGTGTCTAGCCGCTCCTGCCTTTTCTGAGTATCCATGTGTCAGGTACTGTACAAGAGGCTGCAGGCATACGGAAACCTATAAGACCAAACGTCTGCTTTTGGAAAATATGGGTCTAACCAGCCCCAAACCATGCTACCAGGCAGCTGATTTTAATCACAGTAGAGGGACTTAGCTGGCAGTCCAGTGCTTAAGACTCTGTTCTCCCAATGCAGGGGGTTCAAATTCGATCCCTGGTTGGGGAACTAAACTCCCACTGGCTGTGCAGTGCAGCCAAAAAAAACCCACAAAACTTGTTTTTAAATCAAAATAAAAACAGTAACAAGTTTGATGTCTGAATTAGTATCTCAGAAAATCACCAGATCAGCCATCAGAGGAAGTAGGAAGTCAAGCCTTGGCCTCGTGGCCCCAGGGCAGAGGTGAACTGTGGACACTGCTCTTGCTTGTGTAATTCCTGTTTTATCTGCAGATAATGAACACAGCCCGTGGGAGCTGCCTCAGAAACCATGAGTCTACTGCAGTTTTGATTCCTGACATTGGAACTTGTTCCTTCACAGCCATTATTCTGCTGGCAGAAGGAGATTAATTCATGGGATGAAAGGAAACCATATTAATGGCAGAGATGATATAAATTTGTATTCAGTGAGGCAAATCAGCAGTGCTCTGCACCTACAGGAGCAGGAGGCAAAGAATGGCATGTTAAATTACTCCTGTCTTGGGCTGTCAATTTTAAACACCTTTTGTGCATTCTTTTCTTTGACCAAAAATATATGTGCATTTCAGGCGCAGTGTGAAAGCAGTACCCGCTAACCTGCAGCGGGTTCGTCCCTCCCCCTCCCTTATAAAAGGGTTCAGTAGCAAAGGCTTGTAAGTTAAACTAGAGTTGCTTTGATTGGAAGTATTTTTCGTGTATAAATATAAGGTAGCTATTAATGTGTGTGTTGTATATGTGTGTGTGTGTGTGTGTGTGTGTGTGTGTGTGTGTGCATGACTTAGTTGCAATTAAAAAAGAATAAAGACTGCAGTGGTTTGAATCATAATGATTTGCAACGAAAAATCCATTAGCCCTGTCTATGGATAATGCTAAATATACCAAATGTCAGGATGTGGTGGACGAGAAGGACAGCCTTAAAATAGTTCTTTTGAAAATAGCCCCTCCAGATGGCTTTTCTCCACAGATCTATCTCCTTGACATATATTCCTGGGGAAACAAAGCCGATGATCGGGTGCAGGGAAGATTGTGCAGGGGGAGGAACAGATGTGGGTGTTCCACTGTGTAAAATCCCATGGACCCTGGGCCAGGGCCAGGGGCCCCTGCAACCCATTTGGGGTTGCTCTCCAGCCTCTGGTTGCAGGTCACCTGGATCACATCTGTGCTTGTCCTAGTGAGAGAATCAACCATCAGGAGCAGACTTAACAGAAGTCCAGCCCCGGAGTTGTTACTATGCAGCATCTTCTGTATAGATAGGGTCAAGGAGTTGACGGGCTTCAGATGCTGGTCGGAAGGGGGTCCCCCACTCTGGAGGGAGCTGTTTGAAATGGTAGAAGGTTGTGGACTGAGTTACGGCTGCCTGCACCTACCCCACAGACTTTTCCTGGGGGTTCTCTCTCTACATAGCAGATCCTGAGGGCCAGGGACTCCCCTACCCCAAGGAGCAAGGCTTACCCGGAGGGGTTGTTGCATAAACACAGCTCCTTTGCCCTCAGGTGGGACAGATCCAAGGTGCATGTTTTACATTTATTTCTAGAGTTCTCAAAGAGACTACTGTTCCAGGTATCCACGGTGATAACCTGCTGATTCCACATCCTTTACTGACTGACTTCCCTTTCCTGTCTCCTTTCACTACTCCCCTCCTGGAGTTTCTTGGGACCAACTCTCAAATAGAGTATCTGTACTTGAGTCTTTGGGCTTCCATGGGGGCTCAGATGGTAAAGAGGCTGCCTGTGATGCAGAAGACCAGGTTTCTATCCCTAGGTCAGGAAGGTCCCCTGGAGAAGGGAATGTCAAATCCTCCAGTATTCTTGCCTAGAAAATCCCATGGATAGAGGAGGCTGGCAGGCTACGGTCCATGGGGTGGCAAAGAGTCTGACATGACTGAGCAACTGACACTATCATTTTCATGTCACTTGAGTCCTTATCTTAGAGTATGTTTCTGGGGAAACCGAACTGAGACAAATGTATGACTTCTAGTATGGCCTATTCAGGGCCCTTATTTACTTATTTTTGTGGAAGATGCCCATAAGGGAGAGTGCCAGATATTTGAATTTTTGATATGCTATAATTATGTACCAACTAATGGTAGAAGCTGGGGATTAGATTAATGGAGAGGAAAGAGATTCACTGGTGCACTAGGAGAACTGCCCTCTAAATAGCATTTCTATGTTTTCCTTAGATTGCAAGGGTTGCCTTGGAACTTATTCTCTACCTAGGAAATTCTAGTTGTTCAACCAGGCCACCAGGAAGGTATTTGTGTAATGATACAGCAGTTGAGTTAAATGAAGATTTTGGGACTGTTTGGCCAGATGAAGAGCCAGGCTTGGGTAGGACATAGGCTGCCCCACTGCTTCCCTGTTAGGCTGGCCGCCTCCCAAAGGCAGGATGGGGGCCTCAAATTTCTCATCTGAAAACTCGGTCCCCAAAGGAATTAAAATTCTGCCTCAGAATCCAAGCCCATAAGACTAAGAGGATCCTTTGCCAGCATCTGCACTTCCTTACTCAAAGTACGGTCCATGGTCTAGCAGCACCAGCATCACCTGTGAGCTTGTTAGAAGTGCAGAGACTTGGTCCCACCTATAGACCTCCAAATTGGTTCTGCATGTCAGTAGATTCCTAGGTTCTTTGTGTACACATTTGGCATTTAGAAGTGGTTGCCTCTTGAGGAATTAAGGTAGAGACTAGAAGGTGGGAAGGACTAGGCTATTGCTTTTAACTAGGTGATCCTATTACTTTTATAAAAATGTAAAAGTCACTATGAGTAAAGAAGCTAGATGTTTAAGCATATCATTTAAAGCTATAACACATATAAAAACAGAAGAACTAAAAATTTCAAGAAACACAATTTGTGTGAAGGCAGGGTGAGGGCAGAGAGGTAGAATACATCAGCTAAAAGCTGTATATTTCATATAGAGAAACCAAAATATACATATCAAAAAATAGAGGTATAAACAGTAATTTTTTTTAATGTGGATAACTACCAGAAAAAAGAAGTAGAAGCAGTATCATTTGAAAACTATTGGTCCCAAGGAGCAGTACTAGTGGAAATGTGTTGGGCCGGAAAGAAGGCTTTTATTTTTATACTGGGTTTTCTGTACTGTCTGAATTTTTATTGGTATGTGTGTTATTTATAAAGTTGAATTTGAAAAGGAAAAAAGAGAGCTAGATTAAAGTTAACCAAGGTTACAATGGCAGGAGAGGGCTTTTTAACATGGAAAACACTTGAACATATTTATAGGCAGAGGATGAAAAAAAAAAAAAAAGAAAGATTTTTAAAGATAGAAGAAAAGAAATGGCCAATAGACCTTGGTCCTTTACTTGTGTCTGTCTTCTCTGCCTGACCTTCCAAAGAACTTTCACCAAACTTAGAGTTTTCTTTATTTTTTTTTTTTCAGTTGCAAAAGCCATCCCTTTTCCTCTCCCTTTCTCAAAGAGAATCAGTGTTATCAGTTGGGTGTATTTTGTTTCTGTGATAGTTAGATAACCTTATGTAGCCACACACAACACACTGGGTGACATACAACGATAGGCATTTATTGATTGCGTGTCTGGTATTGTCTTTTTGGCAGCTCTGTTCATTTGGACTCAGTCTGCCCACAAGTCTGAGTGTCAAAAGAAAGAAAAAGAAAGTGAAGTCGTTCAGTTATGTCCGACTCTTTGCAACCCCATGGACTGTAGCGTACCATGCTCCTCCGTCCATGGGATTTTCCAGGCAAGAGAACTGGAGTCGGTTGCCATTTCCTTCTCCAGAGGATCTTCCCAACCCAGGGATTGAACCTGGGTCTCCTGCATTGTAGGCAAATGCTTTATTTACCATCTGAGCCACCAAGGAAGTCAATTGACTATCAACCAATCTAGGGTGGCCTCAGCTGGGACAACGGTGGAGACTGGACTCTCCTCCATGTGTCTCTTCTCTTCTAGCAGGCCAGCGCAGGCATCCTCTCTAAGTGATGGAGAAGGCACAAGAGCAGGGCAGTCCCAGGGTACCAGTGTCTCTCAAGCTTACATTTGTGTCCCACTTACAGCATCCCATTGATTCAAAGCAAATCACATGGCTGAGTTCAGAGTCAGGAGGAGAGGGTGAAACAAAGATCTACAGCAAAGGGGATAAATACAGGATAGGGTGAAGAAGTGGGGGCAACCTTGCAATCAGTCCCACTACTAGATGGCAACTTATGGACCATAGGTTGAATTCAACCCACCTGATTTTGCAAATCAAGTTTTATGGGGACACAGCCAAGCTCATTCCTTTACGTACTATCTCTGGCTATCTTCACACCACAATGGCAGAGTTAGGTAGTTGCAACAGAAGTGGTAGTGCCTAAAGTATTTGACTGTCTGGTCCTTTACAGAAATGCCCCAGCTCTTGCTCTAGACCACCTTCTAATCATTTGTATACATTTATCAATGGGGCATGCTAACTGTTGATTTTTAAACTTTCACATAAAAGGGAACGTACCATATATATTATTCTATCATTTATTTTTCTACTATAAAATATACCTTGGAGACCTTTCTATATCAGGACATGTAGGTGTACCTCATTCTTAAAAACCTTTTGCATAATTTTCTATTTTATGGATTTACCATGCCCCACCACCCAACCTAACTTTTTTTTTTTGGTGTTTCCTGCTGTTAAAAACAATATTGCAATGACTAACCTCTATATGCCTCTCGGGACACATCTGAAGTGTATTTCTCTAGGATAAGTACGTAGACATAAATGGATTGGGTCAAAAGGTATGCCTATTTTTTTCCCCCAACAAACAGCAAAGATGAAATAAATTTAAGTGAGCACCAGTGTGTCACTATCTACCATTTTACCATTAACATTTTTATATACTTGTTTCATCATATATCTATACATTCTTCTATTTGTCCATTAACCTATCTCATATTCTGATGTCTTTACAAGTAAATACAGTACACTTTCCCCTAAATATCTCAGCTTGCATTTAGTGTTAAATTTTTTTAGAGTTTTGATTTCTTTTGATGTAGAAGTTTATGTGCAAGAAAGTGTTCAGATTTTAAACGAACATTCATGGCGTTTTGACAAATGGTATGCCCATGTCTCACTGAACTCCCTCAAAATTAGAAGATAAACATCACCCAAGGAATTTTCCTCATGCCCTTTCTTACCTGTACACATACAGAATTAACTACTTTTCTGATACTTTTCCATCCTTTTGCCTGTTCTAGAACTTCAAATGAAATCATACTGTATATATTCTTTCTGTAAGGATTTTCATTGTTCCATAGCCTCACCAACATTTAGTATTGTTCCTTTTGCATTTGAGCCCATTCTAGAGGTGGGTCATTTCAGTTCAGTTCAGTAGCTCAGTCGTGTCCAACTCTTTGTGACCCCATAGTCTGCAGCATGCCAGGCCTCCTTGTCCATCACCAACACCCAGAGGTTACTCAAACTCATGTCCATCGCGCTGGTGATGCCATCCAACTATGTTATCCTCTGTCATCCCCTTCTCCTCCTGCCTTCAATCTTTCCCAGCATCAGGGTCTTTTCCAACAAGTCAACTCTTCATATCAGGTGGCCAAAGTATTGGAGTTTCAGCTTCAGCATCAGTCCTTCCAATGAGTATTCAGGACTGATTTCCTTTAGGATGGACTGGTTGGATCTCCTTGCAGTCCAGGGGACTCTGAACAGTCTTCTCCAGCACCACAGTTCAAAAGCATCAGTTCTTCAGTGGTCAGCTTTCTTTATAGTCCAATTCTCACATCCATACATGACTTCTGGAAAAACCATAGTTTTGACTAGATGGACCTTTGTTGGCAAAGTAATGTATCTGCTTTTTAATATGCTGTCTAGGTTGGTCATAGCTTTTCTTCCAAGGAGCAAGCATCTTTTAATTTCAAGGCTGCAGTCATCATCTGCAATGATTTTGGAGCCCAAAAAGATAGTCTCTTGTTGTTTCCCTTGTTTGCCCATCTATTCACCATGAAGTGATGGGACTAGATGCCATGATCTTAGTTTTCTGAATATTGAGGGGTTTTTTTTGGCCCATTATACTTTATTATTTTTAATTAATTAATTTATTTTTCCTTTATATTATTGTGTTGGTTTTGCCATACATTGACATGAATCCACCATGGGTATACATGTGTTCCCCTTCCAGAACCCCCCTCCCAATTCCATCCCTCTGGGTCATCCCGGTGCACCAGCCCTGAGCACCCTGTTTCATGCATCAAACCTGGGCTGACGATTCATTTCACATATGATAATTTACATGTTTCAATGCCATTCTCCCATATCATCCCACCCTTGTCCTCTCCCATAGAGTCCAAAAGACTGTTCTATACATCTGCGTCTCTTTTGCTGACTCGCATTCAAGGTTGTCATTACCATCTTTCTAAATTCCATATATATGCGTTAGTATACTGTATTGTTTTTCCTTTTGGCTTACTTCACTCTGTATAATAGGTTCCAGTTTCGTCCACCTCAGTAGAACTGATTCAAACGAATTCTTTTTAATGGCTGAGTAATATTCCATTGGGTATATGTATCACAGCTTTCTTATCCATTCATCTGTTGATGGACATCTAGGTTGCTTCCATGGTCTGGCTATTGTAAACAGTGCGGTAATGAACATTGGGGTACATGTGTCTCTTTCAATTTTGGTTTCCTTGGTGTGTATGCCCAGCAGTGGGATTGCTGAATATTGAGCTTTAAGCCAACTTTTTCACTCTCCTCTTTCACTTTCATCAAGAGGCTCTTTAGTTCCTCTTCACTTTCTGCCATAAGGGTGGTGTCATCTGCATATCTGAGGTAACTGGTGTTTCTCCCAGCAATCTTGATTCCAGCTCGTGCTTCCTCCAGTCCAGCATTTCTCATGACGTACTCTGCATATAAGTTAAACAAGCAGGGTGACAATATACAACCTTGACATACTCCTTTTCCTGTTTGTTTGGAACCAGTCTGTTGTTCCATGTCGAGTTCTAACTGTTGCTTCTTGACCTGCATGAAGAATTCTCAGGAGGCAGGCTGAGTGGTCTGGTATTCCCATCTGTTTAAGAATTTTCCATAGTTTGTTGTGATCCACATGGTCAAAGACTATGCTCAATAAAGCAGATGATTTTCTGGAACTCTCTTGCTTTTTCTGTGATGCAGTGGATGTTGGCAATTTGATCTCTGGTTCCTCTGCCTTTTCTAAATCCAGCTTGAACATCTGGCGGGTTCATGGTTCACATACTGTGCTAGTATCTTATTGTGGTTTTAAATTGTAAGCCTCTGATAACTACTATAGATCAAGCATTTGCAAGTCCTTACTGGGGAATCATATAGTATTTTCTTTTGGAGGGTTTTTGTTCAAAACTTTCACCATTTTTTCTCAAGTATTTATTTCTTAATTGTTGTCAGAATCCTTTATATGTGCTGAATATCAGGCTTTGGTCAGTTTTATGTTTTGCGAATATTTTCTCCATCTGTGGCTTGCCTGTTTATTTCCTTAGTGATGCTTTTTGATGAACAGATGTTTTCAATTTTGATGAAATCTAATTTATCAATTTTAAAATAATGATTGCTTTCTGTGACCTTTCCTAAGTAACTCTTTTTTTTTTAACCCCAATTCACAAAGATATTCTTCTAAGTTTTCCTGCAAACAGCTGATAGTTTTAGCTTTTATTTTTAGTTCTAAGAGCCATCTTAAATTAATTTGGAACACAGAGTGAGGTGGGCTTCCTTGGTGGCTCAGACAGTAAAGAATCTGCCTGCAATGTGGGAGACCCAGATTCAATCCCTGGGTTGGCAAGATCCCCTGGAGAAGGGAATGGCAACCCATTCCAGTATTCTTGCCTGGAGAATTCCATGGACAAAGGAGCCTGGCAGGCTACAGTCCATGGGGTTGCAAAGAGTTCGACATGACTGAGCGACTAACACACAACACAACACACAATAGGGTGAGGTAGAAATAGTATTTAATTTTCTCCATATGAATACTCATTTATTCCTGCTCCATTTGTTGGAAAACATTTCCTTTCTACGTTGGATTGTTTTATCACCTCTGTTAAAAGTTAAATGCTTGCATTAACTAGGATGTATTTCTGGGTTCACTGTTCTGTGCTTTTGATCTATTTGCTTATGTTTATCCCAGCACCATTCAGCATGAAAGGAAGTCTTACAGTCAGATAGTTTAAATTATCTGATTTCATTATTCCTTTTTAGGATTGCTTTGAATATTCAATATCATTTTATTGCTACATAAATTTTAAAATCTAGCTGTCAATTTCTCTTTTGTAAAGTCTGCTAGGATTAAGATTGAGATGGACATAAATCTTTAGGTTAATTTAGAAATAGTTAATATTTTAAACCAGTGGATTTTCCAATTGATGTATTTTTCCATTTATTTAGGTTTTCTTTAATTTAGCTCCAAATGTTTTACAGTTTTTAGTCTAAATTTCTTGTATAGCTTTTGCTACATTTTATCCTAAATATTTTATTTTAACTTTTTTAAAACAATGGAATTAATTTTTCATTTTTCATTTTCAGTTGTTTGCTGTTGATACTTAAAAATACAACTTACTTTAGTATGTTAGCCTTGTATCCTGTGACCTTACTAAATTAACTTCTGAGTTTGATCATTATTTTATGAAATTCATAGAATTATCTACCAAAAAATCACATTATCTGAGAATATAGATAGTTTTACTTCTTTCTTTCCAATCTTTGTGTCTTCTATTTCTTTTTCTTTACTTATTGCAATGGCTAGCATCACCAGTACAATGTTGAATAGAGGTGGTGAAGGTAGGCATCCTTGTTTCAGTCCTAGTCTTGAAGAAAAATGTTCAAAATTTTACTATTAAACATGATGTTAGCTATATGTTTTCAATAGATTGATTTTATCAGATCAAGGGATGCCTTCCTATTCTAGTTTGCTGTGGGTTGTTATTATGGATGGATATTGACTATTGTAAAATGCTTTATCTGTATCTATTCAGATGATCATATGAGCTTTCTCCTTTATTTTATTAATGCAGTGAATTACATTGATTTTCTTTAAACAAATCTTGCATTCCTTCAACTTTATTTGCTCATATTATTCTTTTAATGTAACATTGGGTCTAATTTGCTTACATTTTTATTAAGAATATCTGTATCTATATTTGTGCCCTTCTCCTCCTGCCTTCAATCTTTCCCAGTATCAGGGTCTTTTCAAATGAGTCAGTTCTTTGCATTATGTGGCTAAAGTATTAGAGTTTCACCTTCAGCATCAGTCCTTCCAATGAATCTTCAGGACTGATCTCCTTTAGGATGGACTGGTTGGATCTCCTTGCAGTCCAAGGGACTCTCAAGAGTCTTCTCCAACGCCACAGTTCAAAAGCATCAGTGCTTCGGTGCTCAGCTTTCTTTATAGTCCAACTTTCACATCCATCCATCACTACTGGAAAAACCATAGTTTTGACTAGACAGACCTATGTTGTCAAAGTAATGTCTCTGCTTTTTAATATGCTGTCTAGGTTGGTCATAACTTTCCTTCCAAGGAGTAAGCAATGTACAAGAGGGTACAATTCTCCTTTATCCTCTTCAAGTCAGGATATTTATTAACATATAAGTGATTGGATGGGTTAGAACTGACAAATCATTTTTTTAATTTTTATTTTCCAAATTACTTCTGAGATTGAGCATTGTTACATATTTACTGGCCATTTTTTTTCCTTTTTCTGTGAATTGTTTATTCACATTTTTAACTGGATTGTGTTGATTTTCTTCTTTGATTCATAACCTTTATGTACTTAGACATCAATTCATTTATAAATATATATTGCAACTTCTTTCAGGAAAATGGCATGTGATTTTTTTAAAATGGACAATTTTTCAGTATTTTATATTTTGTATCTTGTTTAACAGTGCTAAATTTACTCCTAAAGCTGTAAACCTTCTAATTCATAGCTCCATATTTATCTAAGAATTACTCTGTAATTTACCTGAAATATTTTTATTATGACAAGAGATAAAACCTAAGTTTATTTCTCTCCAGATGACTAGAAAATTTTCTTAACCATGAGTAGTCCATACTTTTGTCGCTGAGTTAAACATGCTAGATTTCTTTATACAATATTAAGTGTATGCATTTGTATCTGAACTCTTCTGTTTCATTACTTAGTTTATTTCAAAGCCAGTGTCACAATTTTAGTTACTAAAGCATTACAGTATCTTTTGTGTTTGGGATCCTTCATTATTTTTCTTTTTAAAAGATATGTCTGACTATTTTATTTATATTCTATTCCAGATTAATTTTAGAACCACCTTGTTAAATTCCAGGACAAATCCTGTTGGGCTTTTGTTTGAGCCTATACAAAACTTACAGACTAATTCATTGAAACAAATATCTACGTTATACTAAGGTATCCTATTCAAGAACACAGTATGTTTCGTCATTAATTCACATCCTTTAAATATATCAGTGAAGTTTTATGATTGTATACATACTGATTTTATACATATCTTAGATTTATTTGAAAACACTTTATTTATTTTTACATTTTAAACTTTTTATTTTATATTAGAGTATAGCCGGTTAACAATGTTGTGATAGTTTCAGGTGTGCAGCAGAGTGACTCAGCCATACATATACATGTATCCATTCTTCCCCAACTCCTCTCCCATCCAGGCTGCCACATAGCACTGAGCAGAGTTCCTTGTGCTAAACAGTAAGTCCTTGTTGGTTATCCATTTGAAATATAGCAGTGGGTACATGTGGATCTCAGACTCCATAACTATCCTTTCACCAGCCCCCTTTCCCCCCGACCCAGTAACAAGTTCATTCGCTAAGTCTGTGAATCTGTTTCTGTTTTTAAAATAAGTTCATTTGTATCATTTCTTTTTAGATTCTGCATATAGGCAATGTCATATGATACTTACTTTTATCTGTTTTACTTCACTCAGCTTAACAATCTCTAGGTTCATCCATATTGCTGCAAATGGCATTATTTCATTCTTTTTGTGTCCGAGTAATATTCCATTGTATATATGTACCGCATCTTGTTTATCCACTCCTCTGTCGATGGACATTTTGGTTGCTTCCATGTCTTGGCTTTTGTAAACAGTGCTGCAATGAACATTGCGGTCCAGATATCCTTTTGGACCATGGTTTTCTCTTGATATCTGCCCAGGAGTGGGATTGCAGGGTCAAATGGCAGCTCTGGTTTTAGTGTTTTAAGAAACTGTTCTCCATAGTGATATTACCAATTTACAGTCCCACCAACAGTATAGAAGCGTTCCCTTCTCTCCACACACTCTCCAGCATTTATTGTTTGTGGATTTTTTTTGATAATGGTCATTTTCACTAGTGTTAAGGTGAAACTATCTCATTGTAGTTTTTATTTTCATTTCTCTAATAATTAACAATATTGACATCTTTTCATGTGCCTCTTAGCCATATGTATGTCTTCTTCAGAGAAGTGTCTATATAGATCTTCTGCCCATTTTTGATTGAACTGTTTGTTTTGGTGATATTAAGCCTCATGAGCTGTTTGTAAAATTGGGAGGCTAATCCCTTGTCAGCAACATCATTTGTGAATATTTTGTCCCAAACTAAAATATTTTATTTTTTATATTGCTATTGTAACTGGGTTTTTTTTCCTATTTCATTGTTTAATTTGTTATTGCTGGTTTGAAGGAAAACTATTGATAATTTTTGCTCCTATTCTATCTGGGAAATTTGCTGTCAGTTGCTAAGTCATGTCCGACTCTGTGACCCCATAGACTGCAGCATGCCAGGCTTCCTTGTTCTCCACTATCTTCTGGAGTTTGCTCAAACTCATTTCCATTGAGTTGGTGATGCCATCCAATCATCTCATCCTCTGCCACCCTTTTCTCCTCTTGCCCTCCATCTTTCCCAGTATCAGGGTCTTTTCCAATAAGCGGGCTCTTCCCATCAGGTGGCCAAAGCATTGGAGCTTCAGCATCAGCCCTTCCAAAAAATATTCAGGGTTAATTTCCTTTAGAACTGACTGGTTTAATCTCCTTGCAGTCCAAGGGACTCTCAAGAGTCTTTTCTAGAACCACAGTTCATGAAAAATGAAAAAAAAAAACTGCTGTACCCTCTTTTTAAATTGAATAAATTTTGAAAGTAGACATTGCAAGTAAAACATCTGGAAAACTAACTTATGATATTCATATATAATTTTAGTTGTTTGTGGCAAAAATAGAAAAATAATGAACAATTTTGTTTCACTTCCTTGGAACTGACATCAGTATTCACTAGATTAGAGGAGAAAGAAATGCACACTTATCCATAACTGTTACGTTAATTTTTCCTGATCTCGTTTTAAATTAAATTTAGGTTTAGAAAGCTTTAGTAATGTATTATAAGACCTCAGAGTTCAAATACTGCCTGACATCTTTGAGCTTCGGAGGGTTCTGTGAGTTCCCCTGATCTCTCTGGGTGTGCACCCTCACCCAGCAGGAAAAGCTTCCCTCTGGGTTAGTTCCTCTATCAGCCAGACCAGCTGTGCCCTATGGAGTCCTCAGTCTCACGGGCCTCACTTCCCTGTCAGTTTGTGGAATTTTTCAAACAAACCAATCACATCCTTCAGCAAGAACCAGGTAGCACCCGCACCCTCCCGTGACTGCAAAGCCTGCCTCCCCCCTCAGCTCCTGGTCCACTTGCCCCCCACAGTGCCTTTGTGTGGCCCTACACCGTGTGTGGTGTCCTTCTCCCTGCGCTGGGTTTCCCTGCTGCCAGTTTTATGTACCGGTGTTAGACACTAGTGTTCAGGGATGTTGTACTCCTTGGAGCAGGAGCACATCACCATCACGGTGAATAGAAGGCTGTCAGAACAAGTAATCAAGTCATTTTTTGTTCTAATCATGCCTCTCTGGCTTAACTGAATAATGACGGTGAAATATATATAACTATTCCTGAAATTCATGAAGGTGGAGGAGTAGTGTTCTTTTTGGACGTTACTTGTCCTTCATTCTGACTCACCAGATTGTAGCACCCATGTGCTCCAAGGGAAGTAATTTGTTCCAGAGGCAGCCCCAGGCATGCCTCAGTTCTCTTTTGAAAGAGGATATTGGTTGATGTGTTTTTGGTAGTAGACCAGCTAAACACCAGTGCTCCCAGACACTGTCGGCCTCAGCCTGTTCAGCTCCATCTTGGTATATACTTGTATACACCGCATGGGTGTTATACACCCTGTATATACCTCTCTTTTGTTCTAAAATTCCCTCATTCCAAACAGAAGAATCTTAGTGTATTAGTTTTCCCTTGTTGTATAATTAATGACAACAAACTTGTGGCTTAAACAATATAAACTTAACATCTCCTGTGGGTCAGGAGCCCAGATACCATTCTGCTGAATCCTGTCTCACTGAGCTTGTTGGCAGGTTTCAGTTTTCATACAGTGATAGAACTCACGATGGCTTCCATATTCTTTGAAGCCAGCAGAAAGCCCACGGCTGGTTAGCTTTAATCTTTCTGACTTCTCTCTCAGATTCTAGCCTTAGGTTTAAAGGAGTTACATGACTAGATCAGTCTACCCAAGAGACGCTCCTTTTCAGATAACTCAAAATCAACTGCTTAGGGACCTAAATTACATCCTTGCTATACTGCAGAAACTAATCATGGGACTGATATTCCATTATGTTCACAAATTGTGTTCACAGTCAAGAGGAGAGGGCTATATAGTGTGTGTAGTCCCCCAAGGTGGGGAAATCATATTTTCTTTGCCTACTTTCTCTGTTTATGCCTTCAATCTGGTTTCTTTTCCTTCCAAAGCTTCTAGGCCAAAGGTCGCTTGGGTTTATTACCACCAGTGGGCATCCCTTTGACCACAGAAAAATATGGCTTTAGTCCCTGTTCCTTCTGGAATGGGATAGAATCTCAGAATCTGTATATCTTTTGATAGCTGCTTCGCTGCTCCAGTTTGAAAGCCAAGGGCCTGATGACTTGTGAACCCGAACACCCCACCACCTCACCCCAACTAACTAAAATTCTGGGTTTGATTGATATTTGTTGCTGTTCTCCACAGGGTATTTCTTGAAAAGTGCTCCCATTGTCACATCAGTGTTGATCTCATCAAAGCCTCTGGGTCCTATTGTCTTCTAGTGCTTAGGAAAACACTTTTCTCTCAGGTAGGAAATGGCTTCTGAACATTGACAAAGTATGCTGACATCCTCCCACCCTTTCTACCTCTTCCTTACACCTGCACACCCTTGGATGGAGCTGAAAAGGAAGACGGAACCATTGTGTAATCTAAATGGGCTCCTATTTCTACAGTCACAAAACTGTCTGTGCTTAAGCCTGAGTGTTCACATCAAGCAAATTAGGGGTAATTTTTAACTTTATAAAAATTATTCTTTGTTGTACAAAAGGATTCAATGCAGGTTTTCTTTTAATATCCAAGTTCTCTAGTATATTTCAAATATAATTCAGTTGCTAACAATTCAGTTGACTCTTTTTTTTTTTTTTTAAGGACTGCATCAATTGTGGAAAGCCAGGTATGTCAGAAAGTTCCTTGTTATTGGTTTTTGGGTCTTTTAAGTTCAAGGATGAAATTCTATAAATTCATAGAAGATACTAGAAGACCTGGGTATGGTTTCTGGGAATAGAATCTCCTATGGAGTTGTTTAGATGAAAGAAAGCTAAGAAAGAAAAGTCATAGTCTACTCTGAGACCCTATAATCTAGCTTAATTCTCTATTTTTGATAATGTCCCCTTTAACAGATATCAGTATTAAAATTTTTCAAAACAAAACTGTAACTATTACATCAACTTAAACCTCTGGAGTCATCTTACTTCCTGAAGAGTCTTGGGTGAACAATACTTTTGTACCCATTGAACAACCCAGGGAACCAAGGTTTCAAAGATGGACTGAAATGCCCAGGGTGACAAATCTGTCTGTCCTTACAGAACACTTAGCTCAGGGCCAAGTTCATTAGTTGGTGCTTGATAAATATTTATTAAATGAAGAACTTTTTTTTTTTATATGGCCACTTTTATAGACTTTTCACTTTATTGAGGGACCACTCATTAGCACACTCTAATTCTTAGGGACTAACAACATGGCCGACTGGAAGATTTGTGTCCTGTTTGTGTTATTTGTGTATAAAAATGCACCCTCATATGTGGTCTCAATGTGCTAAGGGTGCTCAGCTGACTTAAACATTTTCCCAGGAGTCCAGTGGTGGTGGGTTGACTTTTGATGTATGAACAGACAGCCTGTGACCTATACAAAAAAGGGCTCTGAACTTGGTTTAAGTAACTGGTTTCTCCTGATGCAGAGTCTTAATTTTTGATCAAGGAGCCCACATTTTCATTTTTGACTGGACCCTACAAGTATATGGGATATAGTGTATATCCTAGGGGGCAAAGAACAATCCCTGTTTTTTATTAAAAAATCTCTAAAACATTAAGCCTTTTGATAGGAGTGAGACAAACATTTTATGTTTGTGACGTTATAGCCATAATAATGAAAGTTAAATAGACTCAGAAAGAAAAAAAAAACTTGAAGGAAAAATAAGAGTTCAGGCAGATTTCACTTAGTCCTCATATTTGTCTTTGAAGAGGCAAGTCGATGGGACTGGCAAGGTGACTGTTGGTCAAGGTCAGTGTTGCTTTCAGTGACCACATAAGTGGGGAGACAGAGGAGAAGATACTTCCTGAGCCAGCAGCATCGATATGTCTTGGCTATTTTCATTCCTGTCATTGTAGGATTGAAAAAAAAAAAAAGACTCTAATTGATGCAGCAGGAAACCTGGGTGAAACAGATTCAGGTCACTAAGGTAAACAATAACAAAACTGGAGCAGGGAGGGGTGTGGAGAGGACCTCTCGACAGTGAGCCTTTGCAAGTTGTATAGAAACACCTTTGTAGTGTAGGTAAATATTTCTGACAAATCAAACCATCAGCTTTTTTGGATCATTTTTACTGTGGTAAAATATACACAGTGTAAGTTTTACCATCTTAGCCATTGCTGGGTGTCCAGGTCAGGGGCATTAAGTACATTCCCAGTGTTTTGCATGTGTCACCACTACCTATCTCCAGAACATTTTCATCACCTCAAACAGAAATCATAACTCCCTACACCCTTCTCACCCCAGCCCATGATAACCTCTAGTCTACTTTCTGTCTCCATAAATTTGCCTATTCTCAGTATCTAATTTAAGTGGAATTACACAGTACTTGTCTTTGTGTATCTGGCTTCTCTGACTTAGCAAAATATTTTCAAAGTTCATGAATATTGTAGCATGTGTCAGACTTGTGCTCCTTTTTAAGGCTGAATAATGTTCCACTTATGTATATATCACATTTTGTTTATCAGTCAATCTGTTGGTAGACATTTGAGTTGTTTCCATATTTTGACTATTGTGAATAATACTTCTCTGCATACCGATATGCAATATCTGTTTGAGCCCCTGCTTTCTATTCTTTTGGTTGTGTATCTAGAAATAGAATTGCTACATTATATGGTAATTCTAAGTTTAACATTTTAGGAACCACCAAATTGTGTTTCATAGCAGCCGTACCATTTTGCATTCCCACCAGCAATGTACAGGTTCCAATTTCTTCATATCCTTAGGAGCACTTGTTATTTTCTGTTTTGCTTTGTTTTTTATAATCCTCATCTTAATAGGTATGAAATGATAGCCCATTATAATTTTGATTTGCATTTTCCTAATAACTAGGGATGCTGAGCGTCTTTTCATGTGTTTATTGGCCATTTGTTTGTCTTCTTCAAAGAAATATCTAGTCAAGTCCTTTGCAAATTTTTGAATTGGGTTATTTGTTTTCTTGTTGTTCAGTTGTAGTTCTTTATATAATCCCTTATCACAAATATGATTTGTAAATATATTCTCCCATTCTGTGGGTTGTCTTTCCACCCTCTTGATAGTATCTCATGATGCATAAAAATTTTATTTTTGACCAATTTATCTATTTTATCTTTTATTCCACATGCTTTTGGTATTATAACCAAAAAATCATTGCCAAATCCAATGTCATGAAATCATAAGCTTTTTCCTGGACAAAATGACTTTTAGAATTTCACCAACTGCCATCCAAACTGAACTGCCATCCAAAAAAAGAACTTTAAAAAAGTGCATGAATGTTCAAATTATATAATAGAGGAAGGTTGAAATGTAAAAGAATGAAAAATATATATATCATTCAAATATTACTTGTTTTTAAAAAAAAGCAAGAGTGGCTACATTAATACTAGACAAAGTAGGCTTTAAAACAAAGAAAATTATTAGAGACAAAGAGGGAAATTATGTAATGAAAAGGATCAATCTACCAGGAAGACAACAATCTTAAATGTATATGCAGCAAACCACAGAGCCTCAAAATATATGAGGCAAAAAGTGATAGAGTTTACAGGAGAAATAGACAAACCCACAGTTAAAGTTGGGGAGTTTTAATATTTCCTTCTCAGTAAATGATAAAAGCTACTGGCCAGGAAATCATTAAGGACATAGAAAAACTCAACTGCATCTAATAGACAGTAAAGTGATATAGAATAAAATAGAATAGTAGAGAATCTAATTCACATTAATGAAAAACTCCACCCAACAACAGCAGAATACACGTTTTTCAAGAGCCCATGATACATAGGCTATATCTTTCCTCATAATACAAACCTCAACAACTTAAAAACATTGAAGCATATAGAGTGTATTCTTTGACCATAAATCAAATTAAACTAGAAATCAGTAACAGAAAGATAACAGAAAAATCTTTAAACACTTGGAAATTAATAACACATTTCTAAAAAAAACTTCATGGATCAAAGAGGAATTTCCAAAATAAATTTTAAATATTTATTTTAAAACTGAGTAAAAATGAAAATACATGTCAAACTTTGTGAGACACAACTGAAGCAGTTCCAAGCGAGAAATTAATAGCACTAAATGCTTACACTAGAAAACAGGGAAGCTCTCAAATGAGTAACATAACTTCCTGTCTCAAAAAGCTAGAAAAGGAAAGCAAAATAAACCCAAAGCAAGAACAGGGAAGGAGAAATAAAGAGAAGAACAAAAATAAGTGAAGTTGAAAATAAGTACACAATAGGGAATGATCAATGAAACAAAAAGCTAGTTCTTCAACAAAATCAATAAAATTGATAACACCCAGCAAGATTTACAAAAATAAAAAGAGCAAAGAAACAAATCACCTTTGTCAGAAATGAGAGTAAGGATATCACTATATTGTAATCATTAAAAGGAAAATAGGAAATACCATGAACAACTTCATGCTTAATTTATTAGAAGAAATGCAAAAACTTAGAAGAAATGAATCAAATTCTTGAAAACCCTAAGCTACCAAAATTCAGCAGAGATGAGATGGATCATCCAAAATGTCCTAGAACTATTAAAGAAATTATTACTTGCATTTATATATTAACAGTGCTTATGTGGAAACCAAAATTAAAAGTACAATATCATTTACAATTGATCCAAAAACAATGAAACCTTTTGGTATAAATATACTAAAACATGAGCAAGATTTATATGCTGAAAATTGCAAAATGCTGATGAAAGAAATCAATGAAGACCTAAATAAAGGAATAGATACACCATGTTCATGGATTAGAAGATTCAACATAGGAAAGATGTCAGTATTCTCTCCAAAAGGATCTACAGACTTAAAGCAATTACTATCAAAGTCACATCAAGGGTGTTTGTTTTTTTCTTTTTTGACAGATATAGAAAACCTGTTCTACCCCTGGCGGAGAAAGATCCCACACGCCTCAGGGCAACTAAGCCTGTGTACCACAACTACTGAGACCTGCACACACTAGAGCCCGGGCTCCGTAACAGGAGAAGCCACCACAAATGAGAAGTCCACACGCCACAACAAAGAGTAGCCCCCACTTGCCACAACTCAAGAAAGCCCCCATGCAGCAATGAAGACCTAGCACAGCCAAAAATACATAAATAAGAATAACAGAGCGAAAGGAATCACTTGATATTAAAGCTTATTACGTGGCTACACATATCAACAGGCTTCCCTGGTGGCTCAGTCGGTAAAGAATCCACCTGCAATGAGGGAGACCTGGCTTTGATCCCTGGGTCAGGAAGATCCCCTGGAGGAGGGCATGGCAACCCATTCCAGTATTCTTGCCTGGAGAATCCCCGTGGACAGAGGAGCCTGGTGGGCTATAGTCCATGGGGTCGCAAAGCAAAGAGTCGTACACGACTGAGTGACTAAGCACAGCAGCACAGATATCAATATAGTGTGGTATTGGTCAAGTGATAGCTACATAGATCAATCGAACTGAATAGAGAACACAAAAATAGACCCACACATACATGCCAACCAACATTTCATAAATGTGCAAAAGTAATTCAATGAAGGAATGATAGCTTTTTCAACAAATGATGCTAGAACAAGTTGGTACCATAGATAAGAGATACCTCAACTGAAACTTCACACTTTATAGAAATGCTAACTCAACATGATCACAGAATTAAAATTTAAATGTAAAACTATACAATTTATTTAAAATTTGGTGAAAAAAAATCTTTTGAAAATTAGGGCCAGGCAAAAGTTCTTAGACTTGATAACAAAAGCAAGATCCACAAAATGAAAGAATGATAAATTATGTCTCTCAAAATGAGAAACTTTTGCTTGTAAAAGCTCATGTGAAGAGAATGAAAAACACCAATAAATTGGACACCTAGAAGAAATGGGTAAATTCCTAGAGACATACAAGCCTGAATCAAGAAGAAATAGAAAGCCTGACCAGATCTATAATAAAGAGATTGAATCAGTAATCAAAAACCTCCCAACAAAGAATGCATGTATGTGTGCCTGTGTGTATGCCCGGTCGTGTCCGACTTTTTGTGACCCCATGGACTGCAGGCCACCAGTCTTCTTATTCATGGGATTTTTCCAGGCAATAATGCTTGAGTGGGTTGCCATTTCCTCCTGCAGGGGATCTTCCTGACCCAGGGATCAAACTCACGTCTTATTCATCTCCTGAACTGGTAGGTGGATTCTTTACCACTGAGCCATCTGGGAATCCCCCCAACAAAGAACAGCCCAGACCTGATTTCACAGGTCAATTCTACCAAATTTTGAAAGCAGATTAAATACCAATCTTTTTAAAACTCTTCCCCAAAAATAGAAAAGGAGAGAAACTCACTTTATGAGGGCAGCTGATACCAAAGCAGTTTTGAGCAATTCAGAGGCATCATACTTCCCTATTTCAAAATATGTTGCAAAGCTACAGTAACAAAAAATAGTATTGGTACTTGTATTAAAGCAGATGTATAGAGCAATGGAACAGAAGAGAGAGACCAGAAAAAAGCACACACATAAATGGTCACCTGATTTTTGACAAAGGTGGAAAGAATACACAAAGGGGGAAGAATAGTCTCTTTAATAGATGGTGTAGGGAAAACTGGATATCCACACACAAAGAATGAAATTGGATCCTTACACCGTACACAAAATTTAAATCAAAAACTTAAACAGAAGACCTGAAGCCATAAAACTCCTAAAAGAAAACATAGGGGAAAAATTTCTTGACTTTGATCTTGGCAATGACTTCTTGGATATAATGCCTAGGTAATAAAAGCAAAAATAAACAAGTGGGAGGACATCAGACTAAAGGGCATCTGTACCATAAATAATCTACAAAATGAAAAAACAACCTACAGAATGGGAGAAAATCCTTGCAAAACATGTATCTGATAAAGGGTTAGTATCTAAATCACATATGAAATTCCTACAACTCAATAGCAAAAAACAAACAAACAAAAACCCAAATAACCCCATTTTTAAAATGAGCAAAGGAGGTGAACATTCTGGAAATAAGACATGAAAGTAAGAAACAGGTAAAGGAAAAGATGCTCAATGTCATTATCAGGAAAATGAAAATCAAAGCTACAATGAGCTATCACCTCACATTGGCTGTTATAAACAAAAAAGATAAGTATTAACCAGGATATGGATAAAAGGGAAACCTTGTACACGTTGTTGGGAATGTAAATTGGTGCATCTACTGTTCAAAATAGCATGGTGGCTCCTACAAAAATAAATAAAAAGTAGAACTACCTTCTAATTCAACAATCCCACTTTTGGGTGTATCTTTAAGAACTGAAATATTCTGCAATCTTATGTTCACTGAAGCATTTTCACAGAGCCACATAGCCAACACATGGAAACAAGCCAAGTGTTCACCAATGGATGAATCCATAAAGAAAATATGGTACATACTTATAATGGAATATTATTCAGCCTTAAAAAGGGAAGGAAATCCTGGCCCTTGTGACAACATGGATGAACCTAAAGGATGTTATCCTTAGTAAAAGCCAGACAGAAGGACAAGTACTACATGACTACTCAACTTACATGCAAAATCTAAACTAGCCAAACTCATAGAAGTAGAGGGTGTAATGGTGGTTCCCGGGGCCTGGGAGGAAGGGAAATGGAGGGTTATTAATCAATGGATATAAAGTTTTAGTTATACAAGATGAATAAGCCCTAGAGCTCTACTGTATAGCCCAGTGCCGATAATTAATAGCACATGCCTGGGTTATATATTTTATTTTTATTTTTTATTTATTTTATTTTATTTCATTTTATTTTTTTATTAGTTTTGCCATACAATGACATGATATCACCATGGATTTACATATGCTCCCCCTCCAGAACCCCCCTCCCTCCTCCCTCCTTCCTCCCTCCCCCCGGGAAATCTCGATGCACCAGCCCTGAGCATCAATCCTGGGCTGGCGATTGATTAGACATATGATAATTAACATGTTTCAATGCCATTCTCCCATATCATCCCACCCTTACCCTCATCCACAGAGTCCACGAGTCTGTTCTATACATCTGCGTTCCTCTTGCTGTCTCGCATGCTGGGTTCTCGTTACCGTCTTTCTAAATTCCATATATATGCGTTAATATACTGTATTATTGTTTTTGCTTCTGGCTAACTTCACTCTGGATAATGGGCTCCAGTTTCGTCCACCTGAGTAGAACTGATTCAAGTGAATTTTTTTTTAATGCTGAGTAATATTCCATTGTGTATATGTATCACAGCTTTCTTATCCATTCGTCAGTTGATGGGCATCTAGGTTGCTTCCATATCCTGGCTATTGTAAACAATGCAGCGATGAACATTGGGGTACACGTGGCTCTTTCAATTCTGGTTTCCTCGGTGTGTATGCCCAGCAGTGGGATTGCTGGGTCATATGGCCGGTCTATTTGCAGTTTTTTAAGGAACCTCCACACTGTTTTCCATAGTGGCTGTACTAGCTTGCATTCCCACCAACAGTGTAAGAGAGTTCCCTTTTCTCCACATCCTCTTCAGCATTTATTGCTTGTAGATTTTTGGATTACAGCCATTCTGACTGGTGTAAAGTGATACCTCATTGTGGTTTTGATTTGCATTTCTCTGATAATGAGTGATGTTGAGCATCTTTTCATGTGTTTGTTAGCCATTTTTATGTCTTCTTTGGAGAAATGTCTGTTAAGTTCTTTGGCCCACTTTTTGATTGGGTCGTTTATTTTTCTAGAATGTAGCTGCAGGAGTTGCTTGTATATTTTTGAGATTAATTGTTTGTCCGTTGCTTCATTGGCTATTATTTTCTCCCATTCTGAAGGCTGTCTTTTCACCTGGCTTATAGTTTCCTTTGTTGTGCAGAAGCTTTTAATTTTAATTAGGTCCCATTTGTTTATTCGTGCTTTTATTTCCAGTATTCTGGGAGGTGGGTCATGGAGTATCCCGCTTTGGTTTATGTCAGAGAGTGTTTTGCCTATGTTATCCTCTAGGAGTTTTATAGTTTCTGGTCTTATGCTTAGATATTTGATCCATTCCATTCACCATCGAAACAAAAAGAATAAAATACTTAGGAGTATTTCTACCTAAAGAAACAAAAGACTTGTATATAGAAAACTATAAAACACTGATGAAAGAAATCAAAGAGGACACAAACAGATGGAGAAATAGACCGTGTTCGTGGATTGGAAGAATCAATATAGTGAAAATGAGTAGACTACCCAAAGCAATCTATAGAGTCAATGCAATTCCTATCAAGCTACCAGAGGTCTTTTTCAGAGAATTAGAACAAATAATTTCACAATTTGTATGGAAATACAAAAAACCTTGTATAGCCAAAGCAATCTTGAGAAAGAAGAATGGAACTGGAGGAATCAACCTACCTGACTTTAGGCTATACTACAAATCCACAGTCATCAAGACAGTATGGTACTGGCACAAAGACAGAAACATAGATCAATGGAACAGAATAGAAAGCCCAGAGATAAATCCACGCATCTATGGACACCTTATCTTTGACAAAGGAGGCAAGAATATACAATGGAGAAAAGACAACCTCTTTAACAAGTGGTGCTGGGAAAACTGGACAGCCACTTGTAAAAGAATGAAACTAGAACACTTTCTAACACCATACACAAAAACAAACTCAAAATGGATCAAAGATCTAAGCATAAGACCAGAAACTATAAAAATCCTAGAGGATAACATTGGGAAAACACTCTCTGACATATATATTTTAAAATTGGCTAAGAGGGTAGATCTTAAGTCGTGTTCTTACAACAAACTAATTATAATAAAGAAGATGGGAAGAAACCTTTAGATGTGATGGATGTGTTTATGGCACAGACTGTAGTTGAGCGTTTCACAGGTATATACTTATCTCCAAAGTCATCAGGTGTATACATTAAATATGTACAGTTTTTTGTATGTCAATCATAACTCAGTAACATGCTTTAAAAAAACCTCTGAAATATTAACAGAAAAAAAAAAAGAAAAAAAACCCACCTCTAATTAGAAAAATGTGCGGTAGTTTGAGCATTCTTTGGCATTGCCTTTCTTTGGGATTGGAATGAAAACTGACCTTTTTCAGTCCTGTGGCCACTGCTGAGTTTTCCATATTTGCTGGCATACTGAATGCAGCACTTTCACAGGGTCCTCTTTCAGGATTTGAAACAGCTCAACCGGAATTCCATCACTTCCACTAGCTTTGTTCGTAGTGATGTTTCCTAAGGCCCACTTGACTTCACATTCCAGGATGTCTGGCTCTAGGTGAGTGATCACACCATCATGATTATCTATCTGGGTCATGAAGATCTTTTTTGTGCAATTCTTCTGTGTATTCTTGCCATCTCTTCTTAATATCTTCTCCTTCTGTTAGGTCCCTACCATTTCTGTCCTTTATTGAGCCCATCTTTGCATGAAATGTTCCCTTGGTATCTCTAATTCTCTTGAAGAGATCTCTAATCTTTCTCACTCTATTGTTTTCCCCTATTTCTTTGCACTGATCACTGAGGAAGGCTTTCTTGTCTCTCCTTACTATTCTTTGGAACTTTGCATTCAAATAGGTATATCTTTCCTTTTATCCTTTGCTTTTCACAGCTATTTATAAGGCCTCCTCAGACAGCCATTTTGCTTTTTTGCATTTCTTTTTCTTGGGGATGGTCTTGATTCCTGTCTCCTGTACAATGTCACGAACCTCCATCCATAGTTCATCAGGCATTCTGTCTATCAGATCTAGTCCTTTAAATCTATTTCTCACTTCCACTGTATAGTCAGTCATAAGGGATTTGATTTAGGTCATACCTGAATGGTCTAGTGGTTTTCTCCACTTTCTTCAATTTCAATCTGAATTTGGCAATAAGGAGTTCATGATCTGAGCCACAGTCAGCTCCTGGGCTTGTTTTTTCTGACTGTATAGAGCTTCTCCATCTTTGGCTGCAAAGAATACAATCAATCTGATTTCGGTGTTGACCCTCTGGTGATGTCCATGTGCAGAGTCTTCTCTTGTGTTGTTGGAAGAGGGTGTTTGCTATGACCCTCTTTGGGTCATAATTGCACTCATCTCACACGCTAGTAAAGTAATGCTTAAAATTCTCCAAGCCAGGCTATAGCAATACGTGAACTGTGAACTTCCAGATGTTCAAGCTGAATTTAGAAAAGGCAGAGGAACCAGAGATCAAATTGCCAACATCCATTGGATCACTGAAAAAGCAAGAGAGTTCCAGAAAAACATCTATTTCTGCTTTATTGACTATGCCAAAGCCTTTGACTATGTGGATCACAATAAACTGTAGAAAATTCTGAAAGAGATGGGTATACCAGATCACCCGACCTGCCTCCTGAGAAACCTGTATGCAGGTCAAGAAGCAACAGGTAGAACAGAACATGGAACACCAGACTGGTTCCAAACAAACAGGAAAAGGAGTACATCAAGGCTGTATATTGTCACCCTGCTTATTTAACTTATATGCAGAGTACATCATGAGAAATGCTGGGCTGGAAGAAGCACAAGCTGGAATCTAGATTGCTGGGAGAAATATCAATAACCTCAGATATGCAGATAACACCATCCTTATGGCAGAAAGTGAAGAACTAAAGAGCCTCTTGATGAAAGTGAAAGAGGAGAGTGAAAAAGTTGGCTTAAAGTTCAACATTCAGAAAATTAACATCATGGCATCCGATCCCATCACTTCATGGCAGATAGATGAGGAAACAGTGGAAACAGTGGCTGAGTTTATTTTTCTGGACTCCAAAATCACTGCAGATGGTGAGTGCAGCCATGAAATTAAAAGACACTTACTCCTTGGAAGGAAAGTTATGACCAACCTAGACAGCATATTAAAAAGCAGAGACATTACTTTGACAACATAGGTCCGTCTAGTCAAGGCTATGGTTTTTCCAGTGGTCATGTATGGACGTGAGAGTTGGACTATAAAGAAAGCTGAGTGCAGAAGCATTGATGCTTTTGAACTGTGTGTTGGAGAAGACTCTTGAGAGTCCCTTGGACTGCAAGGAGATCCAACCAGTCCATCTTAAAGGAGATCAGTCCTGGGTGTTCATTGGAAGGACTGATGTTGAAGCTGAAACTCCAATGCTTTGACTACGTTATGCAAAGAGCTGACTTATTGGAAAAGACTCTGATGCTGGGAAAGATTGAGGGCAGGAGGAGAAGGGGACGACAGAGGATGAGATGGCTGGATGGCATTATTGACTCGATGGCTATGGGTTTTGGTGGACCCCGGGAGTTGGTGATGGACAGGGAGGCCTTGGCATGCTGCGGTTCATGGGGTCGCAAAGAGTCAGACACAATTAAGCAACTGAACTGAACTGAACTGAATTAGAAAATGGGCAGGGACTTCCTTGGTGGTCCTGTTAAGATTTTGCCTTCCCATTCAGGGATGTGGGTTCGATCCCTGGCCGAGGAACATGCCTCAGAACTAAAAAACCAAAACATAAAACAGAAGCAATACTGTAAGAAATTCATAAAGACTAAAAAAAAAAAAAAAAGAAAATGGGCAAAACGTGTGAACAAACATCACCAAAAAAGGTATGGAGATGACAGATCAGCCTATGAAAAATAATAAGTATCATTAGCCATCAAAGAAATGCAAGTTAAAACCACAATGAAGTATTACTACATTTATCAAAATCACTAAAGTAATAAACACTGGCAACCCCAAATGCTGTGAAAGACAAGGAGAAGCTGAATCATTCATATACTGCTGTTGGGTCAGGCACCCTGGAAAAGAGTATGGCAGTTTCTTACAAAACTAAAAATGTGCTGATCATATGACCCAGAAATTTGTCCTATGGGGCATTTATCCCAGAGAAATGAAGATACTGTCACACAAAATCCTGGATGCAAATGTTCACAAGAGTTTCATTTATAATAGTGCAAATCTGGAAACAACCCAGATGCCCTTCAATACATGAATGGTTAAACGAACTGTTTACCATTATGGTAGCTCCATGGCATGGATAAAAAGAAGGACCCACAATAAAAAGAAGGACCTACTGATACAATGACTTGAATGAATTTTAAGGGAATTATGCTGAGTGAATAAAACTGATCCAAAAAAAATACTAGTACATAATACCATTATACATAACATTCCTGAAATGACAACGCTAAAGAATATTGATTAGTGGTGATCAGCCTGCCTCTCCCCCAGGTGTGATTTCAGAAAGGCAACAAGAGGGATCCTGTGTGTTGAAATAGTTCCCTACCTTGACTGTGGTGGTGGATATGGACCCACACATATGGTAAAACTGACTAAAACTAAATACATACACACATGAATACAAGTAAAACCAAAGAAATCTAAGTACCATCAGTGGATCTGCTCAGTGCCAATATCCTGGTTATGACCCTACCATAGTTCTGGGAATTGCTACCACTGTGGAAAACTGGGTAAAGGGTGCACAAGGTCTCTCTGTATTGTTTCTGAAACTGCATATGAATCTACAATCAGCTCAAAATACTTGAATATTATTTTAAAAGTGCAAATGTTTCTGGGCTATTTTTTTTATTGGATTATAGTTGCCTTACACTGTTGTGCCTTTTTGTTTTGTTTTTTTAATAAAGGAAAATCCTCTTAAAAATGCCATGACTAGGGGCCGAAAGCTATTTCATGATTTTTAAGAAACCCCCTAGCTCCTGAGTGCCACTCCCTCACCTTGCTGTCAGCGACGTGATGTGTGCTGCACAGCGCTGGAACTAGGAGTCGGAGAGCGATCCCGGACGTGGCCTGCGGTGCTCAGGTGTGTGTGTGTGTGTCTATAGGTGCGCACTGGTGTGGCGGTGAAAAAGAGACAGCCAAGGGAGAGCTACGCCTCCCATACGGTTGGGGCGGGTGGCCGGCTGATGAAGGTGCTGTGCTGAAAGCCAGGGAAGGGTTCTGGAAGGTGCTGGCGCCTCAGGAACGCCCTCCTGCTGCTCTCTCCAGGAGGCCGCGGGCGGTGGCTGAACAGCCCGGGTGCAATGACTGAATACCACCGTCTACAGGAAAAGGTGAGTGCCGGACGCGCGCGGGAGGTGCGGCCTCTGGGCAGCGGCCCGCAGGCGTGGTCTGCAGCCCAGCTGGCAGACGCGGCGCCGGGTCTTGGATGCTGCAGCAAAGGCGCCAAGGAGACTCCGAACGCTGCGAGCGAAGCGTGGTGGCCACGGAGGGTGGGGCCGCCCAGAAATCCCGGCGGCGCCAGCCGGGTAGCTTCTTCAGGCCCCGGGCGCGCACACGCGGGGCACGTGGGTGTGGGGGAACCGGCGCCGCTGGGCCTCCCCCCTGCAGCGCCGCGGCGGCCGGGTGCCGGCGCTGGAGGAACCTAGGGTGGGGTACCCGCCCCGCGCCGGCGGCCCCTTCCGCCCCAGCCCAGCACCCAGCTCTTAGGCCAGGGGCGGGGACCGCACCAAGGCCCGGCGCCTGGAGGCGCTCTCCGCGCGAGTCTCTTACCCAGTGCGAGGTCGGGAGGGGGGGCTCCTTCCCGCGCCGGTGCGGGAAGCCTGGCGGCTTTGTCCGGGGTGTCTGGGGGCGCGGGAAGGAGACGAAGGGACTTCCCTACCTGCCTAACCCTGGCATGGAGGAAAGACTGGGATGGACAGAGCCTGGTGGGAGCACCAAGGGGCTCCGAAAGCTGCGCCCTCAGACCAGTCCCGAGACTGGCGCGGGGGGACCGGAGAGGGCCGGTGGGCTCCACGTGGGTGGACCCCGAGCTGGGCGCAGTGGTTGGGTCGCGGGTCGCCGTCGCGTACGCTCTCCTACGCCAGCGCACGAACGCAGGCATATAGCCCCTGACTGCCACCCGCCAGTGGAGGGGCTGGCGCCGGGAGCGCGCGAGGAAGGGCAGGCGGCCGTGTTGGGTGGGTGCCGGTGGGGGGCGGATAGAGGGGATCAGTTCGCGACTGAGATGTGGTCGCGGGGGAGGGGGCGGGAGGCACCGCAAGGCTTTGGCTCTGCTGCCGCAGCAGCCCCGCAGTCCCCGCCCGACTCTGAGAAGGCTGCGGCGCGCGGCGAGGTGCCTCCCGGCCGCACTGCGGTCCCAGTCGGCGTTAACCTGTCCTCGGATTAAAAGCAAAAGGCAAAAAGAGTCCATTAAAGGGGCGTGGGCGGGCAGACTTCTGCCGGTTCCAGCCGGCGCAGAAAGGTTGGCGGTGGGGACGTGGGAGTTGCAAGGTACCGCCAGGTGTCATAATGCGGGGAGGTGCCTCCACCTGGGTCAAGCTTCCCAGTACGCGACCTGAGGCCGGGAGATCTTGAAGCCGGGCATTACCCATCGTAGTCCTAACCTAGCATTAACCCTTTCCCACGCCCACTCTACACACCTTCAAATTCTTATTACTCTTTTGAGCGCTCAGTATTACCAACCTAATTTTATGTGAAAAACCAGGACAAATTAACCTCTCCGTGCCGAAGACCCCAGAGGCAGCTCTCCATAGCCCCAAGACGCGGTCACTCCAAACCCACAGCGAGCGGCTCCTGTGCTCGGCTTTTACTCCACAAACTCGCTTGAGTGCCACCGGAGGATGCTGAAGGCAATGTCTCAGTGGCCGCCCGGCGCCGGTGAGACTACCGCGCGAGCCCAGTGTGGACGAGCCTCGCGTCCTTCTCCCCAAGTGAGTGAGTCGGCCCTGCACGGACACTTGATCACTCTCCCTCTCTTTCACTCCCTCTTGGGTATCGTGCATTTTCTCAACAGAGCTCGACCTGGTTGACAATGAACTCGGATTCCCTGAGAACCCGCTTGCTCCTGTCCGGTCGGCCTCCCGACATCTCTGCCCTTCACGGTGGCGGACGCTGTGTGGGCACCTGGACCGCTCTGGTACCTCGGTTCCTAGCCCCCTCCTCCCCGAGCGGCGGGAGAAGGGCCTTTCCGAGTTACCTGACTCGGGTCAGCAGCCACATCGAGGCCGTCCCCCTCGCTCTGATTCCCAAGGGCAAAGCCCATGAAAGTCCGAAGCATCTGTGGCTCTCACTTCCGCCCAAGTGGGGCGATCCCCTGATGATGATGATGATGATGTGTGTGTGTGTGTGTGTGTGTGAATGTGTGTTCGTGTTCGTGCGGTACGCATGTAACCGCACAGAGTAAATTCCCAGACGTTCAAGACAAAGCATTTCACGCAAAAATGGCTCAGCGTTCTAGTAAAACAAACAAACAACAACAACACAACAACCCCTCCCCACACACACACCAAGTCTCGAGGCACGGAATCAGGGCTTGCCGCCTGCGGAGGCTTCTAGAACGTCTGCATCCTGGAGAAGGGATTTTAGCTCTGCATCTCCGCCGGATCCGCTTGGAAATCACCTCCTCTGGCGATGCCGCAACAAGTGGCCCGGCCGCCTACCCCGGGTTACAGCCTCTCGGTCCCCCAAGTCCTTATGGAGTAGCTGACTGGGATAGGCAGATGGGGGTGAATGCAGGGAGAAAGACTTCATTTTCAGTTGTGAAGGTTCTGTCTGTCTGCGTCCTGTGGGCTGAGATTCTCCTGTCACCATCAACCTCCAACGTTAATGTAGTGGTATCATTAACACTTGGAAATGGAAAGCTTACCCATCTTCCTATTAAAAAGGCGTTGATTTTTAACCAAGCATTTTCCTCTCGATGGACTTACACTTTACTGATGGGATTTCCCCCAACCTTTTGAGGTTTGGAGAAGCGGGGTGGTTGGGGGACTTAATGGTAGCAAGGCTTTTATTTTCAAAGCAGATACTTCTTCCCCTCTCCCCATCCAATTTACAAGGGTTAGATTCAAGGCTTCCTCAAAGGTTCCCTCTCTAGGTTTGTGCCAGAAGCTTTATGGGTAAAGCCCTTTGAGGCGGGGGTCAACCTGCCCACCCCACCACTTCTTCCCTGCCCAGCGAAACCCAGGTACCAAGGGGTCAAGGTTCCACACTGTCACATTCCTGTTAGAAGGGCCCTCGAGGGCGCAAGAGGGATTGCTGGGCGGGCCGAAGTGGCGAACAGAGGCGACAGCGTCCAGGGATTAGGGGCCTCGGTCTTCCTCCCGGCGGTTTCCTGGACTCAACTGAGCGCCACCGCTACCTCGGCTAGAAACCGATTCCCCGCCCTAACCGAGTACGAAACTCCTTTGGACAAAAGTTTGAGACAACCCAGTGTAGAGACAGCCTTCTTCCAATCTCGTTATAACAAATAATCGTGTAAGTTTACCCACATAACCACGCAAGCCGGGAGCAGGCACCCAGATTCGCCGCCCCCAGGCGCTGCTGGAGTTGGCGCAGACGCGTCCGCGGTCACAGCGGGGAACGTGACACCGCATTTTCTCTGAATTCCTGCCTTCTAGGGTGGTGCGGCCGGGTGAGAGGGCCTCAGGGAGGTGGGAAAGAGGCTGCGGAATCCATTCGCTCTGCAGAGACGCTGGGGCTTTAGCACAGCGCGCAACTCCGGGGGCTTTCCCACGGCTCCATTCCCCTACTTGAGAAAAGCAGCGGTGGTTATGGGTGATGAATAGCCGGGCTTCCCACGACCAGGCAGCGCGCCCTCGCCAGCACCACTAGCTTAACCGTTTGATCTGACCTTTATTATGAGCCACGCGTTCCCACAGGCTGGAAACTGGATTCGCACCCCAAGACCGTCCTCTAACCCCACCCCACCCCCCACCTCCTGCTTCCTGAAGAGGATCGGAGACTTGCAGCTCTCCGATGGTGCCCCTTTCCTCCTCCAGAGGAAGCAGGCCCCGGCTCCTCTGAGACTAACTCGGGGGCCAACAGACATCCCCGGGGGGTCTCCCGGGCCTCCGAGTTGGACGGTGTCTGCAATGCGTCGTCTTGGGTTCTCTCTAGCACATCGTGCCGGTGTGCAGAGAGAAGGGAGGAAAAAAAAAAGAACCACTTCTAAGTGCCACCGGCATCTATGGAGTGGCGATGGTCTATGCAGAGCGCTGGTGCCTGGAGTTGTGGGGGAGGGTACTGCGGCCAAGGGCAGGTTGGGAGGACCGTGAAGGCCGGCTGGCTGCAAGGGAACCCTTCCTCTCCGGGTTAAGGGGCCGGGAGCAAACCCCGAACTGCGGCTAAAAGGGCTGGTAGGCTCTCCTGCACCCCCGCTTGCTCCCCCGCCTTCCCTGTGTCCCCCGGCTTTTCCAGGAGGAAGATGGGGTGCCCAGCGGGGGTGGGGCGCGCCAGGCCGCTGGGCCGGGCTGTCACGTGCCCCCTCTCCCCCCACCCCCCGCCACTGCTGCGGGAGTTCCAATCAGAGCGCGCCAGGGGGCTCCTCCCGGGCAGGAACCACCCGGCTCGGCGGCGGAGGGTGGGCCGCCGTCACCTGACCGCCCGCCCCCGCCCCCCGCGAGTAAGGGGCGGTGGTAGCGTCTGCTCGGTTACAAATGGCCCCTCCCGCCCCGCTCGCCCGCTCGCTCGGGCTCGGCGCGGACCCGCCCGGGAGCACTCCTCCCGCCGGCTGCCGGCGTCCCGCCGCCCTGCCCGGAGTCGGCCGGCGGTCCCCGCCAACCCCCGAGGGCGCTCCTGGCACCCAGCGCGGAGGCTCGCCCGCGGAGGTCGCGCCGGGAGACTGGACCGCGGTGGCTCGCGGCTTGCCTTCCCGCAGGTGAGTGTGCAGTGTGGGCGTGGGAGGCTGCGGGGAGAGTGCAGGGGAGACGTGCGAGTCCTCGGCTGCGGACGCGAGTCCGTGCAATGCGCAGGTTAAGTTTGCAGAGCGAGTCCGAGGTCTCTCTCCATCTCAGCCTCCTCTTGCGGCTCCCGCGGGTTGGGGGCTCCAGCGAAAGCCTCGATTTGGGGGTAGGGGGGAAGGGCTTCAGGAAATTCTTGCCTTGAGATACTTGACAAAGGTTGAAAAGACACATCAGGTGGAGCTTGTAGCTACAGCTGATAGGGGTTAGACAGGTGCATTCGAGTTTGCCTGCGTTTGCGTGGCTCCCAGGCGAGTAGGGTGAGCCCAAGATGGGGTGAAGCCTCTGCGGTGGGTCATTCCGTCCCCCAAAGCCACTTAGATGCCCAGGAGGAAAATTGCGCTGCTCTCAGGTGGTCACTGGATGTTACAGCAGCAAACCGGTGACCCCAGTATTTCTGATATGCTCCTGTAGTAACAGAAGAGCAGGTGGCTTCAATAAAGAGTGTATGAAGCTTTAAGGCACCCAAAAGATATTCCATTTACCTTTTAACTTCTTGGCAGGATTTTGTATTAAAAGTGCTGAATCATGCAAAAAGACATGGAACGGGAAAATAATGAAATAATGGAATGAAAAATAATTTACTTCATTTTTTGGTAAAGTTTTTCAAAGCTAGTAGTCATTTTTTAAATAAATGCTGTAAGTTTAGGTTGTAGGCACCAGGTATTTTAAAATCATGTTTTAAGACTGTGCCCTTGGCTTTCTGGCTGTCGGTTGCTTTTCTGTCTTTAGAGTGAGTTGTATCTATTCCTTTATCTCATGCCACTCTACTGCCTCAAAAAAAAAAAAAAAAAAAGCCAACCCAAGACATGGGTTTTTTTTTTTTTTGGTGTGTCTATGATTGTAAAGGGAGTGGACGAAACCAATCCTTGGAAATAAAAAACTCCTTCGTTGATAAATGCGATGATGGACAATTTGATTTGTCATATGCCTCTGAAGGGAATGTCAAGCTGATAACATGCAGGCTGGAGAGAAACAGAAGCAGGAGTTGTCCATTGAGGAAGAAATGAGCTGTAATCCAATTGTATTCAGTAAAAGAGCTGAAGGGAAGTGATTCCACCTGGGAGCCTGAGTCCAGGATGGTGGAGATGGAAGGGTGCCGTTTTTGATGCAAGTTCTGCAGTCAGACACCAAGTAGCATAAAGATGATTAAAAAAAAAAATCAGTGAGAATGAGCAAAATGGGTGTGTCCAAAGACAGCTCTTGCCCATTTACTCTGTCTGAACTGCTCATGGCCTGCTGACTCATAAGGAAACCAGCATACTTCAGGAAGGTTGGATTTGACTTCTAAATAACCATACTTGTAAAAAAAAAAATCTTTTTTAAGGAAAAGAAAATCTTTAAGAGATATCCATAAACAGGAAAGCTTGTCTCCTCCTCACATCTCTTCTTGAGGGAGGTTTTCCCAATTCCTTGACTTGTCACCTTCATTCCAGTCCCTGTCGTCCATACTTGTGCCTGGAACATTTGGGTTGACACCAGAGATTTTTGTCTAAATCTTGACATGAGAAATAGTGGCACTCCTACCAATAGGATTATTTCAGAGGTGTTGAAGGATGCCGCAACACCGGACTATGAACGATTAATTGAGTTTTCTTTGCAGCACAGTCTCCCTTGACATGGCATGCAGGGGCAGGGAGCCCCACCCTGTTTCCGAGCATCTGCATGAAAGGCCAGGAAAGGAATTCAACAATTGCAGTGGTGCAGAGAGAGGCAGTTGCTAGACTTGGGTGTGAATGTTTATTTCAATAATCACTAAAAGGTTGGGGGCTAGGCTTCAATTCATAGGTAGGTCTTGGAAAAGCACAGTATTATTCTGTGTCGCTTGTCAGCGTGTGAAAATATCCATTTAAGTTTGAGAGGTTGGTTTGGAAGGAAAGGAGTCTGAAGTGAATGCTGCTTCCCCATTTTAAGATCCTGGGGTTATAAGACACTCTTGGAAGGACAAATATCACAGCATCTAGTGAAGCCCCAAAGAGTTCTTTGTGCTCTGGTATTCTTAATAGAATTTCTTTATCAAAGTAAGTGTTTTAGAGAGGTTTCCTTTTCAGGCAATAAACCTGCTTGTGGAATAGCAAGCACCAGGCATCTCAGAACAGAAATGCACAACAGAAGCAGGAAGCAGATGAATGAGTTTACCTTTTGCTGTTTGGTCCTTCCATCAGAAGCCAGTCATGTCACGTCAGGTGAGAGGAAAGCCATTCCTGCAATAGAACGAGGCGATTTCAAACCTTATTTCCAATCTATGGGAAAGAAAATATTTTGCGCTGCTCTGAAGAAAGAGGCATTCATGTATTTATTGTCATTTAATTCATTTATTGTCATAGCCCTGCTAACCCGAGTCATCTACTGCAGACAGCGGGTCTGACCATGAGGAAGAGAGATAGCAAGATGACCTCTTTCCTTTTCTTCAAAAAACAAGAACAAAATTTTTCAAAAGAATGCCTACTTGATGTTACCATTTATTAATGCAAATCATTTAAATAAGAAAAAATTCTCCTTTTCCCCTGATGGCTGGAGTGAATGAATGCCTTTCTGAATCTGGATGTTGTGCCCATTTATGTAACAGGATAACTGTATCTCAGTAGTTATTCCAGTCTGAGGTGAGACTCCAGGTGAAAACTGCATGTTCTGTTCAGGTTGAATGTAAGTTCAAAGCTGCTGGGACCACCTTCTGCTTTTTTGCCTTCTTCCTCTAATCCTATCTTTCCTCTCTCTCAAATCCTACCTAATCCTAGCACCTAGAAGGCTTTGCGGCTTCACCAGGAACACACAATCAGGTAAATTGCCAGTGACAATGGGTCATTCTAAATCAAAATAAATTTCAGCTTCAGTCTAAACATCCCATTGGGAGGATGTCTCTGGCGCTTTGCTCAGACACCAGCGGCCCCGGTAGCCTGTTTTCAAAGAGGGACTTGTCCTAAAATTTGCAGCGATTATTTTGTGGAAGTCAGCTCTGCCCACTTGCATCGTTAATGGCAGAGGAAGAAGGTTCCAGAACACTACCTCCTTGAGTTACAACAGTGATGTGTACACAGCATTGTATGAGGAGCATTCCAGAATTCCCACCTCCCGGTGAAGTGAATGTGCTGCCTGAATAAACACCTGGGCTGCCTTGGCCCGCCAACAAATCTCATTTTTTATCATAAGAGATGGTTTTAGTGTACACTGAGCTTTATTAGAACACTAGAGAGCCTTGTAGGATGGAGAGAGCCGTGTGATGTCTGAATTCTTTTAGAACTGGCCTCCAAGGATCTACCTTTTCCCTTCGAGAACGTTAGGTTATGTGTGTTTTTCAAGGAAATAGAAGAAAAACACACTTTGCTAAGCCACTTACTACAGGGAGTTGGAACATTAGTCATATTAGTAATATCATTGGCTGTAAGCATGTAAAATTAAAAATTCACATATTTGTGGATATGGGAGTGTTAGTAGGGAGTTGCCTATAAAAAATGGGGAAATCGATGCTTTTTAAAAAATCGTGTGACATTAAGTACTTGCACATTCATCTCTGTAATGTGAAAGAATACACTTCATTACGCACAGTTTGCCACAAATACACACATCCTACACAAACTGGAATTGCCCTTTAGAATTACTCAAGTTACTTATTTCTCAGCGACTTGGGGTAGTGGGGAGAGTTTTTCTTTCTTTCTTGGTGGATGCTGGGCTCTGATTCTGCTGTGCTTAGGTATCTTAGTGCCTACGACCCTCAAGAAGGTACAGTGAATACATACAGTTGTTGGTATCATGAGTAAATTTTTTTTTTTTTACAATATGTCTTCCTTTAGGTTGCCAGTTTAAAAGTAGTCATGCTCTAGGCTTTAGAAGTAAAAGTATCACAAAAAACAGGTTTTGTCCAGATGTAGCTTGGATACATTTCCTTTGGTCAAATTGCAGTAAATCATCGTTGCTTCTTGGGGCTTCCCAGGTGGCTCAGTGGGTATAGAATCTGCCTGCCACTGCAGGAGACATAAGGGACATGGGTTATACCCTGGGTGGGGAAGATCCCCTGGAGGAGGACATGGCAACCCACTCCAGTATTCTTGCCTGGTGCGTGCATCTTTGCTACTCATGAAATTTGGAAGCTACTTGGACTGCTAATGACCTAAATGCATTGGTCTTACAGGTGTCCTTTGATTTGGTGGATGGTGACTCTTTTCCTGCCTGCGAGTGGTGGTTCAAACTGTAAGTTCAGTAAACCAAATAATCAAATATCAGTAATTATGGAGCTCTATGCAGAACCGTTCTTCCTGTTTGCATGCCTTCTGCCCAAGACTCTAGCCTCATAAGCAAGAGTCAAGAAGGAAGTGACATCATCCCATTGGGTAGGCAGAAGGGTGTCCGACTTAGACCAAGTTATGTTGCTCACTGTAGAGCACTGTGACCGCCGTGACAGCCGTCCAGTGGCGTTTTTCTCTACCTGTCCCCATTGCATTCTTTTTCTAGTAACAAGATATGAACCTTTCATGTCTGGGCAGTGCTGAATTGATACTTCCCCAGGTGTCCCATCTTTCTGTGTGGCCCTGCCCCTTCTGATCTTCTCCTGGCTCAAGCAGACAGATCCCAATACGTAGACACACACAGGAACGGCATCAGATATGTCGGATGAAATCTTAAGTCTGCTTTCGAGCTGGCTGTCCTACCACATCCATTAAGCAAAATAGTTCTTTAGCTCAGTTGACGAAGGTCACGCTCTCCAGACTGGTCCACTTCCGTTATAAAATGGAAAGTATTACAGTCCACAAGAAACCGTTGCTCTTTCACACACAGACATTGGATGGTGTGGAACTGTCTAGATTTCCCAGGGTTGGGTCCACCTTCTCCAGTTGTGGATACCAGGTACTTATAAGTATTGCTCTTGACTGTGGTCTCAGAAAGGGACCCAGAGGCAGATCCTTCCCTGCTCCTGTAGTGACCTCAACATGTAATTTAAGATTTTTGGAAAATCCTTAGGCATTTCAGGCACTTTTTTCCTATATATTTCATCAGTGGTCAGGTTCTAGAAAGCTGGTGTTTATTAGAAAAAAAATCTCCCCTGGCTTCTCTTCTCCTTGCTTTTCTATCTCCCTGTCTCTGTTCCCTTTGCCCAAAATATGGCTTTCCGTGTAATTCAGTTCACTAAATATTTCTCCATTTTTGGTTTCACTGCAGAGTTTATTACTAGAGCGGGTAATAGACTTTCAACACAAATAGTATATTGATCACTTGAAATCTTGTTTGAGCTTGACTGAATATACATAATGGGGTGTCAATCGGGGAAAAAAATCTCATAATAAATGGCAGGCAACTTATATTCATGAGAAAAAAAAATGTCTTAGGCAGCACACAAAATATCATGTTTACTGTAGCATGACAGACTGATTCCGCCAGTCTTCTCGTGTTCTTCGGGTGGCTCTTTAATAGGGTGGCTATTTAATAGCAAAGGCAAGGTTAGAATACCAACATTCTGGAACCATTCTTTCTTTGTTTATATGGGAAGGCATTTCTGCACACTCTACAATAAACATTTTCTCAAATCACAGCCAGCAAGAAAGATCTTTTCTACCTGAGGAATTCAGAAATTGCAAACAAATCTGTTGAAGTTGGTGTACATTTAAAATCAGATACTGATTTATGCAGTCCATATTTTTTAACTTTTTACCATGTGTGTATCAGTGCATACACTCGCTGTATGCAAATATCATTTTCAGTGTGTACATGCGAGAGCACGGTATATTTAGAGAAAATCCTGCTTTACATAAATTACTTTTAAGAACAACCGAGCAGAGGAGTAGCCATGCGTTAGGAAAGCGAAATCTTTTTTTTTAATTTCCTATTGAATGCGAAGTAAAGGAATCTCATCTTCAAAGTATTAAATGCAATTCTTCAAAATCTATTTTCTTGATAGAGCAGTGATTATGATGGCAAGTATTTCTGGGAAAGCAGTATTTTTGATTAGCTTCTGATGCTGACTTTTCTCTGACTCTGTTGTTGCTGGTTGTCTGTGTAGAATCTGGCCCCGGGGGGCAACGTGGGGTATTGTAGGGGCTGTCATCCGGCTTCCCCCCAAAATTGTGTGTAGTATATTACACTGTTCCAGACCACCGAGTGGGGTCAGCCTAGCTTCTGTCAGGAATTCTTGGTCTCTTGTAAGTGAATGAAGCCAGTGTGCTCTTTGCTTATCAGATTTTAATTTGCTTTCTTTTTTAACGGCAAAAATCAAATAGTACTCTTGACATCATCTCTTCCAGTTTCTTTATGATATTCAAGATTTTTAAAAGTGGATTATGGCAGAATTTTCACTTTTTAAATCTCAGGTCATGTCCCAACAACCGGAAGAACGTACTTATCACAGAGTGTGTATAATAGGACAAATGAGACTATGAGGGTATAAAAGACATGACATCAGGCCCTGATCATATCTGCTGTTTTTCTGTAGGGCTTCAAGCACTTTTGCCTGTTTTCATCTACTTCATTAAAATGCTTCTGATTTGTTTTTGTTTTTTGGTAAGGTTTCTGATTAGCAGTAAAAGAGAAATGCAAAGGTTGCTGAGAAAATGGGATTATCTGAGAACTAGCCAGTTGCAGAGGTTCAACAGTATGTGATCATAGGGGAGCTATAGATTTTAATAATACCCTTCTTAAGTAAAACATTTCCTCTGTATCATCCCTTATGTATGTATACTGTTGTGTGACAAGTTAGAAACAATTTCTAATGTGTGCTTCTTTGCACAAAGAAAGGCTATCACATCCAGTAGTTGAAGCTTAGGGAATTACGCTGGTGAGATTTTAGCAGAAACTACCTTATATGAGATTTTTAAACTTGTGATTTAGCTATTTGAAATATGTTCTTAACTTTTAACCTACAGAGAAATGAATGTCTGCAAATGTTAAAACTTGAACTTATTGGGAAAAATAAAATTGCAGGGCAGAGAGAATGGGAAAGAAAAAATTTTTCAGAGAAATTTGAGTCTAAAACCTGCATTTACAGTTCTTTCTGTTCTCTTAAATTTTGGATCATTTTACCAATTTATTATAATCAAGTGACGGGAGAAAAAGAATAGGAATGAAGTAGAAGCTATGTGAGCTATTTTCTGATTAATAAAAGATATTCAAGATTACGTGTTGGTAATATAAATACCTAGTTTTAATAGATAGCTTTCTATTAAAAGCTATCTCACTGTACCATCTTACAGTAAGAATATTTAAAGACAAGTTTAAGCGCATATCTTTTATAGACCTTGTCAGTAGAATTGAAAACAACACCATATACTCACCAGGTGCTTGGTAAGCTTTTATGTTGTTATTCTTGTTGTTTTTTTAACACCTTTATTTAACACAGATTTTTAAAATCGAGTTGAATTGGCAGCCATTTCAGAGAAATGGACAACAATTTCTGAGGTTTGATTTCTACGTACGCTTAGTGAACATCAGGAAGTAACTAAAACTCCTGGATTTTTGCTTGCTTGCAAATACAGCATTTTCAGAAGAGAATCAGAGCTCTCTTTTCTTAAAAGCAGTTCATTTAAAGTGATCCTCATTTAATAGAAGAATTGCAGGGGGACAACTTTTCCTTCCAACAGTAATTTAAATACTAACTAGGCTGATGTAATGGATTAGGATAATATTACTTTTTTAAAAATTGGTGATTTTTTTTCACTTTAATAAAGAACACACCAAGGCAAAATAAAGACAAATTACAGTGTATTAATTCAGTTATCAGTGAAGTAGTAGTTTGTATTTACTGCTAATAAATCTCGCTTTACAATTAATAAAAAGTTTATTTTCAGGTTTGATTGCTCTTGTTAAGAGAGAATCAACCGATAAAACTTGCTTACGGCATAGAACTGCTGCTGAGCTTTGTGTGAATTCAGTTTATTAAACCCCTGAGCCTCTTAAGAATGAAATTTTGCTATTTGCAGCAATGCAGATGGACTTGGAGAGTGTTATGCTCAGTGAAATAAGTCAAACAGAGAAAGACAAATACTGTGTGCGCTCATGTATATGTGGAATCTAAAAAATACAGCAAACTAGTGACTATAACAGAAAAGAAGCAGACTCACAGATATAGAGGGCAAAGCAGTGGTTACCAGTGGGGAGAGGGGAGGGAGCGGGGCAGTATAGTCAGGGGACTAAGAGGTACAAGCTGTGAGGTATAAAATAAGCTACAAGGATATACTGTAAAACACAGGGAATATAGCAAATATTTTATAATAACTGTCAATGGGATATAACCTTTAAAAATTGTGAATCACTATACTGTACACCAAAAACACCCCTATCTGCCATATAAAAGGGGATAACTTGGGGTCACAATCAGCTGATGACTTACTATATTTATTGATATGTTAATAATATATTCTCTATATGTATCATGTAAATATATCTTATCCTTATTACAAATACAGTGCTATACTATAATTATTAGCAGTAAGCTATATACCATTTAAAACAAGCCTGAACCATTTCAGTTTAATTGGAAACCTAATCCTGAGAAATGGACATAGCCAAATGCCCTATAATATTAAAGAATATAGGCTCAACTGTTTCCCCAGCTTAGTGTTGGCTTGAGGTACACGCTGTCGCAAAAACCGTTTTCTTAGTGACAGGCTGATCCACCATGGTTATGTAAGAATTTGGTGAAAGGTACTTCGTGATGGTTTTTTTTAGATCATTTCGGTTTTCGTGTGTATATTTTGGGGGAGGGGGTTTGGCTTTCAGGAATGGTAGTCTCATTTTTAAAAATAAAAAACCTGAAACCAGTTAATCCCACTTTCAGGTTAAACTTCATCTTGCCGTGTTCTTTCCTTCCTTTAGACCGTGCTTTGGTCACACTGACAAGTATCGACCTGCAAACCCATCATCTGATGGACTTAAATTTTGTATCAGCCAAACAGAGGGAGTGGCCAGCCTATGAATTTCATCCCCAAGCCAAGCATCTGAAATTGATGTTATTCTCCAGCAAGTGGCCACACCCTCTTCAGAATCATTGTTTCATTGCCGTGCCCTTTGTATACTCCTACAAACACACCCGTGCCTCTCCAAAAGTTATTCAAAATCATTTTTCTCTCTTATTGTTAAAAAGATAAGCTTTCAAGATAAGACTTAAAAATATGAAACCTCCTTTAGACCCACAATGTCAAAGAGCTTGAATTTTCAGCCAGGGCAGAGCTCTAACTCAGGACTTTATATGAATGCTCCTTAGGAGACAGATTGAGCCAAGATTTGCAGAGTTGAGATGCTGGATTAAAGCAGACAGACAGACAGACAATCTTTCAAGGAAAGGGTTTAACTGGATTGTTTGAAAAAAAAAAAAAGCACAAAGGTGAACATGGATAGAGATAAATGTTATTCTTTCTTCGGAGATGTCAATGAATGCAGGAGAATCAGCCAAAATTCCAGGGTTTTCCTTTTCCTCTTTTGTAACAGTCCAGGGACGTTATTGCCAGTGCCCACGATGACTAATCATTCTTAATTCTTCCAGCTCTAAACACAAGGCTGACCGATCCCTTAGAGAGCGGCCTTCTGGAGCAGCATTGTCCAATGGAGTTTTCTGCAATGACAGGAATGTTTGCTTTCTGCACCATCCAGTACGGAGCCACTTGCCATGTGGAGCTACTGAGCACTTGAAGGTGGCTAGTGTGACTCAGAAACTGACCTTCAAAACCTTATTTGGTTTTAATTAAAATGTAAATTTAAAAAGCCACATGTAGCTGGGGGCTGCACGTATTGGACAGTGTTACCACAGACAGTCAGAAAAGTGAGTCAGCCTCGCATAGAGTCCTCTTTATGGACGATACGAGCAAAAGGCCCCGCACATTCCAGCAGCGGGGGACCACCCCAGTGCTGACCACCGTGTGTGTGCTCTCTGTGTGGTGGACTCTACAGAGCTGCCGCGCACATCATGGCTGTGCTGCTGCTGTCATGTTCTCACATTTTTATTTATTTATTCATTTAAAATTGTCATCGGAGCATAGTTGGTTTACAGCGTTGTTAGTTGCAGGTGTACAGCAAAGCGAATCAGTTAGACATACAGCTATATCTGCTCTCTCATTTTTAGATTCTTTTCCTCATATTTTAAAATAGAACTGAATCCTCCCAGAACAGCCCCTGTGCGTGATATTGTTTGTTGTTGTTTAGTTGCTCAGTCATGTCTGACTCTTTGTGGTCCTGTGTGTAGCCCGCCAGGCTGCTCTGTCCATGGGATTCTCCAGCAAGAATACTGGAGTGGGTTGCCATGCCCTCCTCCAGGAGACCTGCCTGACCCATGAATTGAACCCACATCTGCTGGTTGGTAGGCAGATTCTTTACCACTGAGCCATCAGGGAAGCCCCCTTTGCCAAAAAAAAAAGATGATACTGTTACTCTTCTTTTCTTTTTGACTTGTGGAAAGAACGCTTAAAATGAGATCTAGCCTCTTCACAGATTTTTTCCACGTACAGTATAGTATTGTCATCCATAGGCGCTGTGCTGTACAGCACATCTTTAGAATGTATTCCTGTGGCATAACTGAAATTTCATACCAGTTGGTTAGTAACTTCCCATTGCCCCCTACCCCCAGCCCCTGGCAACCACCACTCCATTCTTTGCTTTCCTGAGTTTGACTGTTGTTGCTCAGAGACCCCGTCCCCAACTGGGTGGTCTCTTCCTTGTCCCAGAACCTCTCTGGGTCTTGGCTAGTTTGGTTGGTTGTGACGGTATGTCTAAGGTACTCTTAGAATTCTGGCTTTAGGATACGAGGTTTAGGGGCACATGTCTCGATTTGCCCTTCTAGAATTTTCTTCCACTACTTCGTCCTTCTTTTTTCTTTTTGTTTTTTGTCACTGCACCCTGTTGCCCAGGACTAAAGCTTCACCATCTATTTATCAACACATGTATTAATCTCTGCGTCTGAAAGGGTTTTACCTCCCGTGTTCTTCAGTACGGAGCCCCCTCAGACAAGACTGATTAAGAAGTTACAGCAACTCACTCATTCTGTAGACACAGGCCTCTCTCTTCCTCAAGGCCGCGAAAACTTCCTCCATAAATGGAGAGGGTCTTCTGACTGAATTACCGGTGACGTTTTCCGAGCCTGTCCTTGAGTAAGTGGACTTCTCCTGGTGGAGCTTAGCTTTCTTTGGCTCCCACCACTCTTAAGTCTTCAAAGACAAGGCAAGTGGGAGAGAAAGGGGACAGAGGGTACCTGGCAGGTGTGACCCTGCATCCCGGCGTACAGAGGAGGCTTCTGTCTGTGCCTGGGGAGACAGCCTGAGTGGGGCGGGCAGGTGTGGGCGGGGCTGCGCCGTCCTTAGGAAGCCCCCGTATGCACCCCACTGTCTCCCCCAGACCCGAGATCCTCCTGTCAGGTCCTGCCTCAGGATCACCCAAATTTCTTTAGGAAAATCACATTCATAAGCAGATTCCTGGGCTGCACGCCTCATTTGTGGAATTAGACCATTTCTCCCCGTACTCTCAGCCCTGTCTTCAGAGTTTGGGGGTTTCTAAGACATGCTGCTGCCAGGGTTCTACCCCTGACTGAGACTCTCTGGGGTGGGGTCTGGACATTGATGAATTTCAAACCGCTGCCCCCCGACCCCAGCAGGGCTGATGCAGCCTGCATCTGGCTCCATCCCAGAGGGGCCAGGATGTGCAGTAGGGGTCTTGGCTGGGATGATTCCCTTAGCTTACATGCGTGTGTGGTTTGTGCATGCTCAGTGGTCTCTGACTCTGTGTGACCACAGGACTGTAGCCTGCCAGGTTCCTCTATCCCTGGGATTTTCTAGGCAAGAATACTGGAGCGGGTTGACATGTTGGGTACCTGCTATGCATCCAGCCCCCCACTCTATGATGCTGGGTTTCAACATCTTTGCTTCATCTGCTTTTTGCAGTCTCATCTCTTTGGCTCCGCCCGTTGAGCATATGACCTCTGGGCCTGTGTCTCTGCGGTGACCTTTCCAGGTCCCATTTTCCAGCTCCTGCGAGCTGTGTCTTTCAGTGACACTGGGCCAAGTCCCCTCCTCCGTGCTGCCCTGCTTCCTGGCAGTCAGGGTACCAACCTTGGTTGCTCCTTCTCTCCCAGTGTGGTCCCCGAGTCCCTCAGCTGTGGTCCCCTTGCAACATCCTGTTCTCTAGTCCCTCTGATGCTGACCTAGTTCCAGCCTGTGCTGTCTCATGCCCCGGTTGATTAGCAAGGCCCCGAGTTGGCCTCTACCTCCTTAGCTCATTCTTCTCTCCGGTCTTCTTTCCTCGATGAGGAACTATAGGCCAGTTCACAGAACTCAGAGCAAAGCTCCTTAGGATTTCTTGATGAGCAAGGGCCGTCCACACCTCCCACACCTACCCCACCCTGCCTTCACAACCCCTGACCCCCAGGGCCCCTCCTCCAGGCCTTCCCGTGTGGTCCTCCTGTTCTTCTGCACCCCGCTCTGTGTTTGCTGATCGACACCTCTCTCACAGCCTGGTTCACAGGTCAGCTGCAAGCTTCCTTCCATGCCGTTGGCCAAACCCCTCATTCCCAAGGCCCCACACCTTCACCTGCACTTCTAGCTATGGGCTCACTTTTCTCCTCTTCTGGGGTTCCTGTGTAGCTACTCACAGGGCCCCCACTCCCACACCCGCCCCAAGTTCCATCCTGCAGGCAGGAGCCACAGTCACTGTCTGTACCCCAGGACAGGGGCCCTGCAAAACCCCTGTCACCATCACACACTCCCACCCAGGTGCCTGTGGCATGGGTTTTTTAAAATATAGTTTAAGAATTAATGTATTTGGCTGCACCAGGTCTTAGTCTCCACCAGCCTTCTTTGAAGGAGTGAGAATTTTGAGACACAGTTGGCAAGTCTTGGCAGTAGCGGAAGGATGCCAGGACCCGTCCCACTGTTGTCCCTTCCCTGTGTCATCTGCCCCTACTCCACTCCTGGCCCGGACTTAGCCAACCTGGCTGGACCCTGAGCCCCCTTTTTGAGCAGTTGCTTTGAAGGTACCCTCAGATGACTGAGGCAGACCCTTGAAGGTATCTCCCATCTTCCAGGGAGAGCCTGTAGGGTCCCTGGGGACAGCCAGGCCCCCCTGCTCTGGACAAATGCATAGAAATGAAGGGTGCTTTTCCATCTCCATTCTCCTGGAGAGAAAGGCCAGCAGCCCATCAGGAGAGGGGGAGAAACACTGGCAGGGGTTGAGCCAAGGCTCTGAGGGCTTCATCCAACTAGGCTGAACTGGAGAAGCTCCCAGAGCTCAACGCTGGTGAAGGAGGAGGAGACACAAGGCATCCAGAGATGCCTGCAGAGGCCTGAGGGAGGGTGCGAGGGCCGGGCTTATTTGAGGAACTACAAACACGTCAAGTATTTCAGTGTGGGGTGGACTTAGGGGTAGGACAGGCAGAGACGAGAGCTCCGGGTCTTAGAGCCCATCCTCAGGGGAGAGGGAGTGGCTGCCCAGCGGGCCCTGCAGAGCCCCTGGAGACCCTCACTGGGGACTTTCCCCTCCTGTTGCCACCACACTGGCTGGGCCTGGGCGTGGCCCCCCTGCGCCCTGCTGTCATCCCACCTCCGAGCCTTGCCAAGTGGCAGGCCTTTGCTGCCCCCGTGGTCAGGCCAGGGGATCCCTGGGCTTACCAGCAGGGGGGAATGACAGTCAAGCCCCACGGCACTGTGGCCTAAGGATGACCCGCTGCACGTTCCAAACTTAACCCTCAACCCAGAGTCCCTTTGGCATCTTTTATGGGGAAGAGCATGTGCCATTTTCCCTTCCCCCTCAGGTTTCCTCTGCTGTGGCCCCACAGGGCCAGGAGCACATGGGCAACCCCCCTTCCCAGGCCCCTCCAGGACCACAGCCTGAGAGGATGTGGGTGAGTCTGGATGACCCCCTGGAGCACCTCCCCACGAACCCAGCCAGCGCCTTCTCGGCTCTGTTGTCAGTCACTGGCTTGACAATCAAGGCACTGAGAAAGGACAATTCACAACAAGCCTACACAGAGAAGCCCTTTTATGTGCAAGAATGGCCCCGTCGTTCACTTCAGCACCATTTATGTTTCTTGATAGGAGTTACTGTACTTGAGAATGGTTGAGCAGCGTGGCTTTAAGCAGGGTGTTGGGTCATTGGATGTAAAGGACACTGAGAAGGTTCATTGTCCCCGGGCAGCGCAGTGGCCTGAGCCAGCATCCCGGGGTTGGATCCGAGTTGGCTGAGTGTGTGGGCGGTGCCAGCAGAGCCTCTGTCCTGGGGTTTGTAGGCTTTGTGGGGGTGGGGGGGGGCTGCCTCGTGGACGTAGGCCTGAGACAGGCCCGGCCAGCCCAGGGTCCCTCTGCAGAATGACACAGGGGCCCATGTGGGCAGTGGGGAGTTGTCCTCACCCACTCACACAAGCCAGAGAGGAAGCAGGCTGGTATACAATGAAAGGTCCCCACTAGAGTTTCACCCGAGAAGGACGACGGTTACTTATAACCCAAAGACTTGACGTGAATGCTCCGTCAGCTTGTGAGGGAGACCCACACACAGCCTCTGAACTTGCCACCAGCAGGTGGGCCTGTAGGAGGATCTGGACCAAGACCCAGTGCAGTTTTGGATATAGTCCAACATGCAGGAGGATCCAAAGACCCTGGGAACCCTTCTTTACCTGGACGCATCTACCCCTCCACCCTGCCCCCACCGTCATGGCGGGGATCCCTTCTTCCCAGCTCCCAGCCCTGCCATTCCTGTCCTGCCCTGAGAGGCCACTGATTGGCAGGGTCGTCAGCATCCAGGGCTCCCGTTCAGGTCAGGACCACAGCCCACAGTTGGCTCGAGCTCCATTTGAACTGGGAATGCCCAGAGTGTGTGCTCTCCATCTCTTGGGGCTGCACCTGAACTGGCCACATGGTCCCTGGGTACCGTGATCCAGGACATAAAAGGATCTGCTAGCCTTATTATTACTGCTGTCATTAGCTATTACTTGGTAGCGTTTCCTTGGCCCATGGTGTGGGGAATTTCTTTTTATCTTGCATCTTGATAACCATCCTTGTAATAGGTACTGCTCTCACCATTTTTTCCAACGAAGAAGTTGGCTCAGAGAGGGCAGGCCAGTGGCTGGAGGTCACACAGCTAGGAAGAGGCAGAGGTGGACCAAGTTGCTGTCCCACCTCTCCAAGGCCTGGACTCTGAGCAGTCTGAGCCTAGGCTCCTAAGCCCAGCTCACCCCCATCTCCAGGTGCTTCTGAGTCATGAATTATGGAAGAAGAAAAAGAAAGAACAAATCAGAAGCTCAGATGGGTGCTCTAGGGGCCTTACTTCCCTGCCTCCTCCTCCCAGCTGGGCCTCAAGGCTTCTGTAAACCACCCATGTGGCTCCTTGGGGCCCACTTTCTCTCGCCTCCGTACATATCAGTGAGTCATTTCCTCAACTTTTTTTTTTTTCCTTAGTTTTTTTTTTTCCTATTAGGAGGAAAAGTTTCCTTCACAATGATGATTTATGTCTGCCTCTGCAGATCAGTTTTTGAAGTGTTTCAAAGACTTGCAGAATTACTTTCTGTTGGAATATTAGATTTCTATCTCTGTAAAATTTAGAACCATATGCTCCCAACCCTGGGTATTGGCTTCTGTGCAGTATCCATCCTCAATTTTCTTTTTAATCCCAGATAATGATCCCACATCTGTCTCAGGGCAATTTAAACCTTAGCTGGAGAAAGACTGAAAGAATGGGGAATGGGTTCCTGCGTAGGAACACAATACCTGTTGGCCATGATTCCCCCAGGGTACCCACATAAGCAAGACGGGAAACCAGAGTAGATGGGTATGGGCTTCAGGGCTGGAGGAGAAGAGAGGCAGGGTAAGCGGCTGTAGCTCTCAGCACAGCGCTGAGCCCCCGAGCCTGTTGGTGAGAACCCTGGAGTACAGGGCTGAATTCAGATCCTGGGTTCAAATCCTGGCTGTGTCATGGGTCAGTGCTGTGTGCCCTTGAGCAAATTGCTTAAACTCTCTGTGCATCAGTTTCCAAATCTATAAAATAGTGGGACTCCCTCCCAGGGTGGACACAAGGACGGAATGAGTGCAGATGTGTAGCGCCCTGAGAACCGTGCCCGGCACATATTAGGAGCTCAGCCTTGTTGCAGTGAGAACAGACTGGCTTCTGGAAAGGACTTTTCAGAACAGTTGGGATGTTTTCCATCCAGTGACAAGCAGGAGTAATTCCTGTTTTATATAGGCTGAGACAGTTGACAGCTTTAGCAAAGTGCCCACCCAAAATCAGAAGATTCATATCACAGCCCTCCGGAAGCTGATGTGATCTGTTGTTTAGTTAACGTATCCCTGCCACACCAAGCTCCATGTGGGATCTGGCTGTCTTCCTCTCTCTGGATGTGCTGTTGCTTCTTGGTGAATGAGATTAGGTCTGGGATTGGCCCCAGTTCTGGAAGCTGGACTGGTCCTATCAAAGTGCCCTCATTCTTTGTGTATTTGCACTTGATTCATTGCTTTTGTCTGTGACTCCCTGGGCCATAGGTCAGGGGAGAGGGGAAGTGTCACAGTGTCACCTGCCGTTATGTACTTCACTCTATCTTTGAAAGACACCTGCTTACCTGACTCCTGTCCAATTGGAGAAAGCTCCTCTTGCGATCTCAGCCTAAGGTTTCATCTAGCGGTGTGGTCCTCTCTAGGTCAGCTGGGGATCTGCGGGCCAACTCAGGTTTCTCCTGGGCGCTTCTGCCCCATTGGAGTCCCACAGGTGAAGCAGACATCCGATGATGGCCTGGGGGTTTCAGGCCATTATGTACAATAAGAGGTGTGATTCAGGGACCCACCCAACCCTCCCTGCCTCAGATGTTCCCTCTGGGATATCTTTGCCTCGTAGCCAAGAGGTGGGTGCCTTTCTAGGGACCACAGATCTCTCCTGTAGTTGCCAGGCACCCCAGCGAGCTGACTGCACAGGCCCCAAGCCTGCTGTCATCTCTGGCACCTTCATCTCCTTCAGGCCTGTACCCACCCCATCTCCAGAATTGCTACTGGAGCAGAGGCCACCACCTCCCTTCTCGGAGCCCCACCCTGGCCTCTAGTTCTTCCTGTCTCCAGCCTCTGTCCCATCCCCATTCATACAGCATCCAGGGTGGGCTTGCGAAACACAAATCTGATCACATCATGTCTCCTGTTTCCCTCTTGCCGGCCTCGGGCTCCAGCTTCCTGTATTTCTTCATAACACACCGCAGTTTCGGCAATCTGCTTTGTTCTTCTTGCCCCCACTAGCTGGTTGCTCATCTCTAGGGTGGCCTTACTGCCATGGCTCAGGGTGGACAGAGAGGGAAGCCCTAGAGAGTCAAAAGACAGGAATGTCTGGGAACCCATCTACTAAGAAGCCAGGAGGACCTAGTGGAGGTAACAAGGCTGGTGCAGGCAGGTGGAGAAGGAAGCACCCCCGCCCCCTTCCAGCCTACCACCCATCTGTCATTTCTCCTTCTGACAGCCAGCCAGGGGCTTCCCAAGGCAGCTGGTGTACATGCTTCTGGGGAGCTTGGAGGACGGGTCTCTTCTCACCAGGAAAAAGATGGTAATGCTGGACTAGCTCCTGGTGGCTGAAATCTTGGCTAAGTTAGGATGAACAGAGATTTGCCTTTGGTGCCAGGTTTCTCACACATTATCTCAGTTCCTGCTTGCTCAGTCACTCAGTCACGTCTGACTCTTTGCAGCCCCGTGGACTGTAGCCTGCCAGGCTCCTCTGTCCCTGGGATTCTCCAGGCAAGAATACTGGAGTGGGTTGCCATTTTCTCCTCCATATCTCAGTTCATCTCTACTCAGACTTTGTGGGGGTAGATTGTACATTTCCCATGTGACTAATAAGGACACTGAGGATCAGAGAAGCTGATACTGCGCCCCTGCCCCGACCTGGTCTATCAGCCAAGCCTAAGAGGAACTAACCTGCTAGAAACAAGTAAGCAAACCCTCTCGGCCATAATGAGATCAAACCAGTTTATCTTCAGGTCACGGCCAAGACGAGGTCCCTCAGTGAGGATGGCTCAGATACGGTGATGGTCTGTGAAGCCAGGTGGACAGTTTTCCCTGCAAAAATCTAGAAACTGCCCAAGTCTGTCCAGGAGAAGAGTTGTTCAGCCTCATCAGTATGTCAGCCGGATGGCCCCTTACCTCGTCTGGAGCTCTTGAGGTCTGACAACAGGTCAGGTGTGGTCAGTCTCCAGACGGAGCACTGACAGCAGCAGGAAAGCAAAGGGCAGGGGAGGTGGAGAGAACAGCAGGAAGAGAAACCTCCTCTACAGGACCTGGTGCTGTCCACGTCCATATCAGCAGTGAGGGTTTTGAGTAGAGATTGTCACCAAGTCCAAGCTTACACTGCTTGCAGGAGTAGCAACTTTATTCAGAAAGCCAGCAGACCAATAAGATGGTGGACTGATGTCCCAAAGAGCCATCTTGCCTGGGTATGTGTGCTAGTCTCTATTATAGAGCAAAGAGAGGGAGATGAGGAGGTGAAATAAGAAAGGTGATAAACTATTGCAAGTATTTCCTAGTTTTGACCAGAGTCCAGGGAGGATATATAAATTTCTTCTTCCCTGCAGCCATTCACAGGTAGGCCTGGTCATGATAGTTATTTCTCTGAGCATCCTAAAGGAGATCAGTCCTGGGTGTTCATTTGAAGGACTGATGTTGAAGCTGAAACTCCAATACTTTGGCCACCTCATGCGAAGAGTTGACTCATTGGAAAAGACCCTGATGCTGGGAAAGATTGAGGGCAGGAGGAGAAGGGGACGACAGAGAATGAGATGGTTGGATGGCATCACCGACTCGATGGACGTGGGTTTGGGTGGACTCCGGGAGTTGGTGATGGACAGGGAGGCCTGGTGTGCTGCGGTTCATGGGGTCGCAAAGAATTGGACACGACTGAGGGACTGAACTAAATTGAAACAAAGGTATTGTAACTGAACACCCAGGCAGCAGGTGCAGGTTTCCTGGAGATGGGCCATTACATATGCCTTAAAAGCTATAGGCAGCATGCCTTTAGATTAACTTGTAGCAAAAAAATCACTTCTTAGCCTTTTGGCTAAGATCAAGCATAGTAACTTGTAGCAAAAGAAATAAAGGGTAAAGTGAAAGAATCAGATTTGATATGGAGTCAGATTTGTTCTTCTGTGTTACCAGATCTTCACAGATGATGACAATAGGGTACAATGGAGCTTTAGTCAGAGCAGCTGTAACAGTGGGGCCACGATAGAAAGATTGTAAGGTGATAGTCAAAGGGGAAAAGACCAAAGAACTCAGAAAACAAGAAATCGAGGTGCTTCTTGACCTTGTCCTTGGGGGAGACCAGTCACACCCTCGAGTCTCATTTTGTGCTCATGAACAGGCTGCAGTTTCGGATGCTGGTATTGGTCACACAGACTCAAGCTCCGTGCTGCACGCAGATGGAGTCCCAGCCGGTTGGTGGCATCACACAGGGGTTACCTTTACCTGTTCATTGTTGTCTAGTCACTCAGGCATGTCTGACTCTTTTGCAGCCCCTGGACTGAAGCCCACCAGGCTCCTCTGTCCATGGAATTTCCCAGGCAAAAATACTGCAGTAGGTTGCCATTTCCTTCGGCAGGGGATCTTCCCGACCCAGGGACTGAACCCGAGTCTCCCTGCATTGCTCGTGGGCTCTTTACCGCTGAGCCACCTGGGAAGGCCTGTGTAAATAAAGGGGCTTCCAGTCCAGGCTCCAGCTGCAGCTGAGCCTGCTCCTGATGCTGGCAGTGCGGGCCCAGCAGGGGATGAGGGTGGCCTCGAGGGTGGAGGTGAAGGGGGATTAAGGTTGAAAGATGGTGAAGAGTAACACAAGGCCCTTGCTTCCAAGAGGAGTCGCAAGACAGTCCCATCCCAGTATTAGCTGGGCATTCAGAGCTTCAGAGACTCCCGAGGGAAACACCCTGATTTGGTAAACATAATCCTGGGCTGGGGCATGAGCCTGCTCTGTCACCTCATCACCTCATTGCTGTCAGGTCGCCTCTTCTGCAAAATAGCACCACCCGCTGCAGGGCTTCCACGTCACGTTTGTATAGACACGGCCCGCATTCAGGTCTGCAGTATGCTTTCAAACACTGATACTCTAACGGCTGAGTCCACCCTGGCCCCGTAACTCGATAAGGTAGTGTTGGTTTTTTATAGTTACCGTCTTGTGATTCCTCATGAGCAACTCACAAAGCACTTGTGATCCAACTGGACCGTCTCCATGAAAACATGAGGATCACACACAGCTTAATAACGATTAGCACCAGGGCTGAGGAAAGGAATAGCCCAGAGAATCTAGACCAGGAGGAAATCTAGGGGCACCGGCCATGAGATGAGGTGTTGCAGGTGGTCTGCACTCCTCCAGGGACGCCCCCCATGCAGTCGACTATGCGGACTCTCCATCCTGAAATAATTTGGCCATGTAGCAAATCAAATGGCTCTTCTCCAGGCTGGAGTGGTCCTGCCTCAGTCCATTTGTTTTAGGAGTATGGACCAGTGCTCCAATAACTTTATATCTGGTACTGTAGGGTGAAAAATAGAGGGGAATCATTAAGTAGTCCCAGGGAGGAAAATGGAAGCTGCCCTGCACTCCAGTGAACAGTGACTTTGTGCAAGTAGAGTTAGATCCAGTTATGAAAGAGAAAGTACAAGGTGTTTCAATAGCTGCAAATCCTATGAGCAGTGAAAATGTCCCCAGCATCTTTAAAAAGAAAAAAAAAAACAAACTTCAATCCCTAAAATAAACATTTTTCTATACAACATAAAAAATTCTAAATTTTACTCTGTAGTCTTATAGTCTGTGATGGCTCTGAGAATACTGAGTTTTTTTTTCTTCCTAGAACTGAGGGGAAAATCCTTTACATTCCACCTGAGATTTTTTTTTTAATACCAAAGAGGATATTGTTTATAATTAATATGTATTCTCCTGATTAATAATAATTTGATATAAATTATTCTGTTTTCCTATCAATTTGTTAAAATGAGACAGGGTGAGGGTTTTTTCCTCTCCTGCTAACATGAAGTTTTCTCTATTGTCAGTGGCATCACAAGACAGTTGGGCAGTGATTTCTATACTGAAAATAGGAATGACCCCATTATCCCACCTGGTTAAATTTATACCCTCTTCAAAATTCTGTTAATTTTTCTATTAATACTTGGTTCTGTGGAGTCTAATTAGTACTTCTGGAGAGTCTAATGAGAGCCTCGATACAGACTTTTAGCAAACCCAGACTTAGTTCCTTTCTAAATAATGAATTTATTGAACCCCTTCTCCTGAACGTAGAAGCTATAATATGGATGCCAATGTTTCGTGATCAAAATTTGATGAATATATTACAAATCCCAGCTGCACTCAAAGGAAGTAGTTTGGCTAGATGTTGAAGGCAGGAAGAAAATTCCACAGCTTTGTGAACTCAAGTTAGAATGTCAATTGCCCAAAAGAGGGTTTTGTTTTTTTTTTTTTTTTTCAAAAAAGGGAGATTCACTTTTAAAAATTGGCAGGCTAACTAACCACAGCAGATTTGGAATTCCAGTCCTGACCGGGAAGCAGGGAAAAAACATCCTCAAATGTACTATTAAGAAGTGGCTGTTTATGGGCAGAATACAAATTGATGATACTGTTAGCATAAACACAGCATATATTTGAAACACTAGCCGATAATACGTATATTGTCTCCCCAAACCTATGATAGATTTGGTGGATGAACGCTGGATGCTGTACCTCCTGAAGTGTGTAGGTAGAGAAGCAGGGGTAATGTGCGTGCCAGGCCCTCACGTTCACATTCAGACAGATTCTCGCTGGCAGCCATGTTCGTCTGTGAGTGGTGGAAAAAATAAAGGAAGCTGAAGGTGATCAGTCCCATCGTGGGTCTGGTAAATGAAAAATCTACATGTGTGAGACAGTAGTTTTGCAGTCCGAGGAACACAGATAAGAAAGTGCAAGGCGTTGAAATTGTGTTGCTTCTAACAAAGCTTTTAGGAATAGACACGTAAGTGAGAACGACTTAAATTGATTTTTTTTTAAGTCCTTTCCTGTGTGGAGTCGAGTGACCCCAAAGCCTTTGGAGGCATGTAGGAGGTGACAGAGGGCTAGTGGCTTTCTGTTTTAGAAGCGCCCGAGCAAATTAGAACAGAAACGTTGCCCAAACAGTCTGTGTTTGCTGGAGACCTGCACAGGGAACAATGAGGCGATCGGCTTTGTTTGCATACAGGGACTTTGCAGAAAAGCTCCAGCTATAAAATACTGACACCCTCAGCGTGCCCCCAAGTTCCTCACGTCACCCAGGGAATTATGAAGGAGAACGGTGTCCTGTTGGGGCTGGGTCTGTGTATGTTTGCTGTACCACAGTCAGCGCGCCTCTCCTCTCATTTTCTGAAACTGACCAATACTTTCCTGGGGACAGAGGAGGAAAAATGGTGTGGTCCTGGGTATTCATTTCGTGACACTGCCCACAAGGGCACACTGGCCTGTAGGCTGGATGCCAGCCACCAGCCCATCATTTCTCAGTGAAAAGAACCTTTCAGCTCGGTTACCTCCTGGAGAGAGCTGATTTTCCAGCAGTCAGGCTTGATCTGGGTAAATAATTAGAGATCTGGAGAGCGAAGACATCGCCCTAGTGCTGTCTGTGATTCTGCTAGTATAGCCAGACCCCGAGATTCCATCCTTGCTACAATCTCAACTGTTGTCTTTCTCTAAAGATGCAGAGAAAGAGGGAGGGAGGAGGAAGGGAGGAAGAAACGGCAACAAAGCCGGTTGCTTGCGTTTGTCTCGGAAGAATTAATGGCATTTTTCATTCTTTGGGTGAAAACATGAAAATTGCTGCGGTTCTTTATCTGCACATAAGAAGGTGAATCTCAGTCTACCTCCCTCTCCCTAACCACTCTCACCTCCCAGGCCATGCATGCTCAGTGCAATTACTTTGGCATATTGATTTATTTTTAAAACTATATTACCCCTCGTTTACTGGAATTTGCAGGGCTCTGGGTCATGCAGGCGGATCACATTTCTCATAAAGCAGAGCCTGAAGTAGTTAATAGGTTGTTGTTGAACTTTTGCAGCTGCTCATTAAAAGCCAAATTTAAAAAAAAAAAAAAGAAAGAAAAAGAAATATTGGTTGTTATAGAGCGTGTATGTCACTCTAAAAATTTCCATTATTCTGAAACTTTATCACATTTTATCCTGTCCGTGTGAAGAGAGTAAGGAATTGATAAAATTATTCCAAGGTTCTAGTGAAATTCCCAGTTTTTCTCTCATTTGTGTCTTCTGTTGCAACCTCTATAGTTTATTAGACCATTAATTCTCATTGATTAAGAATCATGATCACAGGGGCAATCTGATTTCCTGAAAAATAGTAATTATACTAGTGGAGTTTTATTACTTTGAAGGAAGCTATATAGATAAGAGTGAATACTAAGAAATGGGGAAAGGTAACATAATTAAGAATAGTTACAATGTACAACAGGCATGTTTAACATGGTTCCATGTTAACTACCAAAGTCCTTTAACAATTTCCCAACCAAGAACTGGAAGACACAATGAAGAAACAAAGGCTGTGAGTTTTGGTGGCTTCCTTTTCTGAAGGTACAGGATTCTGAGGGTCAAGAAGGGTGGAAGCCAGGCACTCCCCCACCCATGGCCCACCATCACAGAACAATTTATAACAGCTCGCAAAATTAGTGAGTCCTTCCCTGAGTTGAACTGCAGACTTTTCTGGCAGATACCAGCTGAACTGGTAACCTGGCTCGCTTCCGTCACCAACCTGGCAGGCCTTGCTGGGTGTTGGGGGTGGGTGTGACAAACCTAGATGGTCTGACCCATCCTGGAGTTAAGTGACCCCGCCAAAGGTGGGGGATACAATGGTGCCATGTATGTCTCCTGCTCACCTGCATTCAGACCAACTCTCCTCACCAGAGATTTTTTTTCCTTTTTAATTTTTCATCTATTCAGTGAAACAGTTCATTTTGGAACTAAAAGCAGCAAAAGTTGATTGATGTTAACTATGGCACCTCTGAACGGATTAAACCTAATCCCTTCCTTTCCTTCCTTCCTTCCTTCCTTCTCTCCTTTTCCCTCCCCCTTTACTCCCTTCCTCCTTCCCTCCTCCTTTCCTCCCCAAACCCAAGGGAGGCTAGAAGGCTTTTCCTGGCAGGAGAGGGAGGTCCCTGGGGACTCTATGCCAGTAGGGTAGGTACCTTAAGAAAGAACATGGGGTGTCAGGAGTCTGGGGGCCAGGAGCCTCCCAAGTGCTTTCTGGTCTCACACAAAGGGGATTGGGATTTTTTTTTTAATCTTGGGACGTGATTGTCCACAGCTATGGGACAACCTCCCGTGTAGTCTAAGGACTTGAGTATTTTGGGATGTCCTAAAAGAATCCTCTGGAGGTAAACAACGTGTAGGACCCCCTCTCTGCAATGCCACTGGCAGGTTACCGCTTTCCAAGCAAAGCCAGACTCCGGCCCTGCCCGAGGTGAAGTCTTTGTCTGCCTGCGCGCCCGGCCGCTCCGGCTTTGGATTGATTTTTGGCCCCCGCGGCAGCAAGTTGGGGGCTGGCTCGGAGGGTGGAGGCGGCTTGGGGGCGGAGTGTGGACTGGCATCCCCGGCTGCAGGGAGCCCACTGCTGCACCAGGATTTTCTTTTTTTTTTTAACTTGGAATTTCCAGATTACAAGAAAGAGGTTTCTCCTGGATCTGAGGGAGCCATTAACATCTATTAGCAACGCCGATGGGGTAAGTAGCAGAGTGGCGCTCGGGGCTCCAGTCGGGTGTGCGGTCCTCCCGAGCTCGAGCATCGGCCGCCCTGCGCTCCGGCTGGATGCGCTCCAGGGCCGGCGGGGTCGTGGTCGGCTGCCTGCTCTCTCCGACCCCTGCCCAAGGTAAGGGGTCCTCGCCGGGGCTCCCGTGGCTGTCCTCTCCCCCCTCCCAGGACTTTTTGGCAGGGCGTCTTCTCTGGCGGGTGAATTACTTGTCATTGCTCCCAGGGCGCTGCCGGCCGCCTTCCCGGGGACCGTCCTTTCAGATTTGGTGATCCGCCCCGACACCCACCGGAGTCTCTCCCTAGAGGTGGTGCTTATGCATATTCATTTTGTCTGGTAGCCAGCTACGCGACTTGCCATTGCAGGTTGATTTATTGATGTGCGTGTAAAGTGTGTTTTATTTGAGTAATTAGCATTCCTGAATTCGTGGAATCGTCTACTCGTCCCAGATCAAAGACAAAAGGTGGTCCTGCCACCTCCCCCCACCCCTTCATTTTCTACCTAGTGACCACTGACTTCTGTTGTTTTAGGGAAAGCTCGTTAGCAATGGCAGATTCTGAGCCCCACCCCACCCCCCAGAGGAATCACTGAATTCAGTATTAGTGTTGGTAAATAAAGCATACAGTTATTTTTAAAAGCCCAGCATTTGAGAACTAACTTGTTCGGGGCTCTGTGTCCACTGAGTGGACAGTGTGGTGTGTTGTTTCAGTTTGGGGTTCATTCCAGGATTGCTCTTACTTCTGTGAAACAGTCCACGGCATGTTCCCATCAAGGTCTATAACAAGAAATGTTGCCTTTCATTACAAAGGAAACTGCAGTGAAAGGGAGACACGACTTCAGCTGTATATTCTATTTTCTTATTTTGTTCAACTGTGGTTTTCATCTTTCCATGATCCCAGCCCTCTCACATCCATCTATAACCCTATCATTAAGCAAAATATTACCTCCGCGGACTTGCTTATATTTTTTCAGGAGCTCTATTATGCCTATAAATTTGACCTGGATGACGTTACTATTTTGATAGGTTATTCTGTCATACAGGAAGTCACAGTGTATGGATCAGTATGTCCATGTGAACCACCCCCCTCCCCCAGTCACATTAGCTAAATTGTTTCTAAAAGATATTTTTAGGCCAGTGAACACTTAGCAAAAATGTCTCTACAGATCCTGATAGAACTATTTTTAGATTCAGTACTTTAAAAGCCTGTTCAACCCAACCAGTTCCAATCAATGTAAATGTGCTCCTAACAAAAGATCTTTATATTGTTAGTGATTAAATCATTACACATTTCCTTTATGGAATTAACTGATCTGAAAAAAAATTCTCACCCCATGAAATATTATTCTGATTTTAAACTCTAGAAAAAAGTATACATTTCTTGTATTTTCAAGGGAAGAAGTCATGTAAGAATGAATCACTCTAGTATAGAACATTTGTTTGGGTTTTATCTTTTCTGCAGACTTACTGTATATTCTATTTGATATGCCTCTGTTACTTTTTTTAAATGATCTAAATTTTCAGTCTGTTGCCAATTAGTATTCTGTATAAAATAGATGAATGTATAGTGCATATACACGTGTAGGATTTAATCCATGGGTAGAAGCAACAGCCATTAGGGTAAGACTAATGAAGTGTCTGCCTCTATGAGAAACAGCAAGAGGGAAACCACTCCAGATCAATAACTTATAGGTAACCTGCATGAAAAGGGGCCCCAAAGCTTTTCTCTTCAAGTATTAAACAAGCTTTCCCTGATTGTATCGTATTCATGTTGGAAGGGTTAAGTCAAAGTGAGAGGACCAAACGTTAACTAGGCGATATATTGTTTCTTTGTTATTTTCTACAAACATTTTTGACATGCCTCGATTGCTGAAAAGTAATCATAAACTCGATGTTCTGAAGATGGCATGAGGCTAGATGTTTAACAGGAACAGCAGAGATGAGCGACTCTGGCACGTAGGCGCAGGGTGTGTTTGGTGTGTCTTTGTGCCTGCTTTATAGTGAGGCACATCACCCTTGTCTGTGAGCTCTGGTACTGACGTATCGAGCACAGAATGAATATGTAACGACTTAACACAGCAGTAATACATCTAGCATGTAAGCAGTTACATAGTTCTTTCGAGATCATGAGAATAGCAGAAATTTACCATGGACAGAATGTCAGGAAGCAAAGAATTAAGGTGAGCTGGGTTGACTGTCTCTAAGCAAAGAGATACTCTGTCTTGAAATGTGTATTTTTGAGTGAGAACACAGTAATCACCAGCACCGCCTCAATCACCAGCACCGCCTCTCTTGGTACTATCTGTGTGGTCTTTTGTTCACTATACATGGAGTTGGCACTGAATCCCTGGGGAGGATAATGGTGTATACCATCTTTTACTGAGAGTCTGAATCCTCTTGTGCTCCTACGAGGTACGCACAAATGTTTGTTTATTAGAGAGTAACCCATGCAAACATGCATTTGTGCGGTCTTCTTTTCAATTCATTGAAAAAATTACAGAGAATTTTTTCTTGAAGCTCCATTCAAGACCATTACCATCAGAGCACTAGTTGAAATTTTTTTTTTTTAGCCTAGAAAGTCACCCTCTTCCCTACCAGAAACTCTTTAATTATTTAAAAGAGAGGTATGTGGTTTGGTTGGTTGGTTGGTTAGGCTTCTGTCCTAAGAAAGAACAGCAAATGAAATATTCCTCAGTATCAGAAACATTTGACGCAAACCTTCTATTTGATTGATTCAAGGATTCACATATGTATTTTCACCCCCATTTTGGCGAATAATTGAAAGGGAACTGTTTAATATAAAAGCCTGTACCTGAACAACATGATACTATATCTGTCTGTTGTGGTTGAATCAGAAGCAAGGGGAAAGTCATTTCCACTTTGCGACCACCATTGGTCCTGTCTTATTTATCAAGGGTGATGCTGCGAATGAATTTCTGGGGAGTATTAGAGATTATGTGTGTAGTTATTTCCTGACACACAAAACTGTTGTTTTTTAAATGCAGCTCAACATGGGATGGAATTCTTTGCACTTTCTGTGCACTGGGGGCAGTTATCCCACTAGGATGCTTTGAATTCCCCTAAAAATTAGATGGAATGAAAAAAAAAAAAAAAAACCTTGTTGTGTTGATAGAGTTAGGCTCCTGTCATAGACGGTATGTGACCTCTAACCACCTTTGAGTCAAAGCTGTCTCTGGTCTCACTTTAACATTATCATTTTGGGGGTTATGGTGATCCCCCCTAAAAAAAGTCCACATCTTCTGTATGCTTGAAAAGGACCTGATTTTGGTGTACTTTTGTAGAGCTTCGTTCCAGGGAGACAGTAAAATACCTTAGTGGTTTCATCTTTACATAATTTACGTATTTTAAGCTCTCTATTCCAGGTCAGTGGCCTATTTTGCTACTCTGGATGGTTGACCAGTGTTAAAGCCAGCGGATCTTAGGATAAATGAAGAGTGACTGTAGGCCACCCCAGAGGCCATCAGTAACCAGTTTCTAATAGATTCAAAGAGAAAGCTCTCACCCTTTCTTCAAACTTGATCCCAAACTCAGTGCCCTCCTGCCTGATAATCATTAATGATTCACATGGAATTTGATTTCCAGTGAAGTTTCCATGTCTGTGCCCCAGAGGATTTCCTCATAATGGTCTCTGGATGGCTGAGAGGTTAAATAAGCCCTTTCCCTCTATGCTTCAAGGATAACCACACAAAAATCAAGTGTACAGTAACATCAAGGTGTTGTTTAATTACTAGACAGCTGATGGTCTTTGAACTGAAAAGTGAAATTTAAGAAATTTCTTAAATTGCATGGCAAGTACTGGATACTAGATACCAGTCCCACAGCCTCAAGATAAACTTTGGTGCCGCATTTTCACACAGAATCTAAAGCATCACCTTCACACCACTGTGGAACTGATTGTCACATGCACCTAAGTAAACATGGATGTGTTGAAGTGTAGGAATGTGTGTTCATCTGGGCCAGGGACTTAATCAGGCTGGGCAGTTCAGCAGTCTGCATTTTGCTTAACCACAAAATCCTTACGACCAGGGCCTGTCAGGATGCAGATGGATGCTTGTGGTTGTATGGGACAGGTATGCTGGTCCGTGGTTGTGGTCACCTCTTAAACAGACCCTCTCTCCTGTTCTGAAGTCTTTCCCCTCTTCCACAGAAGCTTGACTGAACACTGGGAGTGCTTGTGTCTTTTCAAATTACAGTGTTCCCTGGATATGCCCAGGAACATATGGAATTGTGTTGGTTAACGAAGGGGAAACGTGGAAGAAAGTGCTTAAGTTGGGAGGCTGGGATTGATATATGCACTGCACTATAAATAAAATAGGTAACTATTAAGGACCTACTGTGTAGCACAGAGAACTCTACTCAATGCTCTGTAATAACCTATATGGGAGAAGAACCTGTAAACGAATGAATATATGTAATGGGTAAGTGATTCACTTTGCTGTACATCTAAAATTTAACATTTTCAATCTACTCCAGTGAAATTTTTTTTAAAAAGCTAGAGGTAGTCAGAGAAGTAAGAGCCTGGGAGGAAAGCCTTGGCAGAGGCCCTCCCTTGTCTGTGTCTGTGATGGAGCAGATAAACACAGGTGGTCAAGGGCATTGGTGGCAGGTTGGCAGAACATGAAGAACCCCATGCCCAGGAAGACGGTAGACCGGAAATGCTAACTGAGGGATCGCTTCCTGTGTGCTGTGTGGGTTGTAGGGACCCAGGAGACCCCTCCGCTGTGCTTCCACCTCCACACCCCCGGGGGGTTCAAGTCCCCGTCCTGGTTCAGAGCTGCCGTCCCTGGTGCTCCCAGGGAAGACTCCACGGTGGTGGCAGCCACCGAAGCCTGATTAAGATGCTGCTCTTGTTCTCAATGACAGTCTTAACAGGACAGGAATCGGGTTGAACCAGTTGAAACCACTAGCATTCAGCCATTTCTGACCTACAAAACCAGCAGCTACTCATTTCCCAGTTTGTCACCTTGCTCTCCTTCTCACACAACCAGATCACAGAATTCCCTTGCCTGCAAAATGTCCTACTGGCTTCTCAGTGGGCTCAGAATAAAATCCAGGCTCTTCACCTTGGCCTCCTCTGTGACTCTTCAGGACCTGGCTCCTGCCTGCCCTTCTTCCCCTACCTTCTTCCCCTGCCCTGGTCCTGTTCGCCAGCTCCTTCTTCCTCTGAACTGGCGTCCTCGCCTCGGAGAAGTTCCTGGAGCTCAAGTCAGGATCTTTGTATCTGCCCTGTGCATTTTGTGTAGCTCCTGATAATCTGAACCTCAACTCAGATGTCACCTCCTCAGAGAGGCCTTTCCTGAGCCTTCTGTCTAAGGGAAGTTTCCCTCCTAACCCTATTAGCTCATTGCAATTTTTTTTTTTCCAGGTGCTTTATCCCTATCTAAAATTACTTTTTCCCTTACTTTTTTTTTTTTTTTTTAAAAAGTTGAAGTATAGTTGATTTATAGGCACAACAATACTCTGTGGTACAGCAATACACAACCACACATTCTTTTTAATATTCTTTTCCATTATGATTTATTGCAGAATACTGACTGTAGTTCTCTGTGCTCTATGGTAGGACCTTATTGTTTCTCCATTCTAAGTGCAATAGTTGGCGCCTGCCACCCCCAGCCTTGCAGTCCATCCCTCTCCCTCCGCCCTAGACATAGAGAACAGCCTTGGGCTTTCCTTGCTGCGTAATTGTCATCTCCTTCACGACAGTGGAGAAGAGAACAGACACTCTGCCTGGCTTGTTCTTCGCTCTGTCCTCCCTGCCTGGCCACACAGCAGCGAGGGGCTCAGTATGGATTTGTTGGGTGGACACACTGCGAACGCCTCGCTCACAGCTCTGAACCCTCTCCAGTCACAGCCACTGCGGAGCCTGGCCCCGAGCAGCCAGGGCTGCCAGTCAGAGGAACCTCCGCCCTACCCTGTGCTGACTGTCCGCCTGCTAACACCTCTTCCAGGAAGTGGGAGTGAGGGCTGGTGGAGGTCTGTGTCTCCATTCATCCTCTGCCAGTATTGCTTAAGGTTCCCTGGACAGTTCTTGTAAGAGACAGCCAACCCGTGATGCTTCCCCTGCTTGCTGGAGCCCCTTCCTCATCTCACCCTCCTGTCCTGCTCCTGCTAAACCATCCTCCCTTGAACTCCTGTTGCAGGAAGCGCTCTTGGGGGGGAAATCTCAGGCTCGTGAAGGTGCAGTAGATTTTGTGATGTTTTTCTAAAATTAAATCTTGTTCAGTAAGTTGCAGGACTACCAGGGTGATCTAATAATAGCTAACAATGAATGTGGTTTGGCACACGTGGTTACCCGCAAATGCAGGACACACGAATTTGATCCCTGGGTTGGGGAGATCCCCTGGAGAAGGAAATGGCAACCCACTCCAGTGTTCTTGCCTGGAGACCCCCGTGGACAGAGGAGCCTGGCGAACTACAGTGCATGGGGGTCTCAAAGAGTCAGACACGGCTGAGCACGCACACACTAACAGTGAATAAGGACTTGGTTTTACGTCTGAACATTTAACCCTTACAGCAGTCCTGTGAGGTATCGTCCCCGTTGAACAGACGAGGAAACTGAGGCATGGCGGCACTGAATAGCTGACTGAAGGTCCTAGCAGTCAGCAGCAGAGCTGAGCGCAGGCGACCCACAGCCAGGCTGGCTCTCTTAACCTCCTCTCCCGACCACAGTACCCTGGCTCTTCACTCGGGCTTTTTGCCCACAGCCTCGGTCCCTCCTTTTGAGTCCCTCTGTCCCTGCCTTTTTTCCTTTTCTTGGATTCTTGCACCACCTCCCCTCGAAGTGGCATGGGCACCTCAGCGTGCCAGGAGGCCATGAGAAGGTGTTACTGATCATTTTGCCCTGTGACACTGGCCGCAGCGTTGAGGCCAGCTGATGGACTTCTGTCCTCAGGATCCAGCTCTGTGATCCAGTACTTGTTGACGGAGCTTCCGCCTGGCTCTGTCCAGCCCTTTGAGCCAAACGCATGTTCCTGCCCCTCTCAGCTGTGTTTCCCTTCTGTCCTCAAAGTGCCCACCTCCCAGAGGTATTCTAAGCATCAAACAGGATAGCGTTTTTAAAGTACTGAGAAATCCTGGCTCCCAGTAAGCACTCAGTGGATATCAAGTGTGATTATTCTTTTTATAGTAGTTGTTAGGAGAGGAGGACAGGACCCTCAGGGAGGGAGGGATTGAGGGGAAGGCTGTCTTCTCTGCTGAGCCTTTTTTTTTAAATTTATTGGATTTTAGTTGATTTACAATTTGTGCTCATTTCAGGTGTACAACAAAGTGATTCAGTTATACATATATTCGTTTTTTTTTAATTCTTTTCTCATATCGGTTATCACAGAGTAGAGTTCCCTGTGCTATACAGTAGGTTCTTGTTTGTTATTTATCTTATATGTAACACTGTATGTCAATTCCAAACTCCTTATTTATCCCTCCCTGTCTCATTTCCACTTTGGTAACCCTAAGTTTGTTTTCAATTTCTGTAAATCTGTTTCTGTTTTATAAATGAGTTCATTTGTGTTATTTTTTAAAAATCAGATTCTACATATAAGTGGTATGATATTTATCTTTCTCTGACTTACTTAGTATAATCATCTCTAGTTGTACCCATGTTGCTGCAAAAGATGTTATTTCATTCTTTTTTTATGATTGAGTAGTATGCCATTGTACATATGGACTGCATCTTCTCTATCCATTTCTCTGTCAGTGGACACTTAGGTTGCTTCCATCTTGGCTATTCTGTTGCATCTTTGAAAAGAGTAAATTGTCACGTTGTTTTCTGCCTTCCTGTATTAAGTCAGAGATGTTGGAGGCACTTTTGTCTCTCCTTTCCTTCTCTTTAAACTCCCACTGCCCTGCCTTAACCTGCCATGGATTTCCTTTTGTTCTGGGCTTCTAGAACCCTAAGCATCAGCCCATCTCTTCTTAAAGCCCATGGCATAGCTATGAAACAGCTGGAACTGGAGGGTAAGATTAGCTTAGAGCAGTGGTGAGTGGCTTCTCCTGCCCTGGGCGCTCCACGTAGGCAGTGAGCGGTGGAGAAGCCAGTGGTTCTGACGGGTGGGCACACCTCAGAGTTCCCATTTCAGCATTCACCTGGAGGGACTGCCAGTGTCCTTCAATGCTTTGGACTCCTAACTTGCTAGATTATGCTTTTCTGGCCCACACAGAGTCTGGATGCACTGGAGAAAAGAAGACTTCAAAGGTGGCTTGTAAGTTATATGGTGTTCATAGTATTTGCAAAACCAAGGAATTAAAAACACCAGGCAAAATAACTGATACTGACAATAAAATCTATTCTTTCCAGGCCCTTCTTTTGAGAAATGTAGACTCTTTGACTCAACAAGGGATAAAGCATCCTGGTATCTCTTCTTACTTTGGATTCTTAATGCAAAACAAAGTCACACTTTGAAAAATGAACCTCCCAATCTTTGTCCTCAGCTTTGATGGAAGGTACAAGGGTCTTTAGGGGGTGTGAGTGACCAGAACAGTCACTTTTCTTGTAGGCATACCATCATGCTCAGAAGAGAGGACTCTAAAAACTGAAATAACTTCAGTTTTTTCCATTTGGGCCTTGTTCAATCCTATAGATCTGAATAGCCCATTACCCAGTATTTTAAAGGAATTTAACTCAACTGTGTTCTGAGAGTTTTTTTCTTTAACATTATCTGTAAGGTCTTGCTCATAATTCTGTTATCCTCTTGCTTATTAACATATCAAGTCAGATTTTGCAAAAGCAGGTCTTTCATCTCTCTCTCCTTCTGCCAAAGCACGTTCTTCACATACAGTGCTCTGTGTGTTTCTGCCGACAGCTCACGATCCGTGTCTTTAGAGTAAAAATCTGCATGTAGGCTAAAGATCGTTTATTGTTCAACTCCTCATCTTTTCTAGACTTTATAGCCCCAGTTTATTTGTGACTACATCCTCCATTTTCTTTGAGGAAATGTCCCTGTGTTTTCTATGTCAAATGTTTCCATCTTTAGCTTTGTCTTCTTAACCATATTTTCACCTTTCTAAAAGCCTAGAAGTGAGAAGAAAGAGCAAGGATGTGGCAAGATGTAACTGTTAACTGGTCCTCAAACTTGAAGTGTGAAATTACCAATAACATAACACATATGTGTAGATACACAGAATGACCACATTCTGTGTGATTCATTCAAACGTTATTCTTGGTCACTTTCAGGGGGAGGAAGTGGATTAGCCCTGGACCCTTTGCATATGAATTACTTGACTTCCTTGTCCCTCTTCCATTTGCGTTTTTGGCCATGCACAGTACCATTCTGAAATCTTTCAGGTCCTCTTGGTCATTTTAAAATCACCTTGATATCAGTGTAATTCAATGAAGTAGCTTACAAATTAGCACTGTGCAGAGAGAAACAAAATAAGTGAGGTGTAAATTTTATGCTGTTGATGGTATGTACAAAACCAGGGAATAAAGCCAGCAAAATTGCACATATTAAAAATTAGTATTTCTTTTCAGACCCTTCCTTTGGAAAAGGTAGACCCTTTGACCAGACAGGGTTGCCCCATACAGACTCCATGAGTTCTTCTACGGGCTTGGGCCCCAGGATGGTGGTTTAAAATCTGGCCTGAATAGAGTTGCCATATGAGAGTAGTTTATGGTTGATCTAGGGACAGGACACTGGGAGCTAAGTGGGGAGCTGAAGTGAGAACACCAGCAGTGTTATATAACAGATAACATGATGTTATAAACACAATTTATAATCAGGGGTGATGATTATAAATTCAGATTCCCAGGTCAGCCCCTCCCCAAACCTAAGGTTCTGATTCAGTAGGTTTGAGGCCAGAACATGGGATTCTACATCTTCACAACGGCTCCAGGGGCTGGCGCTGGCAGACTGGTTTGAGTACTTCTCTCAGCTTCAGCTTCCACATCCCTAAAAAGAGGGTAAGAACGTCTGTGTCACAGAGTTGTTGGCAGGAACTGAAAGAATGTGTGGGAAAGGTCCCTGTGAACCGTGAAGTGAGACAGACTAGGATGTTGAATGAGTGGGTTTAACTCTCCGCCTCCTGCTGAAAGTCTATAAAGATTGAGGTGGGCCCTGCCCACACGTCCCAGGATGCTAGAAATTACTCTTGTTCCTGGTAGAATCCTCTTCTCAGTCTTCATCTTCCCACATCAAAATGCCAGGAAAGGCTTTATAACCCGCTAACTCTTCCTTCCTTTAACAAATATTGATAAAATGGAGCATCCATTGTTCTAGTTGCTTGGGACACATCCGAGACTGGTTTTTCTGTCTTTCTTGACCAGAGTGGGTAGAGATGTCCTATGGTTTGGTCCATGGAGAGAACAAGGTCTGTCTGATTTCTGCTACTTTTCAGATAACCCTTAAAATAGTATTAGTCAGAAATGTCTGTAGTTAGTCCTGAAAACAGTTGATAAGAAGTGACTCAGAGCCCTTGTAAGCCAGTAAGAAACAAGGATGGGCTTTCCCAGGTCACATTGTTATAGCACCGTCACCCAGAAAATCCTGAGAGAGACTCCTGCCACGGACTGCCCATAGCTGAGCCCCAAATTGGGGGTTTCGTCTTGCCTTCCCTCATCCAGAACACACAGAAAACTTTGACCAACACCTGTCTCTGGAAAAAAAAAAAATCCCCAATTAGTCTCACGTACTGGAGACTGTAACTTAGTCTAAAGACCAAGACTAATGCTTTAATATGGTATATGTTTTCATGAAGTAACTTCTCAGCCATTGTGGAAGATAGGAGGGTAGTTCTCACTCATGTGACATGGGAAGTCCTTTCTCAAATACTGTGTGATAATAATAATAATGCAGTATGAACAGTACATGCCCAGTCAACAGATTCAACATATACCAAACTCCTTATATGAATTATTGCTTGGAGTTGGTTGGAACATATAAGTAAGAAGTTATGTAAGTATTGGGCAGTAGCTGAGACGGGAAGGTTAAGTGGCTTGCCTGGGGTCATGCATCTTGTGAGTGACAGAGCTGGAATTTCCACGCAAGTGTGTGTGACCACTGGGCTCTTCCGCCTCCCCCCGTGTGGTAGAACTTTGTGTAAAGCAATTCAGCCTTCGACTTCCCTTAATGAGGGGTATGGTTACTAAAATAACAGAAGGAGGTTACCAAAATACAGTGTGAACCAGCCTTTCTCAGTTCCTTGGAAGTATTAGCCTCTAAGGCATGTATTGTAGTGAGTTAACTATTCTCTGATGCATCTAGGCTGGTACAGATGATAAACTGTTCTTGGGAGAATTGAGCCAATGGTCTCTTTAAAGCTTTGTTACCTTTAAAAAGAACACTAAAATCCTTTACCTGCTCCCAGGGCCTCGTGCCATTGGGCCCCTTTCCACCTTCTTTCATCTCTTCCGGTAAGCCATTCTTCCCCCCAGCTTTGAGATCTTGCCTTGAAATCCTCCCCCTCTTCTCTTTTCTCCTTCTTCAGACCTCAACTTGAAAGACACTTTTTTTTTTTTTTGGTCTTGTTTCTCCAGCTTTATTGTGATCTTATTTACAGGAAATAAATACCCCAGTCCAACTTGTTAACTGAAAAGATCAAAAAACCTTTGGCTAAAACCCACACTCTGTAACCTGGATAGGGACTGTCTAGAAATTCAGCTGACCCTTTTGACTGGGGTCCCTTGCCTCCCTGTCCTTGGAGTTTTGAGGTGTCCCCCTTGCCTTTTCTCCTCTGATGGTTCCTGGCGGGTCTCAGTTTGGCTTGTCTGGGTGAAGACAAGGGCAGTCACAGCATCATTGGCAGCGCCCTCAAAGCAGGCTGGTGGGACAGGAGTGGCTGAGAATGGCACGCTGAGCTTTGTTCCAAGGGTTCAGGAGGTTTTCAGGGCCAGATGCCTGTCCCATGACAGTGTCTGTGGTTCTCCTCAATCCATCCTCTTCCCCAGTACCTCTCCACCTTGATCATTAAATAGTCCCCCTTCCCCTGATGTCATATGGCGCATCTGCTGGGATAAGAGGGGGTTCACTTTCTTCTTTCATGTTATCCTTTCAGGAACATTAGACACATTGAGATAAAGACCAAAAATCAAAGGATGTTCTATTTTACATCTGTTTGAAAAGAAGAAGAATGCAAGTGTAAAATCCCACACAAAGTCCTCATTGTTGCAGAGATTTTATGTTCTTTTCCTTTGGAGATAAACTCGAGTTTCTCATCTTTTCAGTTCAAAAATGAAAAGCCATCCTCACGTTGCAGACAGTTTACTGTTTTACGAAATCCTATGATAATAGTATTAGTGATCATCAAACAAGGTGATCCCTGAATGAGTCTGTCTCTGTGTTACCAGAAAATAATTGTTGAGAAACAGTCTTTCTCATTAAGAAACTTCTCTTGTGTCTCTTGTGATTAGAACTCTGAAATCACCCTGAAGGTTTTTCCTCTCTTTCCCTGTTGTCCCCCGTTTCCCCGAGTGCTTAAGCAGTGCTTTCGGCTTTTGGTTGATGATTTTGGTGATCTTGAAACTCAGTTTCTAGCTTTTTTGCTAGGGTTGGAGTCAAAGGCTCTCTATTTTTCCAGTGATAAGATGCGCAAGGTTTTTCTGTTTTGCAGAAAAACCCCGAACAGGTTTGGGAGTTTAGTCCTTAGTGGAAAACCTTATTTCCATAGCACCACCACTTCTTATAAGTGCTGTGTGGCACACATTTATCTCTTACTGTGTTTTTCTTTTTCCCCTCTGATTCTAAAAGTACTACGTGCTCATTTTAGACAATTGAGGAAATACAGAAAAGGACAAAGGAAAAATAAATACCTCCCACAGTTGTACCGCTAGGGACGACGACTGATAACCCCTTCATCAGGCTTGTCTAGTCTTGATCTGTGCAAATATGGGCTATAATTGAAATTGTATTCTACACACAGTTTTCTTATCCTGTTTTCTTCCTATTTTTTATTTTGAGCATGTTCGTATAACATCAGACATTCTCTGAAAATGTAATTTTAGTAGACAAACCTCATTCTACTGTGTGGCAAAGTCACTGAATTTATTTCATCATTCGATGATGGCTGGATGTTTGTTCCTGTTTTTCACTGGAATGCAGACTAGTTCTGTAACTGTCATGATTAATAAACCTTCATGTCCTGTTCTTTCTCTCCTGTAACTTTCAAGATTGAGGTATACTTTACATAGAGTAAACCACACAGATCTGGAGTGTACATTTTTACACGCGGACATTGTGCGTTACGTGTTGCAAGGGTCCTTTTACAATTCTCTCAAAATTAGTTGTGCTTTAGGTTGTTTGTGAGTATTCAAACACAGACATTTACTGGGGACCTTTTGTGTGTGATTTCATTTAATGCTTATGGGAATCCTGTGACAGAGATGCTGCTCTTTGAATTTTCTACTAATAGCAGAGAAAAATGAGACTCCGAGCATCTGAGTTGGTTGCCCGGTCTCACAAGGTGGAGTTAGGATCAGATCCCAGGCTTTCCTGCTCCCAGAGCTTTGGCTCTTTGTGATGTTTCCTCTTAGATAATTAAAAGGAAAAGCTGCCAGCATCTTTTGATAGAACACAGAGCTGTCAGAGTTGGTTTTGTCTATCCCTCCCTTTTAAACTAAGGTTGGGGGTCAGTAACTGATCACACTGGCTCTCTAGGTTATAGCTTGTGTTTAAAGTGAGCACAGAGGGACTTCCCTAGTGATCCAGTGATTAGGACTCTGCACTTCCACTGCAGGGGGCCTGGGTTCCATCTCTGGGTCAGGGAACTAAGATCTCAAATACTGAACGCTGCTCACCTTCAAGGTACATTTTGCTCCTGGCTAGAAAATGGCTGTGGGCTTTCATCCATTACAAGCCATAACCCATCCACTCACCTGCCCCCACCTCTGCCCTGCCCAGGCCAATCCCCCTAAGAAGAGAGCAGTTCTGAAGACAGAGGCTTAGGAAAGCAGTGAACAAGGTGTTTCAGGCTTGGCTGTCCACATGTGGAAAGAGAAGGCCTCGGTGAAGCTGCACAGTTGATTGGGGGACATGAGAGAAGCTTCTGGGCCGTAAACCAGTTTATGAAACTGAAAGTAAGCCCTGCGTCTTCTGCCTGGGGAAGACGGTCTGTTAAGGGCAGGCGTGAGACTGGGACGAAGGACATCTGCCTCGAGACCACGTTACAGCTCATGGTATCAGTGGGCACGCCAGGCGGGGGGTGGCGGGGGGATGGCTTAGTCCCTAGTCCGGAGTCACTGCCTCCACCCCTGGACACAGTCACATGAGGGCAGTCAGCTTGGATGGTCCTCCAGGAGCATTCCCCCTGCAGGGAAATTCAACAAGATGGAAAAGGTTGTCTTCCCAGGATTCCTCAGTGGATATGGTGAAAGGGGTATCTGGGGCCTGCCATTTGGGATAGGCTCGATGATAGCCCTGGGGACCCTCAAAGAGCAGGCAGCAGATACCCAGCACGCTGCTGGCCCAGGTGTATGAGGCCAGTGAGGCCAGGGCTCTGGTTGGCTGGGTGAGCGTGCCAAGTTTGAGGCCAGAACTGCCTGACAGCGAGGCCTCCCGACTCCTAGTAATTCAGACAGATCAGCCGGGTTTGAGCCTCAGTTGTGTGTATCTGGTTGCTTCACCTCCCAGGGCCTCATGAGCAAAATGGGGCTGTTAACAGTACATGCTTGCTTCCATGCTTGATGAGCATAAATATTAGGCACTTAGAGCAGCACCTGGCACGGCAAAAGGACTCAGTCTCTGTGGGGCTTGCTGCTGATCTGATGATGGTGATGATGACCTACTGCTTCCCAGGGACCCTCGAGGAGACACTGCCCTCTGCCACCGCCACCCTCTGCAGAACTCCTCAGAGCAGCAGAGAACTTCCATTTAAGACGTGCTGAACAATATTTAACTTTTGATTTACGTAGGTGGCAGTTCATCACTTCACCCGGGGTATCAGTATGCCTCAGTCTGCAACTGGATGTGCAGACCCCCTTTTTAGGCCAGCCCCCTCATTCCAGCCCAAGGACCCGCGTATCTCCAGGAGGATATCACTTTTCTCGGGTTCTTCCTGGGGAAGTGGAAGTGGTGGCTGGGCTTCCCCGGTGGCTCAGTGGTAAAGAATCTGCCTGCCAAGCGGGAGACGTAGGTTCGATCCCTGAGTCAGGAAGATCCCCTGAAGAAGGAAATGACAACCCCCTCTAGTATTCCTGCCTGGAGAATCCCATGGACAGAGGAGCCTGGCGGGCTGCAGTGTGTGGGGTTGCAGAGAGTCAAACACGGCTCAGCGACTAAACAACAACAAGAACTGGTGGCTAAGAGGCCACCAAGCCAAAGCTGGTCGCTGAACCCCGTGTGCCCTTCCCACTGCCTCTCGGGCTGATGGGGATCCTGATACCACCCCAGGGAGGCTGTCAGGAGGGGATGAGTGAGTGGATTCAAAGCATTTACAGTGGCGCCTGGCACCATGGGTGACAACTGTTGGGTTTTCTTTTCCTGTTTCCTTCCATTTTTTTTTCCCTTCCTCATCTCTCTCTGATGTCTTCCACACTATTAGACATCTTTGCCAACATTCTTGACAGAAGACTTCAACCATGCTGCTCTGTGAAATTCACTCGGATTCACTATATCTGGAGATAAGCCTCTTCCTTTTTCTTTTGTTTTTTTTTTTTGAGGAAAGGATGTATGATTTTTTCCTACTGCTCTGCAGTTTTCTAGGGCTTAAAATCTTGGTTTAAATGGGAGAGTCTCCCAGAAGACTCCGTGCTCCTGGAAGGCAGGGCCTGCCGATCCCCCATGCATAGCCAACTCCTGGCCCTAGAGAAGATGCTAGCATGTGTTTTCCGAGTCCATCATTTTCCTTACAGAGAAGCTGGAGAGAGAGAAGGCCACTTGTGACCAAGGGACATCCTCGGGTAATCCACAGAGACGCTTGTGGTGTCTCTGAGTGTCTTGGGTGATCTCAGCCCAGCAGCCAACCTGCCTCGCCATCCTTCTAAACCGTTTGCTTAGGATAAGTGACTTTACCCTGGAGCTGATGGAAAAAAATAAGTTCTTCCATCTCTTCTGTTTCTCTGTGAAAGCAAGGAGAGGAGAAGATGCCAGGAACAAATGGGTCCCCCGAGGACATCTATTCTCTATTTCCTGCCTGGGGCTTGGAGGTGGTGAGAAACCAGCTTGAGGTTTTCCCTCTTGGTTTGTGGCGCCTCTGAGAAGTGGGTAGGATGTCAACATCTTTTATTTGTTGAGCTGGCTCTTAGAATATGGGGGGCTTCCCAGGTGGCACTAGTGGTAAAGAATCTGCCTACCAATATAGCGTATACACAGACACACACGCACGAATACAGGCCCTGTATACACACCGTATATACACACACACGAATACCAGTCCCAGGGCACCGTGGGGTTGGTGTGGACAAACCCACCTAAACCCCCTAAGCTCCTGCCATAGCCCCTGCCCTTGCCCTGCAGGTGTGAGGTGTCTGGCTGGCAGATATGGTTGCCGGAGCTGAGCTATTTAGCTGTAGAGTTCAGTGACAGTAATTTCTGACACGCACGTTAACATTTTCGGACAAAATCAAATAAATGTCTTTCTGAGGCATCTTTGGCAATAATCTTCTCTGAAAATAATCTTTAAACTTTTTTCACTACATAAATATAATTTGCTTTAAAAAATTGTCTGATGCTTCAAAAAGTAGTCTTAAAATGTTATGCAAAGGGAATCATATCATACATGCGGTGTGTTTTTTTTTTTTTCACTGTGGATGTATTCTTTTTTTAAACAGCCCTTCTCCCTTCCCCTATCTCTGCCACTTCCAGGATAACTAGCCTTAGGAGTCTGGTAGTTTCTTTCCATACTTTTCTGCACGGATGTATAATCATGTGTGCATACCATAGGGAAACATGATTTGGTCATTGTTTGAGGCATGCTAAGTCATCCTACATGTGCTTCTCTGCATTTTACCTTTGTCCCTTCACAAATTGGACTGCTCCCTACAGTGAATGGTGACAGCTAGCCCTCGCCCCTCCGTGTGGGTGGCAGCAGGTTCCTCGGGAATGTGTGGACCACGGTGCAGGCAGCGTGTTGCCTCAGCAGCCTCTGCTGTGATAGACGGGCGTGTGCTTACAGCAGGGCCCACTTGCTTTTATTTCAGCGGGATCACACCAGCGGGAGCCCTTGCTCTGAGGCGATCTGACTCAAGCTGGCTTAAAAAGTAAGAGCTTAATAAACACAATAAATGTGATACACAAATCCTAGATAATATGTAAGTAAAATGGATTCAGCAACTTATTAGTAAAGAATACATCAATACAAGGAAATGGAAGAATGGCTTTATATTTGGAAATCTATTAGAACTGAGCACAGATCCAAGGAGAAAAGAGTTCAAACATCTCAATTAATGCGTAAAAAGTAGAAATTCTACTCTCATTCCTAGTGTTTGAAAAAATTTTTTATCCCATGTGAATAGAGGGCCTGGTAAAGGCCATCTGCCAGAAACCTACAGTGAGCACCTGCTTGCTGGTGAAATGTTACGTGCAGAAATACTGCAGAGAGGCCCGACTGGGCCACTTCTCTTTAAAATCTCCACTGGCAGTCCGAGGCACTAAGGTGCAACCGAAGATACTTAAGGGCTGTTAAGGATTGAAATGTGAACAAGTTTATCATTTTTTTTTGGAAATCCTTATGGTACTCAGTTTAGAAAAACCCAAGATAATCTATGCAATTAGAACTATTCCATGAATTCAAAAAGTTTTCTGAATACAAATTCAGTAGTATGCCTAAGCACTTGCAACTTCTAAGTAGAGAGTGAAATTTAGAAGATGCTGTGAACTGCAAAAACTCAGAAATGAATCTGATAACAGACATATGAAATGTATATGCAAATAATTTTAAAACTTTATTGAAGAACAGGAAAGGATAACTAGACATAAACTAATTAATATATTAATTTCCCCCAATTAATGTATTAATTCAGTATAATTTCAATAAAGGCTTTGATAAAATTTTGCTCAGAATTTAATGAGCTGATTAGAAAATTTACATGGAAGAGTAAAGGGTAACAAAACCCAAGAGAAAGCATAGAGAAGGTGGCCTTGTGCAATGAGAGAGGTTTTCTCAAAAAGATAGTTATTAAAATAACATGTTATTTGCAGAGATGTAGTATTTGTGTTCTGTAGTCTGTCCCTTTGGTCAAAGTTTGTATCAAAGTTACAGTTCAGAGGTGGCGTTATTTATCAGTGGGAAAGGACGCCAAGTCTGTATAGGATGACTGGTTTCTCATACAAGGAAATGTAAACCAATATTGCTTTCTCACATCTCACACAAAAATAAATTCCAGATGGATCTAAGACCTAAATATGAAAGATAGAGTTTTTCAGTGTTTAGAAGAAAACCAGGCAAATTATCCTTATGACCTCAGGAAGGGAAGGATTTCTTTATTTTTTGTTTCTTTTTAAAAATTTTCCTCCATCACTAAAAAAAAAAAACAAAACAAAACAGAGAACCAGCCCTAGTAACAATGTAACAAAGTATTATTCTCCGAGACTCTTGAGAGTCCCTTGGATTGCAAAGAGATCCAACCAGTCAGTCCTAAAGGAAATCAGTCCTGAATATTCATTGGAAGGACTGATGCTGAAGCTCCAATACTTTGGCCACCTGATGGGAAGAACTGACTCATTAGAAAAGACCCTGATGCTGGGAAGGAAGGATTGAAGGCAGGAAGAGAAGGGGACGACAGAGGATGAGATGATTAGATGGTATCACCGACTCAATGGACATGAGTCTGAGCAAGCTCTGGGAGTTGGTGATGGACAGGGAAGCCTGGCGTGCTGCAGTCCATGGGGTGGCAGAGTCGGACACTACTGAACTGAACTGAAAGACATGAACCCTTGGCTTTAAAAGCCAGAGGGATGCTGGAGACAACCTCATCTCACATTACTTTTTTATTATTGAGATATAATTGAGGTACAACATTGTATTAGATTCAGGTTACAATGTAATGATTCAATATTTAGATATACTGTGAAATGATCACCGCAATAAATCTAGTTGTTTGACACCACACATAGCTATATTTTTTCCCCTTAGGATGAGGACTTTTGAGATCTACCCTCTTAGCAACTTTCAAATATGCAATACAGTATTATGAACTGGAGTCATGATGGTATACGTTACATGCCCAGGACTTCTCCATTTTATAACTGGAAGGTTGTACCCTTTGATTCCCTTCACCCGTTTCACCCACCTCCCACCTGTGGCAGCCGTTAATCTGTTCTCTGCATTTGTGAGCTGGGTTTTAGGATTCTGGGTGATTTTTTGTTTTGTTTTTTAGACTCCATGTAAAAGAGAGATCATATGGTATTTGTCTTTCTCTGACGTATTTCCCTTAGCACAATGCTGTTAAGATCCCTCCGTGTTGCCACATAGCAAGATTTCCTTCTTTTTATGGCTGAATAATATTCCATCTCGTGTGTGTGTGTGTGTGTGTGTGTGTGTATGTACTGCATTATCTGTAGCCATTCATTCATCAGTGGACATTTAGGTTGTGTTCATGTCTTGCCTATTTTAAGTAATGCTCCAGTGAACATGGGCATACAGATATCTTTTCAAGTTGGTGTTCTCATTTCTTTAGATAAATTCCCAGAGGTGAATTGCTGGTACTGGGGAAATGAACACATTTTCAATAGGTTTCCCATATTTTTCTGCATTTACTACTTTTTGTCCCCCTTCTCTACAAGGATGGTGTTTAAAAAAATTAATGCACATTTAATTTTTAATTAGTTCTATTTTTAATGTGTTACAGACCCTCTATACTGGTTTCCATACTGGTTGTGCCAGTTTACATGCTGACCAACTGTGCATGAGTGTTCCCTTTTCTCCACATTATCATCAATACTTATTATTTCTTGTCTTTATAAAATAATAACCATTCTAACAGGAGGAAGATATATCTCATTGTGATTTTGATTTGTATTTGTAATCAAACACATTAGTGATTAGTGATATTGTGCACTTTTTCATATACCTGTTGGCTACCTGTATGTTGTGTTTGGAAAAATGTATATTCAGATCCTGTGTTCAAGCTTTAAATCATATTGTTTATTTTTTTGCTGTTAAGTTACATGAGTTTTTTGTGTCTTAGATGTTAGCCTCTTATCAGATAAATGATGTGCAAATATTCTGTCTCATTCAGTGGGCTGCCTTCTCACTTGGTTGATAGCTTCCATCGCTGTGCAGAAGCTCTTTAGTTTGATGTTGTCCCACTGGTTTATTTTTATTTTTATTGCTTTTGATTTTGCTGTCAAGCTCAAAAGATCACTGCTAAGACAGATATCAAGAAGTTTACCACCTACATTTTCTAATAGGAGTTTATGGCTTCAAGTTTTAGTATAGTTTCAAGTCTTTAATCTATTTTGAGTTCATTTTTGTGTTTGGTATAAGACAGTGATCCGGTTTTATTCTTTTGCCAGTGTCTGTTCAGCTTTACCAACACCATTTATCAAAAACACTACCCTTTCCCGATTGTATGGTCTCGGCTCCTTTACTGTAAATTGATTGACCATATATGTATGGGTTAATTTCGGGACTCTCTATTCTGTTCCAATGATCCAGTGTCTGTGTTTATCCAATACCATAATGTTTCAATTACTACAGTTTTGTGATATAGTTTGAAATTAGCAAGTGTGATGCCTCCAACTTTGCTGTTCTTTCTTAGGATTGCTTTGGCAATTCGATCTTTTGTGATTACATACAAATTTTATGATTGTTCTATTTTTGTGAAAATTCCATTTGTATTTGATAGGGGTTGCGTGGCTTCTGTAGATCACTTTGGGTAGTATGGACGTTTTAGCAATGTTAATTCTTCAAGCCTATGAGCATGTCAGACATGCATGCATGCTCAATCATGTCTGACTCTCTGAAACCCTATGGACTGTAGTCTGCCAGGCTCCTCTTCCTCATGGGGATTCTCCAGGCAAGTGTACTGGAGTGGATTGCCATGCCCTCCTCCAGGAGATCTTCCTGACCTATGGGATCTAACCCGCATCTCTTATGTCTCCTGCATTGGTAGGCAGGTTCTTTACCACTAATGTCACCTGGGAAGCCCCCTATGAGCATAGACTATCCATTTATTTGTGTCTTCTTTAATATCTTTGTTTAATGTCTTACAATGTTCAGTATACAGGTCTTTCTTCTCCTTTCTTTAATTTATTCCTAGGTATTTATTCTTTTTATGTAGTTGTAAATAGGATTGTTTTCTTAATTTCTGTAATAGCTCATTATTAACATATACAACTGCAATAGATGTTTATATGTTGATTTTGTGTCCTGCAACTTTACTGAATTCATTTATTAGTTTAACAGTTTTCTGGTAGAGGCCTCAGTGTTTTCTATATATATAGTATGTCACCTGCAGATAATGACAGTTTTACTTCATCCTTTCCCATTTGGATGCCTCTTATTAACACTTCTTTTCCTTGCCTAATTGCCCTGGCTAGAACTTTGATACTGTGTTGAACAGAAGTTGTGAGAGTGGGCATCCTTGTCTTATTCGTGATCTTAGAGGAAAGCTTCCCCCTCCTCACCATTGGGTATGACGTTAGCTGCAGGCTTGTCACAGCCAACAGATGAGCTCACATGTTGAAGGCTGGCAGAGAGGAGGACGCTTTAGAGAGGAAGCTGTCTTACTGGATGATAGGGCTGTGAATGCAGATAGTACCTAGTGTACCTCAAGATCCTGCCTCTCTGCTGTGGCTCCACTTCAGTGTTCTACCCCGGAGAGACTCCCCACGAGCACCAGGAGGTGCAGCACCTGTGATTTAAAAAAATAGAAAACAAGGTCAACACCCATCTATAAAAGATGTGAAAAATACTTTTATCACTCATCCAATCAGTGCAATTCTGAGTGGCAGTTAAAATGCCAAGGATCAACATGGATAAACTTCAAAAGTTACTAGAGTTGCTAAATTATATATACAGTGATGCCATTTGTGAAAAAAAAATTAGGTTGAAATATATAAAATATATGTAGATAAAATGCATAGGTAAAAGTGATTGATATTGACCAATTTGTATAGTCTAATATGTACATAATATAAAGATTAAAAGGTAAAGGGAAGGCTAGCTGCAGGATAGGGATTGCTTTTGTAGAGGGAGACAGAGGAACCAAGTCAGGAAAACCTACAAAGGGAGCTTCAAATATGTCTAAAGTTTGATTGAACATGCAGAACTGGAGCATATGACAAAATGGGAACATTTGTGAAATCTGAGTTGTGGGCACTTGGATATATTCTTCCTTATCCTCTGTACAGGCTTCCCTGGTGGCTGAGTGGTAAAGAATCCATCTGCCAATGCAGAAGACGTGGGTTCAATCCCTGGATCAAGAAGATCCCCTGGAGAGGGAAATGGCAACCCACTCCAGTATTCTTGCCTGGGAAACCCCATGGACAGAGGAGCCTAGCAGTCTACAGTCCATGGGGTTGCAAAGAGTCAGTCACGGCTTAATGACTAAACAACAACAACCTCCGTACCTATCTGTGTGTTTAAAATACTTCATAAATGCAAAGAAAATCAATGAAAGAGGTTCATTGGCAAGAAAGGTCAGTGGCAGATGGGGTTCAGGGCGGCCTCTGTCCTCTGCAATATTTGTAATTTATTCTCGGACTGAAAGCAAGATTGGTATGGTCATTTCTGGCCTGGTCACTGCATGTAACAACAGCCAAAGGAGGAGAGAGGCTTCTGATGAGTCTCCTTAGAGTTAAGACTCATCTTTCCCAGAAGCCCCTAGGAGACTTTGGCTTCAGTCCCATTGGTCCAGCCAGGAGAAAGCCAGGAGTTGATTGGCTTAGGCCTGTGTTCCAGAGTCAATCACAGGCAAGTCACTTTTGGGGTTACTTTTGGATCATGGGTCCTTGAAAGGAGCTGTAGATGAGGATTGGGTGAATTGTGTGGGAGGCAGAGGTGGATACCCAGGAAACCTGGTATTCTATAATATTGGAAAGAAGAACGGAGAGATGAATGCTGAGTAGGAAACCAACCCAACAGTATCTACAAAAGAGAAGTTTGCCAGGAGTGAGATTTGAGTTTAAGTGTAAGGGAATATTCTTTAAGTTGGAGTCTGTGTTGTCAGAGTGCTTTCTAAGCAGACTGAAATACTTTGCATTTTCACCAGTGATTTTTTGAGCAATACCCCCACCTGACCCCCAGGATTTCTCACTTATCAGATTGGTAAATTAAAGAGTGATAAATGACAGCTGATTGTTGCTATGATTTACATTTCCTTGACAACTGCTAAGGCTTAGCATCTTTCCCTGTGTTTATTGGCTATTTGAATGAGCTCTTCCATGAACTGTCTATTCACATTGCTTGCCAAAATCAGAGTTCTTGTCATCAAGCTTTTGGATTGCATCCGATTTGAATGTGTTTTAAGGCATTCTCTGAGCTGGGAGTTGGAAAATGATTATCCATTTCCAGAAGCAGCTTGGTGGGTTGGTAATAAGAACCAGTAAGCAGGACACCCAAGATTCTTGTCCCCATTCCTCTGCCTCAGTCATTTGCTTACGGTGTCATTTTAGGGAGCCAGAGGCTTGGAGAAGAAAGCAGTTACCTACCTATACAGTGAGAGGGCTGGAACTTCCCTGGTGGGGAAATGGGGACCCCGCATGCCTCAGAGCAGCTAAGCCTGCATGCCGTAATTACTGAGAAGATAAAAATAAATAAATACAGCAAAAGGGCTGCATGTTTATTTGTAAGGGGCTTTCCAGGTGTGGTACTTGGCTGCAGCTTTAGCCAGGTTGGAGGACCTTGGTACGCCCTTGACCCATCAGAATTGCGTACCCTTCCGACCTCACAGTGCTCTCTCACTGGACACGGTGATCTCCGGGGCTTGCGTCTACCTTTCCGGGCAGACCAGGATCCTCAGTTCAATCTGTGGTACTCCACTGGGTTTTGGTCTCAACTTGATTGCTCAGCCGGAGGGCAAGCCCTTGCTTGTTTGAACTGTCTATCACCGCTCTGAGGTGCTTCCTACAGGGCATAGGTGGGAGCGTTGGTTCTGGCGGTAGATCAGACCTTTCTTCCTTTACAAAGCAGCTCTGTAAAAGCAAAGCCTGACCTCAGGGCCAGCGTTTGATGGCAAAGCAGCAAGGCACCGGTCACACATCTCACAAGCAGGACAGGTTGAGGAAGGCCAGAAGAGATCACCCAAGAAGGGAACAGAGCAGGTTGTCCCGAGTCACGTGTGCCTCTGCTCATTCAGATCAAAATCGCTCCTCCGAAGAGCACCTTTCGCTAATGAACACATCTTGCCATCACAGGGGTGCTGGTAACGATCTGAGCCTCGCAGAGAAAGTGGGGGTGCCCTGCAATTGCAGGTCTGCCTCCACACCTTTGGTGTGGAGGAGGGCAGGTCCCAAGACGTGTGCAGGCAAGAGGGGGGTGCAGTGTTGGGGGAATGTGGGCTGTTGCCCACCCCTGAGGATGAGGACGCCAGGGTGCTCCTCTGATGAGCAAAGGCTGCTGTGCACCCAGAGAGGAGTGTGATGACTGGTTTTCCCATTTTGGCTCCTCAGCTGTGTAGAGAGGCCCCATGCTCAACTCTGCATGTGCCACCATGCACCTCTCTTTCCGTGTATCAGCATAAACGTCTGTTCTCATGGCCAAGGGGGTCAGGCAACCCCCTAAATGGTGCTGGTTTCACTGGGGCTTTGTGACTCCTAATTTACCTGCCCTCATTTTGTTTTAGCAACAGACTTTCATCAGTTTACCTCTAATGTTTACTTCCAAACTTTGGAAGAAGTCCGTCAGTGTGTGAAGAGTATAAAAAAAATCCCCTTGGCATCTTCCTCATTAATGTTGGTACAGCTGGCTGGCATGAGCCGCGGGAGCATTGGGGGACAGGGATGAGGAGGGGAACTGGCCAGTCAGAAGCCAAGTTCAGTGCTCCTGGGTACCAGGCGTGGCAGCAGAGAGCAGCACCCATCACCCCTTATACGAGCAGCTCTGTGGCTGTAAGCCCACAGCACATGAAATGATGAGGGTGACCTTGTCCCTGGCAGCCCCTCCTTGTGGCCTCCCCACGAGCCCTGGATGCCATGCCCCTCTTGGTATGGTGACTTCACAGAGCTGGGCCCTTTCTGTAGCTTGGAGAACACCACCTTCAAGGTTCCTACCTGTTATCTTCCTCCCTTCTACAGACTGGAGCGTGTGCTGAATTGCAGTCACACCCAACCTGCGAGGCTCACCCTCCCCAAAGCCAGCACACCAACCTCCTTCCTTACTGTCATGAGATCGTGTCACTCAGAATGGCTGATAGCAGTTTATTCCAGCCAGTAGCATGAGCGTTCCTGTACCACACTCTCTCCTGAGCATCTTCCTGCCTTTTCCTGGGTGATTGTAAAGGACTGATGCAGCCAGAGACTTCGTTTTTGTGGTGACTCATGGACATGAGTATTTTCTTTCTTTTTTGGTTTTTAACATAGTAAGACTGGGTCAGCTTAAGTCTTTACTGTATCCTTCTGGAAAAAGCTAAGTCATTATTTGCATGCAACTGTTTCCATTGGAACATTGTCTAGCACACATTTCTAGGCAGCCATAGTCAGTTTCTTGAGGGGGGATTTCAGGTATAGCATCCATAAAAAGTGGGGTCTCTTTCAGTTGGTTCTACCCAAAATCTGAAGTTCATCTTGTTCAACAGACAACCACGAAGTGTATACCACCTACAGATGGTCCTGGTCAGCTCTGCTCCATGAAGCAGACCCCTTTCTGATCAGTCAAAAGGTACTCTGCCCCATTATTAATGCTTGTGAATTGGGAGGGGTCATAATATGGAACAGAAGTGATACTTTAACCTATCTGAGCTCATGAATTATTTTTGGATATTTCCTGTTTTCCCACTGTTAGAGCTCTCTCTCTTTTTTGGTTCAGATTCAGTCATGTTTTCAAAAACTACCAAAGTCTGTGTCCTACTTAAAGTCAACTTGTTTCCTTGTTGCCTGCAGGATAAAATGAAAACGCCTTCTCCTGCAAGGTGCTTGCCAAGCAGTGAGCCTCCTCCTTCAGGCCTGAGCATCTTGAACTCGGCAGCGTTCCCCAGTGGCATGCCCTGGGAAGCTGCTTCCTGTGCTGGGGGTCCCCCCACCTTCCTGTTGACCCGCTCCCTGTCCCGCATCCCTACTGGCTCAAGAGCAGCTTCAGGCCTTTCTGCTCACCCACAACCTCCTGCAGTTTGTTCTGACTCTTGTGAGAGCACGTTAAATGGACCTTCTGTGCTGATCCTCTTTCTTCCGCACTGCTCTGTTAGCTCTTGGAGGCTAGAAGCCTTTATTTCACCTGGTTTCCCAGTATATGTTTAGTTTTGTTTTGTTTTTTTTAATAGCCTCTGGAAGGCTCTGCATGTCTGTAAAATCACGGGAGTACACAGGCTGAGACCCATACCTCAGTGGTGTACTTCAGAATGTCAGGAGGTTATTTAGTCATTCATGGTTCATTGGTTCATTCATTCATTCTGCAGAGGTATTGCACTCCTGCCTTTTGCTAATTCTTGGATGTTAGGTGAGGTACGCCAAATCCTGGAGACTCTTCAGAGCCTCCACCTAGCAAAGATGGAATTGAGGTTAGCAGACATTTTATGAGACTTTGTTTTGGATTCAGAGTTTGGGTTTTTTTGTTTGTTTGTTTAACTTCTAGTCTCCATCATCCTCCAGATTTGAACTTGAAAGAGCTCTCTCAGGTCACTCAGAACTTGTTTGGAGAAAATGGAGAAGCACACACATTCTCAGAATTTCTTTGTTTTACTATTTTATTTATTTAGCTATTTGACTGGGCCGGGTCTTCATTGCAGCATGCGGGATCTTTAGTTGCAGCTTGCCAGATCTAGTTCCCTGACCAGCGTTGGAACCTGGGCCTCTTGCATTGGGAACACAGAGTCTTAGCTACTGGACCACCAGGGAAGTCCCTCAGCATTTCTTTCTGACTTTTTCAAAGACAGATCTGGATGCTGCCTTGCACCAGGGTGTTCTGACTTTTCATAATGTCCTAACATCAGATTTTTGTAAGAAACATTCAGAAACCTTTGATATGACTACTCTGACCGCCATCTATTTGTATTTAAGGCTTTCTGAGCAGAAAAAGAATCACTGAAGCTTTTCTGTTTTATCATCTTGTAGACAAGCCGTATAAATGAATAGGGGAAATGCATCTCTCTCTGAAGTTCCATGGAGCCTCAGCCAGCTGTGCTGAGGTCCCCAGGCAGAGCTGCTCTGAATGTGGCCGTGGGAAGGTACTTTGAGCCCAGGACAAAATGAGTTCCTGCTGGTGACCTACCAGGTACAGGTTGTTTAGGCCATGCCACTCATCTGGTTGGAGATTTCCAGTGTGCAGCCCTGCTACGTGTGAGAGACCTGAGTGGTGGGGTTTTTATGGAGCCTCTCAGGTGGCAAACTAACACCAGCCAAGTCTTGCTGACCACTTTTTTCTCAGTTGGCTAAACTTGAGATCTCCAAAGTGAGCACACACAAGACAACCCAACGTGGTACACCAAAAATGCACTGGATCATGGGGCCAACATGTTAGTTGTCGTTCAGTCGCTCAGTCATGTCCGACTCTTGGCGACCCCATGGGTCGCAGCATGCCAGACTTCCCTGTCCTTCAGTATCTCCTGGAGTTTGCTCAAACTCGTGTCCATTGAGGTGGAGAAGCTGTCTAACCACCTCATCCTCTGAAGTCACAACACTTTGGCCATCTGATGCAAAGAGACAACTCCCTGGAAAAGACCCTGATACTGGGAAAGATTGAGAGCGGGAGGAGAAGGGGACAACAGGGGATGAGGATAAGTATGTTAGCACAGCAGTGCATAAACCTGCTTTAAAAATAAGCATGCATCGATCAGTGGTGTGACCACAGTTTTTCTTATACTAGTGGGGTGGTGTGCTTAGCACAGATTGGAGGCCACTGTGTTAGCTAGTTATCATTAATCTAGAATGGAGAGGGTCAGTTTTCACATGAGTGTATAAAAATAAGAAATTTAAAGTAAGCGTCAGTTGCATAAATCAAGTATGGTAATTTCCCTCCCAGCATTGTATGGTGTGTTGGTGTGCCCTTCATAACACTTGTGTTATTTCCTGCAAAAATCTAAGAGTGTGAGCTGTCGTATTTTACATACTCTGTGTATGCATAATAGAATGAAGAACTTTCTAGGGGGAGCAGACGCACTCACTGCTGTGATTGTATATGATATAAAACTTCAGAGGTAGGTGATAAGAGGGACCACCATTAATATAGTGTTGCTTGTTTCAGAAATTTTTCTTTAAGTGTCTGTTTCATTTTGGGGTTACCAAGTTACAGGTATGTTGGAACAGTGTTTTATAACCCCCATGTTTCTACCATGTTTGTATTTTTTTTTCCCTTGTCAAAAAAGTGAAAATAAGACAGCCAGGTAATACTCATGAAGGTCGGTGGTGGTGGTGGTTTGGCTTCTTGGTTCTGAGACTTAGACCCTGGAAACCACACCCTTGTTGCTTACATTTCTTGGTAAATTAAGAAACCCATCGGATGCTTTGCAGTGAGAAATACAGCCTCCACACACACCATGATAGACCAGGGAAAGCCTTCTCTTTCCAGCACTAGAAACACCTTAGAAAACCGTATTGAGATGGGGAAGCCTTTCAAAGATGCATCAACTTGACTGCCCCTGGAAATCCTCCCCAACCAAGTAAGATGTTGGACTCCCCAGGGCTGAGCCGTAACCAGCTACTCTGAGTGACAACTTCTGTTCAGTTCCGAGTTGTCTGTCAGTATCTTTCTGACTGCTTCAGATGAAGTGTTTTTGTTTTTTCTCTAATTTTTTTTTTTTTTCTAGCTGCACAGCTTGGCTAATGGGATCTTAGTTCCCTGATCAGGGATCACACCCATGCTCCCTGCAGTGGAAACATGGAGTCTTAACCTCTGGACCACCAGGGAAGTCCTGCTTCAGAAGGAATTCTTATCTCCCCACCCCAGTCACAGGCATGGTAACATTGACAAGTGAAGTGTACTTCTGTGGGTATCCTTAGATTCCAGCAGAACTAACAGTAAAATCTCTGGCAGGGGAGTAAAGCACAGAGGTACTTAATAATTGCCATCACTATTAACAAGGTTCATGGGTACTCACTGAGCACTATGGCAGAGACAAGCAGGCTGCCAGCTCCAAAAAGTTCCCTGGCAGTCACCAAAGTCGCCCCCTCTCTCTCCCACTCCAGCGTCTCATCGGAATGCAAGGGATGTGATGATATGGATAGACCTGACAATGCTGTTTTTAAAAGCAGATCTGATTCTTAAAATGTTAACCCTTGACAAACTCTTATTAGTTTCAAGGCACTGCCTTGGAAGTTGAGCTGCGGATCATCCCTTTCTGATCATCTGTCTTCCCTGCCGATTCACTAGTGAAACTTCCTCCATCTCTGCAGGGGAGGGCTTAGGAACTGTAGGGACCTCATTGGATTTTTATATTCCAGTTAGGGTCCATAAGTGCCTTCAGCATCCACATTTCTTGTACTCTAGTTAATAGTGTAAACATGTTTATGGAAAGTTTACATAACAGAGTCTGAGCCCTCTGTTAAGCATCCAGTTCCCAGGATTAAAGAGGCAGCAGGGTATTTTTCCATCTTTAGAGCAGTCTCTGGGCCCCCCCCTTTATGAACTGACAGAGGCTTGTGATGGCGGTTGAACAGGTGATCCAGCGGGCACATAAGCATTGGTACAACCTCTGTGACTTCCTTGGTTATCTTTGGAATGCAGTTTGACGGGAAGGTTCTGGCTTCCAAATAATTCATGTTTTATCGGTCCTTCTCGTGGCCCGCCCTCCAGTGCTAATCAGTTCGGAGCAACCTAAGACGTCTTTTGGTGAATGGTCATTTCAGCTCTTTGTAAATACTTCTGAATTGGGACATTTCTCTGTGAACAGCCCAGATAAACAAAGGGTCCAGTGTCCTGGGTTTAGTTGGTATTTTTAACAAGTGTGTTGAGCTGGCCTTCTTCATACCAGTCCATTCTTGGAATTCTAGACATGACTGCTAGGAGCCATCTGAATGCTGTCTTTAAGCCTGAAGCTTTTGTCATCTATTTTCTTAGCCGCTCCACCCTGAGTGTGTGGTCCAAAAGCTCTCGATGAGAAAATTGCTTTCAGGGTTTGAACTAGGGGATCTTCCTTGTCACAGAAGGGGAACCCTACTGAGGTGTTAATACCTTGCTGCCTGAGTCAGTGTTAGGAGGTAGGAGGTTGCTGGAGGTTGACTAGTAATGTCTTCCATGGACACAGACGAGGAGTGGACTAGTAATGTCTTCCTTGGGTGATTACCCGCTGTCAGTCTGTTGCCCTGTAGTTACCACCCTAAGGTCATCCCCCACCAATACCTGAAGCTAGATAGTGGGGGTTTCACAGCACCTGGGTGAGGTGTCCCGTTAATGAAAGAGTTCCCTGAGGAACAGCAGGAATTAGCCTCTGAATTCAACAATGTGTGAGGCTAGAATTCCCTCTCGCCCCAGTGAAAAGTAACTTTTCTGCTATATATAGTGTTCACCCTGCATTTTTAAAGTGTTTTTGGTAGCATAGACTTTGCTTCTGTGAAGGATCTTCCAGATACTGGCATCTGAGCTGATGGCTGTTCCGTAGGCAGACAGGACCTCCCCCATAAATCTCTCCACTAGAGATAAGAACTTTTAATACAGATTAAACCCCACAACACCAAACGTGCAAAGACTGAGTTCGTCGCTTATGCTAGAACATGAAGGCTACAATATTGACTGGGATGTATGCTGCTAAACAGAGATCTTCTGGTAATAGTTTTTTATAAGAGGATTTGATTTGGGGATAAAATTTCATTTACGATTTTTGACCCATTCGTGCCTTTGCATAAAATTCTGAAAAACTAGGGTAAATAGATAATCTTACAGACTTCTTTTCCCATGGGTATTTTTATACATCATGGGACAAAGACCCTTTTGGCTCATGGCAGAAAGATTTTCCCCCCCTGCTTTTAAGGGAATTTTATCTACCAACTCAATGGATATCATTTTTTTAGTCTTCATGTTTCAAGGATGATTTCACTTTCAAGTGTCAAAATGCTTAATCCAGTTTTAAAAATCAACTTCGGTTCTACTCAGAAATCAACGTGTCATTAAGCCGCTGAGATTCACGTGTGAGAATACAGGGGTGGGTGGGCAAGTGGCATGTGGTGCCCTGGGGACCGTGCTGAGGGTGGTTACAGGAGTGCAGGGGAGAGGGCAGATATGTTGGCACACTCTGGGTACCACCTGCAGAGGGGCAGTGGGGCCCTCGAGATGCCGCAGAATGGACCATCCTGAGCAGAGAGCAAGAGTGTGCCTGTTTATTCCTCAGTGACTCTCAGAGTCCCCAGCTCCCTGGACTCGAGTGAGTGGTTTGACATGCGGGGACAATGAGCGCAAACATCTCTGCCTCTCAATCGGTGCAGCTCGATGCCAGGGGCTCGGCTGACTACAGCCCTGACACCACCGTCTTGTCTTCTGTCCCTCCCGGCCAGCCTCTCCCCAGGCTGAGCGCAGTGCCTTGCACCTGGTGGGACCTCAATACAGTCTTGTTGAATTGAAATGGGTCCTTCATGCCCGGTCCTTACATCCCAGCACCTGGGGAGGGGTCCATCACAAAGGGCTTTCCATGGAGCCATTGAGGGCTCTGAATTGGTCCTTAGCGCACCGCCCCCCACCCCCGGCACTGACGCGGTGGATCTCCCCACCCTCTACCAGTCAGCACACCTGTCCTGTCTTGGTACAAAGGACAGAGCTGGGTAGGGGGGCCTTGACTGAAGTCTGATATAACTTCCTCAACAAACCCCCACTGTCTGTCTGTGTGATGCTGCTGGCACAAGGAGGCCCGTCCATCTGTGGGTGCAGAAGCGTGTTTAGTCGCCAGCTTTGGGTCAGTTTTATATATGTTTTCTTTTGATGAGCTTCTGTAGCGTGTGGGGGTATGAAATCAATTTTAGGCCTATAGGGTTTCTCACAGACTTGCCTGGATCTTACTTTCCAGAGAAGCAAACAGAAGCGTGATCCAAAATGAAATTAGATCTTTCTTTACAGGGTAGAGACTGTGTGTTTTCTGAGTTGCAAAGCAAGCAAGCAAACACAACCTGGTTTCCTAGATAACACGTTCTCAGACTGTTTATCGGGCTCTGCCTTGCTTTGGGGAATCAGAGGAGGAGGGAGAGGCTTCAGGTCTAAGAGGAGGTGGAGGACGGGGAAGCTGGGAGTCTTGGGCCCAGAAGAGACTGCGTGGGGTGAAGGCAGGAGGGGCAGCAGCTGCAGGGAAAGCCACACAGAGTGGTATGGGGGCTCCCCTCCCCCAGGACTTCGCTCCAAGTTCCACTGGTGGGAACCTTTGGGGTTGATTTATCAGTGGGCTCCTAATCCCCCCAAGGAAAGCAAGGAAGCGGTGACCACAGGACTCCCACAGAGGGAGAAACTGGAGACTTCTGTTTATCCAAAAGAGTTTAGTCTGCAATTAAACGCCCTCAGGCCAGAACATTTGCATTTGTGGTCCAACATTTGTGCCTGGCACCCAGGCCGAGTGCAGGGTCTAGGGTGGGCTCCAAGCAGCAGCCCACCTCCCTCCCTGCCAGCCCTTGGGCCACCATTCCCACGCCCAGAGCAGCGTTTGCCCAGCAGGGACCCATCCTCTCACCCCCTAGGGCTTTAGAGACAGACCAAGTGCCATGTCACCCCGCCAGCCTCAGGGGAAGCAAGGCTCACCTTTTCTAGTCCCACCCACTTCAGGCCACTCAGCCAGCTTCCCCAGTAGCAAGACTGGGACCACACTGGGGTTTTGCAGTTCCATTCTGCCTGAGGCTGGTGCCGATTCTGTGTGCTGACCCCTGCCTGCCTGAGCGTCCCTATCTGTCCCCAGCGCATCTCCCTGCGTGTCCCAGGCCACCACCTCCCTGGCAATGAGGCTGCCACCGAGTGGCCTTGTTCATCCTTCCATTCACACCCCTCTCCCTGAGCATGGCTGGGGTCAACCTGCCACGTCTCAACCCCAGTCAGCAGTTCAGAGATGTGGAACAAAGAAAAGGAGAGGGGGACCCCAGAGAGGCACCAGCACTCCACAGGCGCCCTGCCGGCGGCTCCTGCTCCCTAAAGGTGGAGGAGGTCTGTCTTCCTTTCTCCCTCACCTGCAGAGACCAACCTGTAGAGATGCAAACCCCACCCCTACCCCGAGGGTCCACCCTTCGTGTCTTCACCCTGCCCCAACTCTGGAGGTGTGGGATCGTAGTCCGCTCCGGGAAACTCGGAAGTTACTTACACCACCCTGGCCTCGTCCTCTCTCCATCACCTCCCCGGGATGGTGCCACTAGCACATAGCATATTTCTGTAGGGAGGACCTTTTAGCCTGAGACTCTCCCATCAGCCTCATTGACTGTCACTTTGCAACCCTCCCCTTGTAAGGATGACCTGGGTCTCAGGTGGCCAGTGCATCTCCTGAGCCCAGGATGTTTGGCCATTTGATGTAGGAGAACAGGAACAAAGAGCATCTCGAGGAAAGTCAGTTGTATTATCACACACAGTTCTGTTTAAACAGAATGAGGTAGAATATCGAGGGGGGGAAAAATCACAGGAAGGAAGAAGGGGTTTAAAAATAAAAGAGGTGACATTCAAACCAGAGAGATGATCCTGCTTTTTTTTTTTTTTCAAGTGATGCCTTAAAATATCTGGATCTAACAAAGAGAAGGCAAATAGATCCATCTCTTCCTAAGACTTAGGGTAGCTACTGCCATTGATTGGGTTTGGCATCCCAGATGAAATCTGAGATCTAATCAGTGCTCAGCAGAGAGACCCGTAATTGATTATTAATGTCCCTCAAGGGCATGAGGAGGAGTAGGACGGGCTCAAGTGTCCCGCAGTAACCAGCTTTCCTGACCAGGCTTTTCCACATCCGCCGTCCGTCCTCCTGCTCTCAACCTGCGAAGATTATTATGAAGGTAAAACAGGGAAAGCGTAGCTGGACCTAACTAAGCTGCAGTAAACTGACTTGGCCATTCATTCAGTTGTGCATTGTTCATTCAGAAAGTCACTCCATGGTACAAAAGGCCAGTATATTGCAGAAGGCCGAAAGCAAAGACTCACTTGCGGCTTCAAATCCCTTCACATCTAATTTCAGAGCTAGAACATAAAATATAACTGGTTACAATACAAGCAATCGCTGCTTATACTATATGCTTCAGTGCATGCGCAGTCGAGTGAGTCCTGTCCGACTCTTTGCAACCCCATGGGCTGTACGTAGCCTGCCAGGCTCCTCTGTCCATAGGATTCTCCAGGAAAGAAGACTGGAATGGGTTGTCACGCCCTCCTCCAGGGGATCTTCCCAACCCAGGGATTGAACCCATGTCTCCGTGGTGTCTCCTGCATTGCAGGTGGATTCTTTACCCTTCAGCCACTGGGGAAGCCCCAGTTATACAAGACACCCTAAAATAAAAAGATGCTCAGTGTGATAGGTGATGGTTGTTCAGTCCCTGATGAGCTGTTTATAAGTATTGTTTGTTTTCTGTTATGTGTGTGTTCTGTCAGCAGCTAAATGCTTTCCCTCGAAAAGCACAAAAAAATAATGTTTGGGGTGAAGGAAGACGATAGAGATAAGTCCCGGATGGGTCACCAGATGAAGCTAAACATAGAGATCTTTGGCAGAGCTTTCAGATACACCCATAGGATATGTAGGTTGTTTCCCCTGAAACCGTTCGTGCTTTTGTGATTTCAGGATACTGTGCATGGTAACCTTGGGGAGAGACTCTCTCTGCACTCTTTGAGCTGCTCATTTCATTTCTGAAGACAAGCGGGATTTACCTAATTGCAGTAACCTAAGATAGAATACCCTGCAGTCGGGGAATTGATGAAGTATTCCACCCAGAAGTTTATGTAAGAAAACCAAGTCTCTTTCTGAAGTGCAATTGTGGTCTCTCCTCACTTTCCCTCCTTTCCCTCTGTGGCAGAGGAGACAGGCAGAGGGAGTCAGCCAGTGCCAGGAAAAGCATGTCGGGAAGAGGTCTTGCATCTCCCCCAAAGGTTGGTCATTTGTTTTATTTTGTATCCTTGCCTAACACCGTGGCTGTGGGGTTCTTTTAAGAAGGTTGTGTGCCTCCATGTCCTCTGTGCAGGTTCTGTGGGTGAAGGGGGGCTGTGCAGGAGACCCAGGGCTTCCGCTCAGACCCCGCGGGATGCCTCCTGGGGCTGTGGCTTTAACGTGCACGAGGGAGAGAGGACAGCCCCTTCCCGCTGAGAAGCAGTGCTAGTAAATCTCCGTCTACACGTTCAGCTCAAAACAAGGCTTGTGATGTGCTTGTTCCTTCCTGGAGACAGACCCTGTTTTCTTGATCCTCCCTGGTCGTTCCGGGGCCAGAGGGACACGGCAGAGCTGCTGCCTGCTAAGGGAGAACCAGCTTTCCAAGACCTGGAAACTGTCTTTGCTTGTGTCGGCACTGCTCAAGGGCCAGCCTTCTGAGTCGGAAGGCTGAGCGTGTGCTCAGTTTTCTTTGGCTTTTACAGTGGTCTTTTGTGCCCCCATTTCATTTTGCAACCCCACATATGTCCCTGTTCCTAGCCTGTCTCTTTCAGCCCCATCACGTTGGATGATGCTGTGTTGCTTGTGATGGCTGACATTGGCCTCTCACTGTGCTTGATCCTGTGAGGTGTGTGGGGTACAGCCACGAAGGCAGCTGCCTGGGGTCCCCTAAACGGGGAGACAGTTCTGCACAGAGATGCTCCTTTTCTCTGTGTATTTCCCAGTCCGGTTCATCCCGTTTTCAAAATCCTGAACCCCAGGCACCTACGTCTATTTCTCACTGGCAGACACGTCTCTCTACTTTGTCCTGCAAGCCCCTGTCCTGTGAGTTCTGCCATCAGCTTGTGTCTCAGCTCTGACCTTTCCCTTCTACACCCACTGTCCTCACCCTAGTCCCCCCTCCACACCCTGACAGTCACCTCCCACACTGGAGCCGTCATAAGCATCTGACGACCGTCTCCTCTCATGGGGGTCTCAGGGAGGCATGCCAGCCCTGTTGCCCATCTCAGGTGACTGCCCCATGCCTGCCTGTCATGAACTGCCTGGTGGTCCCAGATGTCTGAGTGCCCCCCTCCAGCACTTCCCTCTGCCTTCCCCTGCCAGGCCGTCCTGTGAGGCCCACATGCCGCCTCCACCAAAGGCTCTCCCTGGTCCCCTGTCATCCACTGTGTTTCATCATGTTTTCTGGACACCACTTTTCCATCTGTTATCTTATTCTGCAGTTTCATATACAGATGGTTCCCAACTTACAAGGGTTAGACTTAATGGTTTTGTAACTTTGTGTCAGTTTGGAAGTGATACTCACTAGAAACTGAAGTTCACATTTTGAATTTTGATCTTTTCTGGACTAGGGTAATAGGTGGTACGATATTCTCTCGTGATGCTCACAGGGGCCTCCAGCCACAGCTCCCAGTCAGCCTCTTGGTCATGAGGGTCAGGCAGCCAGCCCACTTAAAACCATTCTGTACCCAGACCACCCATCTGTTCTTCCCTTTGAGTGCAGTATTCAGTCAGTTACATGAGAGACTCAACGCTAGTGTTTGGGGCTTCCCTGGTGGCTCAGCGGTAATGTGCCTGCTAGTGCAGGAGACATGGGTTCGATCTCTATTCCGGGAAGATCCCACAGCCATGGAACAACTAAGCTGGAGCCCCACAACTGCTGCACCCATGTACTGTAGCTACTGAAGCCCGCACGCTCGAGCTGGTGCTCCTCAACGAGAGAAGCCGCTGCAATGGGAAGCCCGCACACTGCGATTAGGGAAAAGCCCTGGCAGCAATGAAGACCCAGCGCAACCAAAAATAAATAATAATTTAAAGCAAGCAACCAGGCCTTGTGTTAGATTTTCCTTGCCTGGAGGCTAATGGAAGTGTTCTGAGCACAAGTAAGGCACACTAGGCTAAGCAGTGATGTTCGGTAGGTTAGGTGGATTAAACAGATTTTCACCTTCCCGTATTTACAACTTGTGATGGGTTTATAGGGAGGTAAGCTGATCATAAATTGGGGAAAATGTCCACTTGCCTGCCTGCCCCAACCCCTGGCCCCCACCAAGCCATCAGCTTCCCAAGGGCTGTTCCTTATGCTTCTCAGAAGGTTTGTGGAGTGAAGCTGAAGCTATTCAGTTGGTTGGAGCCCTAGAAGGTGAATGACCTCAGGATTTTTAGGTGAAAGTGACTTCTCAGAGTATCTTAAGCATGACTTGAAAATTTGGGGAACCACCTTCTGTTACCAGTTTTTAAAGGTGAGGGACAGAATAGAGGATGTTCATTATTAATAATAGTTATTACTATTGGACTTCCCAGGTGACGCTAAAGGCAAAGAACCCAACTGCCATTGCAGGAGACATAGGAGTTCAACCCCTGGGTCAGGAAGATCCCCTGGAGGAGGTCAGGGCAGCCCACTCCAGTGTTCTTGCCTGGAGAATCCCAGGACAGAGGAGCCTGGCAGGCTAGAGTCCATAGGATTGCAAAGAGTCAGGCACGACTGAAGCCACTTAGAATGCACTATTAATTAATAATCACACCAGCATTCTCTCTCTTGCCTCACCTTTTCTGCAGGGAATTCCACTATCCCTGCCCCAGCATCCCATGGTCCTGCATTGGGCCGCACTGATGCCCCGGCTTTATGTCAAGCGGCATCACTGCATCCACTCAGCCCCGCACGTCTGCTGCGCTGTCCTCATTTCGCGTCCTCCCCACCTTGTTTCCTCCAACTGCCCCTGTGCCTGCTCCAGCGGCATGTGGGTCCAGGCCTAAGATCTTGCTTTTCCTTTTGAGGAGAGAGTTGCTCATCCCTGCGGAGGCAGTGAAACGGGGAGCTCAGAAGTCAGAGACAGGCTGTCCATCCCCGGAGGAGTACTTCCAGGCACACTAGGTGTATTGTTTTTTTGTTTGTTTGTAAGTGAGACAAACGTGCTTTTCAAAAGGCAGCGGGTATGTGCGCTCGCACCCCCTGAGTCGGCTTGAACATCTAACACCTACTAGCTCCCTGACGGGAACATTTCGTGGCAGATAAAAGGCATTAAGAAGTCCTAAGAGTGAAACCGGATGAGTCATGGGGAAAGCAAGCCTTGCCAGTGCCGCATGGAGCAGCGGGTTGCAAAATTTTGCTCACACCTCATGCGAAGCTGGAGGGTGGGGGGATCTAGGGGTGGGTGTAACAGTCTCCCTCCCTCGAGGTCCCCCCCCCACCACCTCCCAGCAGACCCAGGACGCCCTGGCTCCCTGCATGCCCTGCTGGGCTCATCTGAGTCCTGAAGGCTTTATTTGCCAGCTGTGGGCTGCTTTTGCCCCAGGCACGTGAGGCTGAGCCTTGAGTGGTTGTTTGTGGCTCTGCATCTTTCATCACCACCCTGCCAGAGGCTGGAGAGATTAGAAAAGTTGCCTGCCTGCCGAAGAGCTGAGAAGATTTACAACTGGAGATCACAGGAAAAGTGGGTTTCCAGTTTCCCTGGGCGTGCAGTGTGTGTTCTCTTTAAGGTTCTCATGCACCCTGGCCACACCTGCCTGCTTTCAGCATTGCTTGTCTTGCACCCCAAGGGGCAGGGAGGAGACCTGCACCCAGTCCTCTGTGGGGCTGGGGACTTCGGCAGAGCCTGCTGCGTTTTGAGGTCTGCTCAGTCATGCTCAGAGCTCCTCCGGGAACTGTGGGGTTCACTAAGAAGACTGGAATGAGCCGGGGAGGATGCCTAGACATTTGGTGGGAGATGGACTTGGGGAGCAATGAAAATGAGTGACTTGATGGGGAACTGAGGATTGGAGCAGCTGGGGAGAGTTCTTGGAACCCCAGATGTGCCTGGAAGAGCCTCCCCCCCGAAGCCTGTAGTTTGTGTGTATCCACATCTCTTTAGAACCTGTGGCCAGTGCTTCAGGGGCCTTCGCAGAAGTGGGGCTCAGAGCCACAGGCTTGCCTTTCCCCAGAGGCTAGTGAGAACCCACAGTCACAGCCTCACAGGCGAACCTGTGCACACATCTAGGGACCTGGGAAGAGATGATGCTGGCATTCAGTTCAGCATGCCCCCTTCCTATTACTGAAGTGAGTTGCGGCCTTAGGATTAGCCCATGCCTTGATCCAATACTGCTTTGGGGGTGCCTCCTGCCTGTGTTTGGGACACACCTGAATCTGCCAGGTGCAGCCATGCTCCAAAGACCTTATTGTATTCTAAGGTCAAGCTCTTCTGCAGAACCACTGATGCCTTTGGCTAGGTTTTAGGAAATTCAGTCACGGGTGGACTGTTGACCTCTGTGGTTATGAGAACTCCGGGGCTCTGGGCCAGCCCTCCGTGCCCCAGCCCATGACTCTGAAATTCAGTCAAATACGGGAAGCCGGTCCTTTCACCCTCAGAGTCCCAATGTGACTCTTATAAAGAAATGTGCTAAGAAAGCATGTTTTCATTTTTATTTATGCAAAAGCAGGAGATGGCCAATTTTAAATCCCAATTACAATCAAACCTGGAAGAAAGCTCACAAGATTGGAACAATTCACTGGAGCCTTGCCTCTGTCTTTTTGTTTCTGTGTAGGTCTGTTCATAATTGGTGGTCTCACTAACAGAACGCAGTGTATTTAGCCAGGGTATAGAGTTCCCATTATTTGTGAGCCCACAGTGGCCCCACTGGAAATTCAGAAATGGAACTTGTTTTACTAGAAAGTTTGAAAGAAGGTATCAAAAAGAGGGGCTTCCCAGGTGGCACAGTGATCAAGAATCTGCCTGCCAATGCAGGAGACCCAGATTCGATCCCTGAATGGCCAAGAGCCTGTGGAGGAGGAAATGGCAACCCACTCAAGACTTTGTGCCTGGAGAAGTCCATGGACAGAGAAGCCTGGCAGGCTGCAGTCCATGAGGTCACAAAGAGTCGGACACAACTTAGTGACTCAAAAACAACAGGAATCAAAAGGGGAGGAAAGGAAGAAAAGCAAAGAAACTAGCCACAGATCTGCCTCACCCCAGCCACTGTGTGCGGCGGCGTGGAAACAGCATCGCTGTAGCCAGCTGGCAAGAGATGGGGGTGTAGACTCCTTCTGCCTTATTCATCTGACAGGAGCCCTGGGACCTGCATTCATCATTTGGGGCTTAAACAAGGGATGTCGATGGTAGAAAGGGTTTTCTTTTTTAACCACTTTTTCAGGTATGGTGTTTTCCCCCACCCCACCCCCCCATACTGCGATTTACCCGGGAAGTTAATTGCCTTATTCTTTTCCATTGACCTTGAGAGGATTTCATATCTGAGAAAAGTGACATTTTGGTTTTCTCATTTAGAAGCACAAAGGAAGTTGGGAGAGATAGTGTTTGAACCTGATTCACACTTTGGGAAGAAGTGCTGTGGTTAAATTACAGGCTCCTGGAACTGGGAGCACAGATAATACTGTTAGAGGTGTGCATTAAATATGATTAATGGGACAATAGGGATAACATCGACGCCCCTTTGTGAAGACAGCGGTGACTCACATTTCATCTGTGCAAATGCATGCAGGATGAAGGATGTGAGTCCATACCCATGAAGGTCTGAGATCGCTTAAACTCCCCACTTCCCTGGCGGGAGCAAGCAGTCCTAAACACCCGTTGCCTGCAGCTTCTGAACATGCTGTTTCATAACAGGGAGGGATGCTTTCCTTGAGAAACATGAATAGAAATGCCAGCCCTTTGGTGGAGGGTCACTGTGAGAAGAGTTAATGGAAAGAAAAGAACAGCAGACCTCCGTAGCCTGGGAAGACAAGGGGCTTAACCCAGCCTGAATCAGTGATCGTGCTGCTAGACATTGGTAAAGGGTGGCCAGTTTGGTTTTGCCAGTGAAGTAAAGGCTCCAGTTCCTGTCGGATCCCACTCCACCCTGGAGCCGGCCCGAGGGCTGCTCATTTGTGGTGCCAGCAGAGGCTTCTGGAGCACATGTGGACGATGCTTTGGACAGCCTCATCTCTAGCGGGGAGAATCGAAGCTCTTACTCAGCTGACAAGGAAAACCCATGTTTAACATGCAGTTGTTCTGGAACGCTAATGATGGCGGGGCGAGGGCAAAATGGAGCTGTCACGTGGTGCTCTTGGGGATTTGTGATGTCTTAGTCTCTTCAAAGATGAATAGAATATAAGGTGTGTAGGACTTTCCATATATATGTGAAATTTTTTGGCCACATGGCATGTAGGATCTTAGTTCCCTGACCAGGGATCTAGTCCACAATCCCCTACATATGGAGTCTTAACCACTGGACCCCAAGGAAGTCCTTTGATAAGACTTTTCCTGGGTGTCAGGGTGAGGGTGGATGCCTCCCTTATATTCTACAGATTGTTTAAAGGTTCATGCAACAATCGTGAAAGGCAACACAAACTTGAAATCATTTGTCTTTTCACCATCAAAGTCAGAGTAGCTTTTTTGTTTATACGTCAAGTAAAAAATAGAAGATTTAAGAAGTTAAGCCTTTTGGGGAATTTTAATTCTTCTGTTTCTTAAAGAAAAATGCGCTGTGGAACTTCTCTGGAGGTCCAGTGGTTCAGATGGACCCTTCCAATGCAGGGGGCTCAGGTTAGATCGCTGGTCAGGGAAGTAAGATACCACGTGCCACGTGGTGTGGCCAAATACATAATAAATAGGGCTCTAAAGAGAAGATTGTATAAAAAGATACTTGGTTTACTTTTTTCTTTGGAAAACACCACAACTGACTATTTGCTTTCAGTTCTCACCTAGATTCTGATTTATCTTCTAAGCATTAGAACAGAAATAGTTGATATTCACCTGACTTTTAAAAATGAAATTTACTGTTTTAACCGTTATTATTTTTGTATTATTATTATCATCACCAGTACCCACGGCTTATTTATTGGGGTGTGATAAACAAAATCGATCAAAATTAGTTCTTCTCCCCCAGTGTAGACCTACCATCTCTGTTCACCAGGTCTGTCACTGAAAACACCCTGGAGAGGTCTTGTTTATGTCTGAGTCCTTTCAAGTGACTGATTCCTACCCAGTAACTCCCAGGCTGGCTCTTAGGCGCTTGTCTGCCAAAATGTGCTGACTGCCTCTCTGAAAATGGGTGGTGTGTTAAGAGCTGCTGAGGGGCTCAGCAGGATCTGGGGCCAGGTTATCACAGGATCACGGTAGGGCTGACCCCTGGACAGGCAGCACCAAACGCAGGGGACGATCCACTGAATCAAGATGGGAACCGAGGCTCTGGGTTCATCAAATAAAGGATGTTCACACATGTATATAGAATCTAGAAAAATGGTACTGATGGACCTATTTGCAGGAAAGGAAAAGAGAAAGCAGATGTAGAGAATGGACTTGTGGACACAGTGGGAGAGGGAGAGAGTGGGACGAATGGAGAAAGTAGCATCAACCTATATACACTCTCAGATGTAAGATGGACTGCTGGTGAGAAGTTGCTGTGTAGCACAGAGAGCCCAGTTTGGCGCCGTGATGACCTGGGGGAGTAGGAGGCTCCAGGGGGCGGGGGGTGTATGTATAACTATGGCTGATTTGCATTGTTGTATGGCAGAAATCAACACACCATTGTAAAAAAATTTTTAATATATTTTTTAATAAAGCAAAAATAAAGAATGGGGTCAGAGGTCTGAGACAGGGCAAGTGTGCTGAAGAGGCAGTGAGAGAATTAGAAGGAGCAGAGGTGGGAGACACTGGGGGCGTGTGAGCAGTAGGGACAGGGTCTCTGACAGAGTGTGAGTAGAAATGAAGGAAAAAGAAGCAGCCAGCCAGAAAAACAGCTGATAGGATGCTGACAAGCAGGCATGCTTTCAAAAGCCTATTTCCCAAAAGTGAACGTGGGAGACGCTGAGAAATGGGAACACGAGGCATGGTCCCCCTGCAGAGGCCTGGAAGGGTTGGCAGCCACCGTGGGCAGCCACTGCTGAGAGGAGGGGAGTCAGTCCTGGCAGGCTTGGGAAGCTGCGAGGGAAGGGGTGAGCAGGATAGACCTGGGGGTGACAGCCAGAGAGGGCTGTCTGTTCCTTATTATGGAGCTGCTATTTTAATGATATCTTTTTATTGTTGGATTCAAGTTGTTAAAATTTTTTTTAGGAATTTATTGAAGTATAGCTGATTTACAATGTTTTGTTAGTTTCTGGTGTACAGCAAAGTGATTCAGTTATATATAGTATATATTTTTCAGATTCTTTTCCATTATAGGTTATTACAGGATATTGACTATAGTCCCCTGTGCGGTATAACAGATCTTCGTTGGTCATCTGCTTTATACATAGTAGTGTGTATCCACTAACTGCAAACTCCTAGTTTATCCCTCCATCCCCTTTCCCCTTCAGTACCATATGTTTGTTTTCTGAGTCTGTGAGTGTGTTACCGTTTTGTCAGTAAGTTCCTTTATGTCATATTTTAGATTTCACATATAAGCGATGATCATCTCTAGGTCCATCCATGTTGCTGCAAATGGCATTATTTCATTCTTTTTATGTCTGAGTAGGATTCCATTGTACACACACACAGGATCTGCCTTTTGTAGCTGACCGATCAAGTGCCTGCAGCCCGACCTCTGAGGAGTCCTTTGTGATAGTGTCATCAGCTGTCTCCAGCCCTCCAGGGTCTAACTTTCCTCCAGAGACACAGTCGGGAAGGCGAGGGCAATGTCACCGTGTCAGTGATGGGAACCTACTAAGGTAAACAGGCTTTACCTCGGCCTCTGAAGTTGGGGAACTTCTGCTGAAACCAGTACTTGGAAAGCGGGAGCTCCTAGACTGGGTAAAAGAACCTGAGGCTGTCAACACATGTCTGGAAGAGGGTGTGTGAAGCAGGCTTTGGAGTCTCAGAATCTAGAAAATTCTAAGGAGAGTACGATCCCATCTTTGCCGGGTGGAACAGTCTGTTTTTGTTTTTTTTTTTTTTAAATCCTAGTTTTTCAGTATGTGCTGGGCATACTGTATGTTCCTAGACAAGCAGCAGCCAGACAGTGTTGAGAAGAATTAGGAAACCAGTTAGGTCCCAGTGAGTCCCCAGTGGGGGTCTGGCCTCCACGGCTTCAGGCTGGAGGAGCTCAGAGAGGTCTGAGCATCTGGGCTGGTGTGGCACCAACCGCAGCCCCTTAGGCAAACTACAGGTCTCTCTCCACATGCTCACTTCCTTTAATTCTAAAATATGAATGGCCAAATCCCGGATCACAGTAGGATAAAGCAAAAGTGGAAGACCCTTTACCATCATTTGGGAAACCCAGGAATGGTGCACCCTTGGGATATGGCTCAGAGAGGAGCCCCAGCCGATGTTAGCTGCCGTTACCACACTGTCACACCTCAGCAGTGGCCAGGGGGGTGCCACACACCCACGTGACAGGCACAATCTCACGCTTCTCATGAATTAACCCACCCCAGCTTCATATTGCAAGTTACCAACACACTCCCTATACTCAGAGATCTGAAAGGTACTTGTTTATAACTGCCACCAAGGAAGAAGGATGGAAAGAGAAGTGGAAAGATGCATAGAAGGAAAGATATAAGGAAATATGGATGGATGGCTAGATGGTGGGTCAGTGGATGATGGCTGGTTGGCTGCATAGAGGTCAGGTTGATGGATGGATGGAGAATGGATGATGATGGGTGGATGGACAGATGGAGGGAGGGAAGGAAAATGTATCCACAGTGCAACCTCTATTTGACCTTTTGATCCTCCTCCCATAGCAATACAGAGAATCAGTAAGACTTTGTTTCCATTAAACAACAAAAAAATTATTGGGCTCCTACTATCCCTGATCCATACTCCTATCCCCATAAAGCTCACTCCTAAGAAAGGACAGTGAACATAGCTGCTAATGACTTGAAAGTCCAGCGGAAGTAATAAGGGCACATAGAGGAGGTGTAATGACTGCCCACTGGGAGTGGATGATGTGGGTAATACTCCGTTGAAATACCACCCCTCCTTTGTAGGAAACTGCAGACAATTTCTCTGGTTTGAGTGTAGTTTCCATTGGAGGTGGTGGGGAGACCTGAGGGAAACAATAGAAAATGTAGGTTGGACCTCATTATGAACAGCCCTAAATAGCAGCCCAAGAAACATGGTGTTTTTTTTTTTTTTTCTGTTGAGCATGAAATTACTGGATCCATATTTTGGAGTATTATGCTGCGTTTACCATATGCGCCAACATCAGTTGACTTCCAAGGCCAATCATTTAATGAAAAATACAAGTTGCAGAAAAATATGCCCAGCGTGATATCACCAGTGGAAAAATCCCACGCAAAACAGTTCTTGTGTGTTGGCGTTCTCTGTGGGTCTGAGGACCACACCGGTCTTCTAATAGTGGTTGTCTTTGGGGCAAAAAGAAGGAACTAAGGTTTGAGGGTAGGGAGTGCTGAAGGGGGACGTCTGCATTATTTGGTTATCTTTCAGTTTTATTTTCACAAGGAAAATGTTATCTTGCCATTAAAATGTAATTTTAAAATTCAAAAGATAATGGAGTCATTGGCTTACTTCCTAGCTCAGAAAATTTCAATTGGAGCCTGCATATTCCAAGAATTAGGAAGATATTCTCTGAAACCCAATAAAATCCAGGGATGGGGGAAAAAAAAAAACCTCTGTCCCCTCAAAGCCTCTTCAGGCCTCTTTCTCACAGGCCCAAGAAGCATCATTGGTTTGGTTCCTCACTGGTCAGTGTCAGGTGATACAGATGCTCTTCACCCGCACTGACCTTGCAAGATCGTTCAACTTTCCTGCCTGTGACTGAATCCCACCCCATGGCGGTGGCTGGCTCCAGGCAGTGGTGGCGAGCGTGTTTGTCTCTTTCCTTGGCACCAGGATCATTTTCTTGGAGAGTCTCTGTGGACGTTGGCAAATAGTTTTGGCCTTCTTCCAAGAGATTGGGTTTATACCAGTCTAAATGAGGCAGGCATTTAATCAGTCACCCAGGGAACAGGCTCGGAGCTCTCTGGTGTCTTCTTTATAATTAATTTTTAACATTTGTTTTCAGTATAAAATTTGGGCCTTTATCCTCTTTGAAATAAAAACATAGCATGCATATTAGACTGGATTGGCACTAAACTTCACACAGCCTCCTTTTATTCCCTTCCAACTATTAACTCCTATTAAGCGAGACAGAGAGATAATAAGATCCCCCTGCCCTCCCCCGACTCGCTGGCTTGCGCCGTGTCTCATCCTCTGTAATTGCCTTTGGTGGCCAAGCTCTGTCCTGTCGTTCGTGTGCATCAGAGGCTACCTGTCAGAGACCCAGACACCTCCCAAGCCGCCCCCTCCGCTGTGTAGCCCCTCCCGGGCCCTGGCCATTCTGCTCCAGCCTCTGGGAGGTCCTGGCTGACCGAAACTCTTGTTAAGCAGACACAGGGGTTATTTCTCGGTTTTGAAACTCTGAGATTTAAACTTGGACTGCTGGAGACTCTTTGCTGTTTGTTTGTTGGATCTGTTCTTAACTCCCAGGAGCCCAGGCCTGGGCCAAAGGGCCCAGAGACCTCACAGTGAACCTTGGTGTGTGCCGATCCCTGGGACTTGATTTAAAATACAGCTTCTAAGGCAGCCCTTCCCAGTCTTTGTGGCACCAGCGACCCGTTTCGTGGAAGATGATTTTTCCCCAGACTGGGATGGGGGGGGGGGCGGGGTTTGCGGATGTTTCAAGCACATCACATTTATTTCACACTTGATTTCTATCATTATTGTATCTGTGACATAAGCTACATATCACGTGATCAGGCCTTAGATTCTGGAGATTGTGGATCCCTCGTCTCAAGCCTGTCCCCGGACCTACTGAATCAGAGTCTCCAGGGTGAAGGGAAAAACCAGTGACTTTTTTCCTTTTGGAGTTGTGTGTATGCTTAGTCACTTAGTCATGTCCAACTCTTTGTGACCCCATGGACTGTAGCCCACCAGGCTGCTCTGTCCATGGGGATTCTCCAGGCAAGAATACTGGAGTGGGTTGCCATGCCCTTCTCCAAGGGATCCTCCCGACCCAGGGATCAAACCCAGTCTCCCGCATTGCAAATGGATTCTCTACAATCCAAGCCACCAGGGAAGCCCTTTGAGTTGTGTAATTATCTGCAAGTTACCCAGTTAAGTGATCTATTTTGTTTTCACATTCTTTCGGAAACTTTCAGCATAGACAGCTTTAGTTTTCAGGACTGCTGTAGAGCCTTTGTGCAAATTATGAGCAGGGACCTGTTTTTCCTGACAGCCACAGGCCACACAGTGACATGGCCTGGCCTGCAGAGCTTCAGCCCCAAGTCCCTCCTGGATCAAGAGTGTTTGTGCAGTTAACAACCTACACGACTGCACATGGCAACCCTCTGACTCTGCTCTGACAGAGAAAATAGCTACCATTGAGGACCTACTTGTATAATCCTAAGGCCAGGCATTTTTTTAATTACCTTGTTTTTATCTAGAACGCTGACAGCAACTCTTACGGTTTTATGCTGAGGAAACTGAGTTTCAGAAAATTTGATCTTCCTCAGTTGACATAGTCAGAAAAAAGGTAAGCCAGATTAAGACCTGAGCCAGGCTCTGACAAGGCAAGCGGTTGGATGGATAAGAAATTATTTACAGTCAGTACTTTGCTTCTCTGACAAGGCCATGGCTCATACCTCATCCTTCTTCTTCCCTCTGAGAAACGTATTAACTCAGGAGCCTGGGAACGGTGCTGCAGGCCAGGAGTTCGCTGCTGTCCTTGCTGTGGGAGTGATCAGAAACCTCAGGCCTCCAAATGCTGAATGAGTAAGTGTTTATGGCGCACCCAGGGACCCGGCAGAAGGCATGTGACACGTAGAGCATTAAGCATCGCATGTTTATTATTAGCAAAAGCGTCACACTGTCCAGCCAACCACCGTGATTGAAAGTCCAGTTTCTCTTTTATTATGTGTCGGGATGTGAGCAGAAGGGATCAGGAAATTGGAGTCAGCGGTGGCCGTTGGCGCCTTTGTCCTGTCCTCTCGTTTAGCGGCTTGGTGATTTGTCCACTCTAGAGTCGGAGTCACCGCAGAGCGCTGACTTGGCAGGCTGAGTGTTTGGTGGCTGTTGAGTGTCTCCTTGGTTATCCAGGGCTGCACAAGGAACCACCTCAGAACCAGGTGGTTTCAGAAGCGTTCGTGTTCTCCCGTGTCTGCAGGGCTGCTGGGACTCAGCTGACGCGGGGTTGGCTCTGCAGGGTCCCGGTGCTTCAGGATGTGGCAGCTGGGAAGCTGTGCTCTGCTTGTCTCTCGTTCTTCATGGACCAGTGAGGAAGCCAGGCAGCTCTGCTAGTGACAAAGGTAGAGGAGATAGAGGACAAGTGGAAACACACCAGACCACTTGTGATCTAGGTTCCGACTGCATGCCATCACTCCGCCTCGGTCTGCTGGCCAAAGCAAGCCCCAGGGCTGTGTTCCCCACCCCCACCCCTCTTTAGTGGAAGGAGTCGGCGAATTCATGTAGCGAAGAGCAGGGGTGGAGCGTCAGAAACCAGGTCCGTAATGCCCCCTACCCCTTGCTGGAGGCTCATCTGGCGGAACCTTCGTCCACTGCCCTCCCACACGCAGGCAGTGAGGAAGCCTGGAGGACCCCCGCCCTCAATAATAGCCTCCCCATAGATGTTTTCTCACACAGCACAGAATTCACCCAGCAAGCTGCTCCCATTTTCAGAGAAAATCTGTCCCACCTCAGATGTTTTCCATTTGATTCTCAAAAGCTTTTCAAAGGAGCGTTTTCTTTTTTTTTCTTCTAGAAATGCCTTCCTGCACACTCGTTTTGTTCCTTTTCGTTTCTGATAAATTCGGAATTATCCAGATTGCCCTTCTCAGCACGATGGTGGCCCATCTGTGGCCCTTCCTCATTGCGGGTGACTTTGGTTCTGTTCACAGAGACAGGGGCCAGGGCCTCAACTTCACCCTCCCACCAGGAACCCTTAATCCCTCCATCCCCCGGTGACACGTGAGCCTCCTGGTCTCAGCCCTTGTCTCAGGCAGTTGCACCATCCCAGACTGAAAAGGCAGTTTGAGGGGTCAGCTAAGCTGCTGGTCCCCCAAACTGGTTGGGTGTTAGAATCAGCTGGGGAACTGTCTGCATGTTCAGTCTCCTGGATGCCCAGGAGGGCAGAGAGGGAGGCCCGTTCGTTGGGAACCAGCGGTCTCAGTGTCTCCTCAGGTAACACTCAGACCATTCCGGATCTTGCTATGCGTGTGCGTGCTCGGTCACTCAGTCATGTCTCACTCTTTGAGACCCCGGGCTCCTCTATCCATGGGATTTTCCAGGCAAGTATTCTGCAGTAGGTCACCCTTTCCTCCTCCGAGGGACTTTTCCCACCCCAGAGATCAAACCCAAGTCTCCTGCACTGGCAGGTGGATTCTTTACCACTGAGCCACCAAGGAAGCCCCCTGATTATTTGTGACCCAGATCAGGAAGACATGGTGGCATTAAAGGATGTGCATTGTTATCAGATGTCGTCTTATTAAGGCAGAAGCCTTGCATTCCCACAGAATCTGTAATTTCTTGTCCTTGTGTGACCTCAGGGCCCAGGGGGCAGCTCTCTTTCTGTGGCCCTAGGAGTGCTGTACTTGATGAAGTCAGCCCTCTTGGTTCCTTCAGGAGCCCCAACAAAGAGATGGGTTCAGGGACGTCCCTGGTGGACTAGTGGTTAAGACTCTGCACTTCGGTTACAGCGGATATGGGTTCCATCCTTGGCCAGGAAATGAAGATCCCACATACTGTGCAGTGCAGCCCCAAAATAAAACAAGGTAAATAATTTTTTTGAAAAAAGAATACAAAAGAAATAGATTTGGCACTGAGAGCTCATTACTCTGAACTTTATATTTCTCACTTTGGGCTCTAACTTGAAGATCAAAACTCGGCGGCATAGCCAAGCAAAATGCTGTCTAAGACTGAATACGAGGGGAGGGCAGGCCCCTCACCCCTGTTGTTTCCATGTTTTCTAAGTGATTCCTTTGAAGGGATGCTGGGCCAGGAATCAGAGACCCAGAAAGATTCAGCTCATTTCTTACTCTAACCATCTTTCCCAAAGTCATTGCCTTACTCTGGACCTCAGTGTCCTCATCTAAAAATGCAAAGACTGAATTAGGTTACCTAGAATCTTGCAAAGTGTGGTCCAAGGGGGCTGGTTAGAAACACAGACCTTGAGACTCCCCTTCAGACCTGCTTAATCAGAGTCTGCAGGTAACTCACATGTGCCGTAAATTTTGAGAAGCGTGATTCTGTAGGGTACCTACATCAGGTGAGACCAAAGCAATACCTTTGCATGGTGCCCCCCAAAGCTGGAGAGGCCAGCTGCTCACTGCACCCTGGGTTTCCTGGTGGGTGAGGGAGCTCCTTCTAGCTGGGATGGTCTTTCTTGGTGCCGGCTTAGGGGATGGGATGATGCAGGCAGAATGAAACTCTCTTCCTTGACTTCTTGTGTGGTTATTCTCAGGGCTCTTGTTGCACTGTTGCTGAAATTTCTTGCATGGACTCTGGACTCTCCCAGAGCTGTTCTGTTCATGACCAGCTGTCTCATAGTTGATCTCATCAGAGACAGAGAAACTGGATCTTCCTCCATCACTGTTTTTCTGTAGGCTTTAGTGTGAAGTACTTTCTAGAAGTCTCGAATTCTGTGCCTTGGAAACCACTTTTATTCTCCTGTACCTTCCCTGTTGTTCTCCACCCCAGTTCCTTTTGTGAAAGCCTGTCTCAAAGACCCTTCTGGTTCCCAGTGCCACCAGAGGCAAGGCCATTGCTCATTCATACCTCTGGGTGTTTTTGTACCAAGGACCAGAGGCCAAGAACACAAGAGAAGTGGATAAGCTAGGACCAGTCAAGAAAAGAACTGTGGTTAAAATTCTAAGCGAGCCTCACGCATGTCTGGGTCACTGGACAAGTCAGCATCACAAAATAGATTGAATGTTGAAAGAGCAGAGAGAGGCAGAAAGCAGGTTAGAGAACCAACAGCCAGGAGAGTAGGAGCATGCAGGAAGCCTATTTTCCATTACTGCTTGTCAGAAATATAGGCTGATATATGCCCAGGAAAAAAGATTATAAATTTCCCTCACTGCTTTCCTGCACTGTTTTGAAAAGGACTTTGCCGTAGACTTGGAGCTGTGTTGATTGGCAATTTATTTGTGGATTGTTTTCTGCAACAGGGGCCTCTCTTCTGGGCTTTCTGCAGTTCACTACAATTAACCGGTGGTTTGGTGGAAATTTCCTTTTGCCTCCAGCCAAGTTCTACATCCCATTCCACTGCACGGTACCACCTGCGGAGACTATAACCATTTAAATAGCAGGATAGGGGGAAGGGATAGTTACGGAGTTGGGGATAGACATGTATGTACACAGAGCTATATTCAAAATGAATAACCAACAAGTACATACTGTATAGCACAGGGAACACTGCTCAATGTTATGTGGCAGCCTGGATGGGAGGGGAGTTTGGAGGAGAATGGATACATGTATATGCATGGCTGAGTCCCTTCATTGTTCACCTGAAACTGTCACAGCATTGTTAATCGGCTACACTCCAATATAAAATAAAAGGTTAAAAAAAATAATAACAGACCCTGAAAGCTGATGGAAGCTTTTTTTGTCTTGTGCTCTGTTGGAGTCTACTGAATTTTCCCTCCTTTTCATGGAAGTGTGTCAGCTATTATGTACTCTCCTATATGATTCTGCCCAAGAATACTGGAGTGGGTAGCCTATCCCTTCTCCAGTGGATGTTCCCGATCCAGGAATCGAACCAGGGTCTCCTGCATTGCAGGCAGAATCTTGGCCAACTGAGCTATCAGGGAAGCCATGATTCTGCCAGGAAGCATGGTACACAAAAACTAAAGGTTCAGCTTTTATTCATGTTTCAAGACCTGGTTCAGGAGACAGGGATGCTGCCAAACTCTGAGACATTGGATGAGGGGCACATCCCAACCTTTGCTAGACCCAAGTGACATACACAGTTGTGGTAGAAAATAAAGTGACTTCTTCATGCACCATTTGAATAAGCAAGTGATTGACCAGGTGCTGGGTGGGCCTAGGATAATGGTGAGGAGTAAATGAGATGGTGTGCGCAGTCAGCCTCCTACCAGTAAAGAGACACGTGGAATCTTTGGTCAAGGTCCAGGCCCAGTAGATGGGGCTGAAGGTCCAGATGTCGGCCTCCAAGCTCCTGAGCTCCTGCCTCCACATCCCTAACTAGGAAATGCCCTTCCTCCTTGGCCCTTTGTCCTGCATCCTCTTCTTTTTTTATTAACTATAAATTACTGCTACTTGGTGTTCAAGACTCTGCTATTAGTTTCCTTCTTGGGGTCTCTTCCTGACTCCCTGTCACCCCGACCTGCCTCCTGGCAGGATCAGTGGCCTCTCTTCTTGTGTAACCAGCACTGTTATCATAGCATCCTTTTTTAATTTTCTTTTTTTAAACCTCAACACTTGGGCAGAAATAGTTGTAGAAATTAGGGCTCCTCATTCCCAACCCATGGCTTAAGTTCAGTCACTCAGTTGTGTCTGACTCTTTGTGACCCAACGGACTGCAGCACGCCAGGCTTCCCTGCCCATCACCGACTCCTGGAGCTTGCTCACACTCATGTCCGTCGAGTCGGTGATGCCATCCAACCATCTCATCCTCTGTCGTCCCCTTCTCCTCCTGCCTTCAGTCTTTCCCAGCATCAGGGTCTTTTCCAATGAGTCAGTTCTTCGCATCAGGTGGCCAAAGTATTGGAGCTTCAGCATCAGTCCTTCCAATGAATATTCAGGACTGATTTCCTTTATCTTCAGTTTTATTTATTTATTTATTTTTGGCCTCCCCATGCATCATGTGGGGTCTTAGTTCCCCAACCAGGGATCAAACCTGTGACCCCCATGAATTGGAAGTGTGGAATCTTAACCACTGGACTGCCAGGGAAGTCCCTATCATAGTCTTTTAAAGTGAATTCCCTGGTGGTCTTTCTCATTAGACTCTGAGAACCTCAGGTCAGAGACCATTGCATCCTTCCAGGTACCCGCCTGGCATGAATGTCTGTGTCTTTTCTGCCACCAGTGAGGGATGGGTGGATTCTTTGTGTTGAAACAACCCAAATGCAAGATGGCGGGGGGTGACGCTTGCAGATGTGCGTGGGTATTTTTCTATGCTTATTCTGTTGTGTCATGGTCTATTGTGATCATCGTACTTTAAAACATTTTTAACTTGGCAGAGGAGATGGGGTGAGGCTATTTCGGTGACTCATGAAAGCAAGATGGCAGGACCTTGTCAAGCGGCTGCCCTCAGTGGTGGGAAGGCCTCTGTCAAAAGTCAGAGCCCTGACATCCTGATGAACGTTTCATCAGACGTCTTTAGCTTGTTTCTCTTCACCAGAACCCTGACTTTAGCCATTAGTCACACAGAGCTGCTCTGAACGGGGCTCAGAAGAGCCTAGGACATTCCAAAAAGTGAGCAGACTTCGTTTTCGCACATGGATTCCCCATGGAAGTGAGATGGCTCTATCCTGAGGCTCAGAAAAGGAGGCAGCAGACAGTCAGTGACCCTGTGAAACGCTGAGGGCTGGGCTTTGGCGAGCCACGTGGCTCAGGGGTTAAGAGCATGGCGCTGGGACCTGCTATCTGGGTGGGACCCCGGCCTGACCCTTGACGGCCTGCTGACCCTGGGTGAATTGAGGCAGTGGGGTCCCATTGCTTCCTCACCCTGTGATGAGCAGAGAATAGTATGTCCTTCCTACAGGGCTGCTGGAGGATAGAGCAGATGGAAGCTTTTGGAAAGCTGTGGCACATTTTCAGCACTTGTTGCTATGGCTTCTGACTGGTCTGCCCCTCACTAGATGGGGGGCTTGGGAGGGCAGGTCCCTTCTCACTGAGGCTTCTCTGTGCGTTCCCCAACCCAGCATCAGAGAGAGGGTATTCGGTAAATCCCTATAGAATAAATAGGATTGTTCCTGGCCTTGGTGGGCAGGTTGGACTAAGCTGACAGTGGATAAAGAAGAAGAGGAACATGTGGACTTTATGGAATTTAGTAAGTTTCATTTTTATAATCCGTGTTGTTGTTTTTTTAATTTATTTATTTGGCTGTGCCAGGGCTTAGTTGCTGCATGCAGGATCTTTAGTTGTGGCATGCAAACTCTTAGTTGAGGCATATAGGATCTAGCTCCCTGACCAGGAATTGAACCCAGGCTCCCAGCATTGGGAGTACAGAGTGTTAGCCACCAGGGAAGTTTCAGTGTTGATTTCTTAAACAAAACAGCCCAGAGCCCTGCAGCCACGCTGGTCCATTCCAGCTGAATCTGTGAAAAGCTATCATGCTCCCAGTGCCAGACACTGAATCAGGAATGAAGGGCACAAGATCCGTGACCCTAGTAACGACAGGATGTCCCCTTACAATTGTATCGGCAACTGCAGACAGGCGTGGGAGCTGGCTGCTGCTTTAGGAGCCCTACATTCCGGCTCTTGGCTATTTTTTTAAATTAATTAATTTATTTGAGTTGGAGGCTAATTACTTTACAATATTTTAGTGGTTTTTGCCACACATTGATATGAATCAGCCATGGGTATACATGTGTTCCCCGTCCTGAACCTCCCTCCCCCGTCCCTCCCTATCCCATCCCTCTGGGTCATCCCAGTGCACCAGCCCTGAGCACCCTGCCTCATGCATCGAACCTGGGCTGGCAATCTGTTTCACACATGATAATATACATGGTTCAATGCTGTTCTCCCAGATCATCCCACCCTCGCCTTCTCCCCCAGAGTCCAAAAGACCGTTCTATCCAGCTCTTGCCTTTTTGGCATCAACAGAGCACAATGGCTGTGTCACCGAATCTTCTGCTGTAGGCAGAAAAGAGTTAGTGTGGCCGAACTGAGCCTTGGAAAGAGGAGAGCAGCTGGGAGGTTTCAGTGACTGAGTAAAACCCAGTCTTTGCTCCCGTGATAGGCGGAGGCTTGGTGTCTGGTCTGGACCCACCCCTCTGCTGGCCAGCCCCTGCCATTGGTGCCTAGACATCTGAGTGTTGGCACAGAGGGCATGACGCCCGGCTACAGGAGTGAGGTGTGCTTGGGGCTTGACTGTGCTCGAGTCTCTCCCTGTGTGGGGGAGACACTGTTCAGCTTGCTGGGTGAGGAGGCAGGGAACCTGTGGAGAGCAGCTGCTCTCGTGAGCCTGGGGCGGGCAGAAAGGGCCCCCTCGCTTGTTTCCCAGGAGGCTTTCCCGGGTGACTTGGGTCAAGATCCCTCTACTGAGATGCTGCCGGGCGGCTTGACAGTGGGGCTCTCCATCCACAGAGCGCACCCTGCTGTGGCCGCCCAGCTTCTCCCCCACATTGTGGCCTCTGTGTGCGAGTGAGCCTGCTGCAGACCTTAATTTGGATTCCCCCTGAGGCGGACACTGCAGGCGGATTCAAGGGCAATTGGTTTATCTGGGAGGCCAATGCCGGCTGCGTTGCGGAGCAGGGAGTGAAGGGCGGGTGGGTACAGCCACGAGGCGAGGGTGTCCGTGGGGCAGTCACCCCCCAGCTCCCAGGCCATAAGGGCTGCGTGCATACCAGCACGTCCAGCCTGCCCTCTGCAGCCTCAGGCAGAGAATCCAGAGCAAGAAGACGTGGGTGGTACAGCAGGCTCTGAGGGTATGTGAGTAGCATGTTAGCAGCACCTGCTCCATTTTTCTGGGGGAAGGGTTGGAGCCACCCGAGGGTCAATGACAGATGAGCAGATAAACACATACAGTGGAATATATTTCAGCCTTAAAGAAGGAGCATGCTGCAGTGTGGATGAGCATTGAGGTCATTCTGCCAAGTGCAAGAAGCCTGTCCCGAAAGGACAAATACTGCGTGTGATTCCTCCTCTATGAAGTAATAGAAAAATCATAGAAACAGAAAGTAGAATGGTGCTTGCCAGGAGCCAGAGGGAGAAGAGGAAAGTGAAGTTTCATGGGTTCAGAGTTTCAGCGTGGGCAGATGAAAAAGTTCTGGAGGTGGGTGTTGGTGATGGTGATTCACAAAACTGCGCATTTAGAAATGGTTCATTTTCTGTTACACATACTTTACTCCTATTGAAAAAGGAGGAAAACCAAGGCCCAACATCTGGGTAGCATCCCCAAGGCTGCTCGGTGGCTGGCCGCCCCCGGTGGGGCCAGTAAAGAGCCCGAGGTGTCTGCTGCCACCACAAGCGCCAGGCGCCCTCACTCAGCCTGTTGCCTCCTCGCCCACTGAGAACTCCTTGGCACAGACAGAACAGGGTGCCCTGCTGTGAGAGTGCTGATCACTTGGAGACAAGGATGAATGTAGGGGCATGTGGCATGGCTCGCCTCTGTGAGTTCCCTGTGCTCCAGTGTTCTCTTGAGGAAAGTGAAACACACACACTGGGGACCTGATAATGTGCAGGAAGTTCCAGATGCTGAGAAAATCGCACCAGAACCCCTGCCCCTTAGTTTATGTCTTGGGGCCTGTAGACAGGGAGTAAGTGACATTTAGGCCAGAAACCTGACGATGGGTTTACCAGGCTGCTGGCAGAGGGGGCTGAGCTGGAATTGGGGGAAGGGTGAGCCATCCAGACAGGGGACAGTGCGGGGCATGGGAGTGGCCTTGAGGAACTGAGGGGTCAAAGTCATAGAGGAGAATGACACGATCAACTCGGCCGTCGTAAAACCTTGCTGCAGGGTAGAGCAGGTCAGACTGGGTGATGGTTAAGGAGAGGCAGCCAGTGGGCAGCGTGCGATGGGGGCAGGGCACGGGCACCTGGACAGCGACCGTGGTGCTGGTCTCACATGGGGTCTTGAATGAGCGTCAGGATACAGAAACATTTCAGCGTCTTTGGATGAGAAGAACATCTGGATGTCGTAACCTCTATTTAAATAGAATTGGCAATATATTTAATCAGCTGTAATGAGGCCAGATTTATATAAAACACAGAAGCCACAAACTGGGGACCTCATTTTAGGTGGTTTGGAGGACAGCAGAGGTTGAATGACTGTCCCTGTGCCTCCTCTGGCTCCCAGGGCACTCAAACTCTCCCAGAGACCTGTGCCATCTTTTATGCATATATATATGCTCCCATTGTAAGGTGGAGGAGGGTGGCATGCTGCCTTTCTGGCACCTTCCATGTGCATCCCACTCTTCTCGATGCTGGGCAAGACGGAGAGATGCACAGGATAAGAGCATGGTCTAGCTGGAATCCTTAGGCAGGCGCAGCTGAAGAGTTAAGTGTGTGTCTTTCGTAACTGATCAAGGCAGCCAGAAGTAGGACATGACTAATTGTTTAATGATAAATGGGACAGAAAATAAGGGACTGTAGGAAATGAGAGAGAGGGAGAGCCCCCTGGGGTTTTCCGAGCCAGATCTGAACGCTCAAAGGATACCGGGCTTGGGACAAGAGCGTGAACGGGAGCAGCGGGCAGGGTGGGCGTGCTGGGCTGGGCTGTGGTGGGCACACCCAGGAGCCTGCATGGAGGACTGAAGTCCACAGGTGAGAGGAGGCTGCAGGCTGCCCTGTGGCTGGGAAGGTGGCAGGACACCAGACTGTATGCTCGGGCAAGGGGCTTGTGCAAACTGGGAAGCCGGGAGCCGCGTGGAGCTGGTGGGTAGCATGTTCAAAATGGTATTTTTCAGCTGACTTCATTGTCCCAGTGGGTGGAAGGACTTGGAGTGAGAGAAGCTGGAGTGGAGAAACCATCAAGGAGCTGAGAAAGGGTATTTTGGGAGAATCAAGAACTCGAGAGGGTCAGGAACAGAGTTGCCCATCACTCTGAAGCAGCCATGTCAGGAAAAGGGAGAGGGGAGAGAGGGAAAGAGCCTGAACTTTTCATCCAAGGACCCACATCCCCAGACAGCCAAGGCCAGACCCTTAGACAGCTTGCTCACCAAGCCTAAGTGTTCCATTGAGGCAGACCAGGAAATCTCGGGGCTCCCCCAGCTTGATGATTCTGAAACTCTCTGACAGGGAGGGGTGGCGGAGGTGATGGCAGGGTAGAAGCCTGGATCGGGCAAGTGGTGACACCCCCAGAAGGGGGTGGGAAGAACACATCTGGGGAGCAGAATGAGTTATTTCAGACATCCTGAATGTGATGTTATGGGTGGGGCTGGATCCAAGAGGAGCCGTCTCTCAGATGAAGCAGAAAGGATGAAGGTGAGAGAAAACACCGTTGGCTGTTTTGCAGGAGTCCGTGGGGATTTTTCCAAGAATGCAAGGTCTGTCGGATTGCAGAGCTGTGTGTCAGTGGTCAGGGGCCCCAGGGGGAAACAGATGGCCTCTCAGGTTGGGTCATTTGAGGAGAATTTAATCAAGGGATGTGCAGAAGTGTGGGTAGGATGTAAGAGAATCGCAGACATGTTGCAGACCTAGGACCAGAGTGGGGTGCTGCTCCCAAAGCCTGAGACAGAGAGCAGTTTCAGTGGCGAGGGACCGGCAGAGGCTGAGCCAGGGCATCAATATCTTGTCCTCCCCCATCAAGAGGGAAGGGAGTCATTGATGGAGTCCCCACCATGCATCAGCCTTCTGGATCCCAGAGCTGGGTGACAAAAAGAGGAAAGGGACCCAGAGGGCAAGCAGAAGACTTGCTTGCCCACACACAGCCAAGGATCAGGGAGACAGGATGATGCAGGCACAGTGGCCGGTTAATGGCAATGCTAAGAGCTGCAGCTGGGGTGGGGTGGTGCTGGGCAGCCTAAGCAGATGATGGTTGTTGGCTGAGAGCAGAGCTGTGCACACCCGTGAGCAGAGGAGGGATGAGAGATGACGAGAGAGCAACCAAATTGGGAAAGGGGGGCGTTGGGGTCCAATAACCAGGCACTGGGAAATGTCCCTGGTCAATCCCTCTCGAAAAAGCATCATTAAAGGGAAAAGAAAGAAACAGATTGGTAACCCACAAAGAGTAACAGTGATGAAAAATGCTAAGTGAGTTCCTAGCAACTGAGGAGCCTTTCTATCCTGCTGCTGCTGCTGCTGCTGCTAAGTCGCGTCAGTCGTGTCTGACTCTGTGCGACCCCGTAGATGACAAGCCTCCAGGCTCCCATGTCCCTGGGATTCTCCAGGCAAGAATACTAGAGTGGGGTGCCATTTCCTCCTCCAGTGCATGAAAGTGAAAAGTGAAAGTGAAGTCGGTGCATGAAAGTGAAAAGTGAAAGTGAAGTCGCTCAGTCGTGTCTGACTTGTAGCGATCCCATGGACTGCAGCCTACCAGGCTTCTCCGGCCACGGGATTTTCCAGGCAAGAGCACTGGAGTGGGGTGCCGTTGCCTTCTCTGTTTCTATCCTAGGAGGCGCTTTTATGAAATTGGCAGAAACCAGATTTTCCAAACTGTCGCTGCTCTTAATTTCTTTTCCCTGAAAGTTGGACCCACCTGGTGCGTAAGGAAAACATTCTTGAACAAACAGCCTGATAGGAAGCTGCCTGTCTCCCACTTTTTACTTCATCAGACTCTACCTTTGAGCTGGATTCCTCCAGCTTTCTTGTGCTCGCTCAGGGATCTTGTTAAGAGCACATTCCAATCCAGCAGGCCAGGGGTGAACCCAGGGGTCCTCTTTTGCACCAACTCCTCAGTAAGATGCTCGTGGTCTCTGGAGCCACTCTGGGTCTTGAGGTCCTGGGAGGCCTTTTCAGTGATTAGTGGGGGAGTGGGAGCAGCAGCCGCGAGTTCATCACAGGTATGAGAACCAGATAGTAAACATCCATACCAAAAAACTGATTTTCAAAGGAATGAGCTCACCCGTACCCCCAAAGCACCCCCCCCACACCCTGCCACCTTTCTGAACAGTTAAAGCTCTGCATGTTCAGCAGATGTATTCCGAGGTACACACAGCTTAAAAGCAAATGCTTCTGCAGGTAGAACGGCTCCTGCACATTGTAAATTAATTGTTAATTGCAGTGGCAGCTTAAATAGATTGGCCAGCGATTTCCTTCTACTTGATATGGTTCTCAAGCCCACACGCTAGATGACTTTTCACCACAAACCCTCTCTCCCTGGTCCCCTGCACACACTAGAAGTGGTTTTCTGCAACTTCTTGAGATGATTTGCACCCATGGATGGAGGCAGATAGTTCAGGAGCTTCGGTAAACACCTCCTTATCACCACTGTCTGCAAAACTGGCCTCCCGCCCTCCTGACTGTAGCAATAAATTTCAGAAAAGGCAGCTCCCAAGCATTTGTTTCACTCATTAACTGAAGAGGGCTGTTACAGGTCTACTGGATTTGAAAAGCACAGGGCATTTGAGGATGGCAATTTCTCACACTCTCACTGAAGGCCCTCCTTGGCTGAGAATAAGCCCATCCGAGGGCAGCTGGTATCCTTCTGGCCTCTCAGATCCCAAGGGTTATAAACTGGGACCCACATTTAATTTGTTATCCATTATTATTTAGTTCTAATGTTTGGGTGATGAGTTCAGAGCTAGGATGTACTTATTGTCATGAGACTGTTTATTTTGAAAATTAAGGCCAGTGAGGTAGAAAAATCCATTCAGATGTCTCCCTCAGGCACTATGCCCACCCCTACCCCACTGCACTGCCTCTTGAACTTTTTTCTTAAAAAGCAGAATGCAGCATTTGCCAGCGTTTGGGATCTGGATATACCTGGGTCCGGTAATCATTTCCTTCACTCTTTCCTGATGTCTTCACACCCCCCTCAGACTCATCAAGCCAAACAGGTTCACCCGTAAACTCTGGTTCACACTAGGTTGCAAGCACACCAAGTCACTTTAGTCGTGTCCGACTTTTTGCAACCCTGTGGAGTGTTAGCCCCCCAGGCTCCTCTGTCCATGGGACTCTCCAGGTGAGAATACTGGAGTGGGTGGCCATGCCCTCCTCCAGGGGATCTTCCCGACCCAGGGATCGAACCCGCATCTCGTGTCTCCTGTATTGGCATGCAGGTTATTTATTACTAGCCCTATCTAGGAAGTCTTCACACTAGATTATAGAGAATTAATTCACTTCAAGTGGAATCATCCCCTCACTACAGCGGTATTCCAGTAATAGTGATTATTACTGAGTGCTTCCTGTATGCCAGGGCTTGTACCAAGGCTTTCCATACCATGGTGCATTGCTGTGCCAGACACCTCTACGGGGTGGGGGTGAATCACTTTCCCAACTTAACAGGAAGGAGACCAGGACATACCATGGATCAATACCTTTGAGAGCCAGATAGTAAAACCAGATCGGGGGCACTCAGCTGGGAATAGCAGTATTAGGCCTGCCCAGAAGGAGAACCCCAGTTCCTAACACTTCCATCTAGTGTTAAAGGCAGCTTGAGGGGCTCCCACCCTCATCACACATGCTCGGGGGAAATTCAGGAGGTGCTCTTGGAAGTTGAGGGGATGCAAATTTGAACAGCCCCTAATTAGAACATTGCACACTAAGAGTTCTGCTGTGTGCTGACCTAGAGCTAGACATTGGGCGTTGTTCCCTGGGTACTTCACAAGCGTCTACCTCCAGGGCTTTTGTCTAGCTGTTAGGAGGTCCACGCTCATACTGACTGCCTCATGACAGGTCAGTAAATTGAGACTTGAGTACTTGGGGGCAAAGAAGAGCAACTTTATTTTAAAACCAGCAGGCTGAGAAAATGACAGACGAGTGTCCCAAAGAACCATCTTCAGGCTCTTGTACTAAAAGTGGGGGTGCTGACTTGGTGCTGGAATCCTTTGTTCTTGCAGCTGCCCGCATAGGTCCAGTCACAACCTTCCTGTAAACCTCCAACAAGACAAATGTTATTCTTTGTTCTGTAACTTTTTATCTCTGTGTGGATGGACTCTTTAAGGTCAGAGCCTTGAGAATAGGCTACCCTTTGTATTTCCGGCCGCAGGCAGCATTCTTTTACAGGAGGTGCCGAGTCAGCATGACTCAGCACAGGCTGTCAACAGAGCACAGAGGTTGGGGCTAAAAGAGTGGATTCAATATGGAGGCAGGTTGGTTCTTCTCTGTTACATCCCTATGACGAGAAGTCCTATTTCAGCCCAAGGCCACCACACACCTTGGCAGAGACCACAAGGGATTCTGGGTCAGACATCTTTCCCAGTGCCCTGGGCAAGAGAGCTCATGTCAGGTTCTGGGAGGGTCTAGATCTGGTCCATTTATGTCTGAGTGAGCTGGGCACCTAATTCTGCATAAACTGTCTGTGATTCAGGGCTCTCAGAAAGCTGAGTTACTAAGGTCATACGAGGAAAGTAACAGTTCAGCCAGAGCATGGGGTATATCTGTTGAGTACAAGGCAAGGATGCAGTAAGGTGGAAAAGCCAGAGGGGTCAATAAGACACAGCCCCTGTGTCTGGGCCCCATGATGACCCGTGTCAGTCCATAACACACACCATATGACTTCATAACCTGTAAGAGGAGGCCAAGGAAGGAAGGGGAGGAAGCTGGCCGGCAGGCAGCCTGGGAGGCCTCAAGGAGGAGGTGGCATTTGAGGCGGGACTGGAATGAGGGGGGCAGCTCTCAGATGGGCAAAGCCTCCAGGGGGCAGGGTGTTGCCTGTAGAAGCAGGGAGTCCCCCCTGTGGGACTTCGAAGACTGTCAGACTGAGTGTGTCTGAGGACCTGCAGCTGTGTGGCCATGTGGCCTTGGATAGGACTGGACATCCTAATGCTCTGCCATCAGAGCCAACATCTAGAGTCTTAAACCACTGCACACTTTGGAGGCATCAGTTCAGTTTCTCTTCTCCTCCCCTGAGGTAGATTATATTACCTCCATTTCACAGATGGAGAAACGGAAGCCCAGAGAGGCTAAGGGACTTGCTCAAGGCCAGGTGAGGAGCAAAACCCCAGCTGGCACCCTCGAGAGGCCCTGCTCCTCACCTGGGCTTCCCGCCACACTGTTGTCAACCAGCCCCTGTCCTGGGGAGCCGATCTGGTCGCAAAGCCGCAGAGGCTGGAAGCAGTGAGAGCCGCCCTCACCATGTGTGAACCAGGTGTTTCTGGGTCACATCCTGCGTGGGACCGGAGGTGGAGGCACTTTGGGGACCCACCTGGGTGACACAGGCCTCCAGAGTGGAACATCCCCAGGTGGCCAGAAGCACAGTCACTGCAGACTCGTGTTTCCCCCGCAGCCGGCTGCTTGCACACGAGTGGGCAGAGCCCCCACGCACCGGGGAGCTCCTGTCTCTTCCGACCACCCTCCCTCCACCAAGGCAGAAGGAGAGAAGGGCCAACAAATTAAAACAATCGAAGTCACATCACTTGTGCCTCTTTGAGCCACCCTTAAATAACATAAATACTCGAGCCTGCTATTCTGACTCCAGCTAATATGTTGTAACCATCGTCTGTGGGCTCTGGAAAGCAGCTGTGAGGAGCAGAGCGATAAATTGGATTGTAAAAGTGCAGGATAGAAAAATGATTGCAGCATTTTTACAATTACCTGGTGTTCCTCAGTGCAGAGGGGTGAGAGTGTTTTCTCGCTGTACTTCGGCGGTTAAAAATGTAGCCAGGTTAAGTCCGTTTCATTATTACACCATCATCGTCCAGCCTGTATTGATTGCTCCCCACTCACCCACTCACAGGGCACCCTCGCAGCTACTCCGCCCGAGGGCCCTCCTGGCACAACCCCTGTTCAGGGGAGTCAGCCGAGGCTCGGAGAAGTCAAGCAGTGTCCCCGGCCCAGAGGCTGGTGACTGTGGACCAAGACCCCACCCCAGGACATCAGAAACGGGAGCCCATGCCTCCTGAGGGAGAAAGGTTTTGCTTTTCATTGCCTTACTGCCAGGGAGAGGAAAATAGGTCAGTTTCCATCTGTCAATTGCATGTTCTTTTCACAGCCAAGGGGTTGGAACAGTCTCCTACTTGGATCCACTGATCACTTCTGTGAGATTGTCAGTCATGTGAGGGGGGGGCCCCCTCTGACTGGAGAGGCCGGGTCCCCTCATGGTGTCCAAGCATGTGGCCGTTTTCCTGGTCTCCTTCCACTTTTTTAAGAATCTCACGGAAGTGAACTTCGATCCATTGTACTGCAGACGGGCTGGTTTCTATTTTTTGCTCTTCTACTAAAATTTTCAAGGAATCTAAAATAGCAGTTGTCATTTTTCCCCCTGTGTTCTCTTCAGAAATATTTAATTCTCCCTTGAGCGGTTTAACATTGCTTCACCCAAGGATTAGCTTCCATTTCTGAAGAGAGTCTATTAGCCAAGAGGGAAACGTATTTGACCGAGTGGCAGAGATGGGGTCTGGCACGTGGAGAGAAGCAGGGAGGCCCACGGCTCACCTGGATGGAGCCGCTTACCCATCAGCAAAGCCGGGACCCACTCCCTTGATTAAACACATACTGATGTTTAAAAAGCAAAGTTTCCCTGCAAAGACCAATTTTAAGGGGATTAGTGCTCAATGAATAATGCATCGGGGAAAGAGCTATAACAGTAATACTTAATTGGAAGAGGTAAAATCAACGGCGGTGAAGTGTTTGCTTCACCTTGTAGATGCCGAGCAAGTTCTGGAGGGTCTTCAGCCCTTGAGACAGACGGGAAGGCAGCTCCCTAGTTGAGTTGCCGGCCAGAAATGGTACCGCTCAGGATTGCAGGCTGCTGCTGCTGCTCGTTTTCTGCTGACTTGTTTCTTAATAATGGCTTGAGAAGAGGGGATGGGAAGAAGCATGGGTGAGATCAAAGCTTTGGTCATTTCTGTCCTTGTGTTTGAAGGTCTGAATCACACGCTTAACTTCTCCGTCTTCCATAATGAAGTCAGAGGATGCTGGTGTCAGGTGACTCACCCAGCTCTTGCTTTAGTTGGGTCCTTGGCCTTTATCTCCTACTCCCCTTGGGCGAGACTTAAAAAGTTTGAGGTTTCTTGCCCCACGAGACAGCTTCTTCCAGCAGCCTTTGATGAATAGCTGTGATGGTTGTACTGCCCCTCTCCACGTGTCTTGCTGTTCAGTGAACTGTACCTCGTTTAGACTAGGGGGTGGTATGCAGCGTTTTGTATCTTTGACCAAAAATGTCAGAGTTCACGCACAGTGGTAGCAAGAGAAAGGGATAGTTCCTCCCTTAATCTTGATTCACTGTAAAAAAAAAATGTGTAAGCTGTGACACTGGTAATGTGCTTTGCCAGTCATCATGGGAAAATGTGATTTTTAACCGATTAATGATAAGGCTGATTTTCCCATATCCAGATTGGGTAGTGACGAATTACTGTTGTCAACTCTCACTTCTCTTGTTTTTCCTTGAAAAAGAAAATGAAAGAGGATCTCTAAAAATTAAAGAGAGATCATAAGGGCCCTACTTTGAACACATATTTCACCCTGCAGCCGCCCCACCACAAGACACAGTGGACACCGCCCGTCATCCGCTTTGCTTTAAGATCACTGAATTAAAGCCCAGAGAGATGAGAGGCATAGTGAGCCCTAGAGAGAGTGCAGGGCTGCCCGAGCTGCTTCACAGTGCATTTGCCCCTCCTGGGACACCTGGCCCTTTGGCTCCCATGTGGTCAACTCTCCAGGGGCCCCAGGTTTGCAGTCACCTCAGGGTCAGGCACTGAGGGGAGGTATATGGGAAAGATGCCCATCAATAGTATCTAGAGGTGGAGAAATCCTCTGACCAGCCCCACACTAATTAAACTGAATTTCTGGGCAATCTTGGGACAGAGGCAGCTGTGCTTTTTTTTCCAGTCGACTAGAATCCACCGTGCAGGCAAGTTTGAGAGTCACTGACCTCAGGGCACCTCCTGAGACAACTTTGGGGAAGGTTTCATTCAGGATGAGACTTTCCTGCAGCAGTAAAGAATCCGCCTGCAATGCAGAAGACCCAGGTTCAATCCCTGGGTCAGGAAGATCCCCTGGAAGAGTGAAATGGCAACCCACTCCCGTATTCTTGCCTGGAGAATCCCATAGACAGAGGAGCCTGGCAGGCTACAGTCAGTCCATGGGGTCGCAAAGAGTCAGACATAACTGAGCAACTCATACTTTCACTTTCATTCAGAATAATGCCTGCCTGCATCCTAGTCCCTCTTACTTAGTAGAATCTCCAGGTTTACCATACTTTTCCTCCTGTGTTTTTTAAAAAATATCTTTATTTATTTGACTGTGCTGGGTCTTAGTTGTGGCATGCAGAATCTAGTTTCCTAACCAGGGATTGTACCCAGGTCCCCTGCATTGGGAGCACAGAGTCTTAGCTACTGGACCACCAGGGAAGTCCGTCCCACTGTTTCTTTCTTTCTTTCTTTTTGACACATTTCATTCTGTAATTCCATTATCCCTCCATGGCCAACACAACAGGTAATAGTCATGTTTCTCACCAAGAAGACAGCTTAAAACTTTCAGCAGTATGCGACCTTACAGTCTTGGTCAAGCTTAGTAAATCCGCTGACTTATGAGGCCCATCGCTAAGACTTCGCAGCTCCATTGGAGTTACTTTGTTTTACTTCACCAGTTTTTTCTAAAGCAAAGATGTGTTTTGTCTTTTCTTTGAAAAGATTATAATTTTTTAATATTAAAGATGCTCAGAGAAGGAAGAAGATTCTTTTATTCTAGACTTTTCTCAGCATTATTTCTATAGAAAGTGAGTTAAGCTCTTCTACTAGAATATTGGGTCTCTAAACTGTTAAGAGTAGCGCTTTACTAAATATCTGCCAATTTTTACAATTTACATCTAAGGAGAGAACAGGTGTAAAGTTGAAGTATTATGTGAAACAGGAAGAACAAAGTGAAACAGCCGTCATTGCAATTAAGCGTTCCTTTTTTACAAGACTATAACAAATAATGTGTTTATTTCCCCACCAGCACGCCTTCCAGAACACATAAAAGCTTGGGATAATGGGAGGCAGAAATCTCTGGTTCGGTTTCTGAGTCATCCACTGTCTGAACGTGAAATGTTAGGTATAATCTTTCATTTCTTGAAAATGTTTTATACTGCCTACCTCATGGGCCTATTATGTCGTTTCAAAGAGATGAAGGTGAACACACACTGAAAAGCCTAAAGCATGATATGATATAATGTAAAATCAAAATGTTATTAATTAAGGATTCACTGTCTGCTGTGGCCTTTTTGTCCTTGGGTACAAGGCTGCCCTAAAATAGGCACATTTAAGCCATGATCTAGCCAAAAGAACTGACGTTAAAAGAGAAATGACTCCTACAACGAACGTTTCAGTGCTTCTTCCCTGAGGGCAAGGGGAATTTACATCCCCACCTGCAGAGGGCAATTAACTGGTTGAGAGACCACTATGCTCAAGTCACTGCCTTAAAAATGCCTCGCACTCTGCATCAATACAGGAAAGCAAGGGGTGTTGGGAAGAGGGAAGGAGCCTCAAATAGGTAGATTTTATTTACCTAAAGTAACTTTTCTGTTCTAGTTTTTTAAGAACTTAGGAATGTTTTAAGTTACTTGGACTTGTTTCATATGGAAGGTGCATCTTCCACCCTGAGGTTGACCAGTATGTATTTTCAGAGACAGCCTGAGAGGCAGGGAGATGCTATGGCGGGAAGTTTCTGCTGTGCCCCCTGGCCTGGCCCCCTGGCTGCTGTCGTAGACTCGCTCACTGCCCTGTGTTTATGCCACAAGACTCTTCCACGTGAGACTTCTCTAGTGGTCCAGTGGTTAAGGCTCCACACTTCCACTGCAAGGAGCACCGGTTCCATCCCTGGTTGGGGAGCTAAGATCCCATGTGTCACACAGCCAAAAAAAATTTTTAATTAAAAAATAAAGATTCCCCACTTGGGTAACCTGGTGGCTCAAACGGTAAACAATCCGCCTACAATGCAGGAGACTCAGTTCAGTCCCTGGGTTGGGAAGATCTCCGGGAGAAGGGAATAGCAGCCCATTCCAGTGTTCTTGCCTGGAAAATACCATGGACGGAGGAGCCTGGCGGGCTACAGCCCATGGGGTTGCAAAGAATCAGAGACGGCTGAGCAACTAACACAGACCACACACCACTTGTCAGGACAGAAGAAGGAAGCCAGTGGGGTTATTTCCTTATACATGTATTTATTTGCTTTTTTTTTTTGAGGATAAGCACATATTACAGTTTTTAAAAATTATTAAGATGAGAAAGAGCCTCCTTTAGAATGATGGAGGTAAAAATGTGTGGAAAACATACTTCTACTCTTTGTATTTCTGCCTTGATTATAAGATCTCCTTTTCCTCACCTCCTGCCAGCTTCATCTCTCCCCATCTCTGGGAAGATTCACCATTTGCCGTTGATAATCATATGCCTTTGCCAACAAAAGCCTAAAGTGGGACTCTCATACATGAGTATTCAGCCAGTTCCCAGATGTTAACTGAGCAGCTAGCTACTACAGGCAAGGCACTGTTTAGGTGCTAAGGATCCAACACCCAAGAATTGCTGCAGTCCCTGGTTTCAGATAGCTTATAGTTTAACATTTAGTAGCTTTTTTAAAACCTTTTTTTTCCCCCCAGAATAATAATAGGTTCACAGAAAGTGTAAAGATAGTATAGAAAGGTTCTATGCATCCTTTTACAAGTTTCCCCAGTATCGTAGGACATCATGTCAACCAGTCTTTTTAATAGAATTGCATTTGTGGATTTGTGTAACCATCATTACAATCGAGATGAAGGACTGTTCACCACCATGAAGATCTTCATGTTACCCCTTTATCGTCACAGTCACCCCTCACCCCCTCACCCTCTCTAACCCTGGCAACGACTCACCTGTTCTCTACCTCTACGATTTTGCTGTTTTGAGCATATTGTATAAACGGACCCATACTCTATGTGAGCTTTTCTGATTGCCTTCTTTTTTTTCCATTCAGCATAATGCCCTTGAGGTCTGCCCAAGCTGCTGTATCCTTAGCTTGGAGTACTGTTTCACGACATGCATGGACCACAATTTGTCTAGCCATTTACCAGCAACATTTTGGTTGTTTCCAGTTCTAGATTTTTTTTAAGTAAATCTTTTATGAACAATTGTGTGTACAGGTTTCCGCATGAATGTAAACTTTCATTTTTCCAGGACAAATGCCCAGGAATACCATTGCTGGGTCATATAGCAAATCTGTGTTTATTTTTTGAAGCAACTGACAGACATTTTCCAGAGTAGCTGTACCATTTCACGTTCCCAAAGGCAATGGATGAACAATATTGCCACATCCTCTCCAGCTTCTCGTGCTGCCACAAGTTTTAATTTCACCCAGACTAATAAGTGTGTAGTGATAGCTCATCATAATCCCAGTTTGCGATTCCCAAATGGATAGTTGCGTTGGGCTTATTTGCCATCCACGTATCCTCTCTAGTGAAATGTCTGTCTCTTATGTGTCTTCTTGTATCTTGCTCACCTTCTGATTGGATTGAGTTTTTGGATTTTATAATTTACTCTCTCTCTTCTTTGGCTGTGCCATGCAGCCTGCGGGATCTTCGTTCCCCTGCCCCCTGTGTTGAAAGTGTGGAGTCTTAAGCCACTTGAGATTTTAATATTGAGTTTAGACTTCTTATATAGTCTGGATAAAAATCCTTTGTGGACTGTGTGGCTTCCAAATATTTCCTTCCAGCCCATATAGTTCTAGGTTTTTATTTTATTGAAGTCCAGTCATCAACTTCTTTTTCTTTTATGGTGTCATGTCCTGTCTAAATATTTTTTGCCTAGCCCTAGATCCTAAAGATCTGCTCTCATTTTTTTTTCCTCTAAGTTTGACAGTTCTGCATTTTATACTTGTCGATCATCCCCTTTGAGTTAATTTTTGTATGAGGTATGAGGTTTGAGTTGAGGGGGGTGGTTTTCTTTTTTATCTACGGGTATCCAACTGTCCCAGGATCATTTGTTGAAAAAGTCATCCTTCTGCCACTGAGTTACTTTTGCACCTTTGTCAAAAATCAGTTAGGCAGTAAAGTGGAGTTATTTCTGGGTTCTCTTTCTTCACGTTGATCTCTCTCTCTCCTTCTGCCAATACCACACAATAGCTCTACAGTAAGTCTTGAAATCAGGCAGAGTCGTCCTTACTTTATTCTTCCTCAAAATTGTTTTAGCTATTCTAGTACCTTTACTTTTACATAAAAAAATTTTAGAATCGTCTTATCTATAGCTACAAAATAGAGGGATTTTGTAAAGCATTGCATTAAAACCTATATCAACTTAGGCAGAATTGACATCTTTACTATGTTGAATTTTCAAATCCATAAACACAGTATGTCTCTCCATTTATTTAGATCTTTGATTTCTTTCATTAGCATTTTGTGGTTTTCAGCGTCCAAGTTCTGTACAAGTTTTGTTAAATTTACATGTAAGTATTTCTCCTTTTCTTTTCCTTTAGCAATTGTAAGTGATATTATGTTTTTAATTTGGTGTTCCTATGTTCATTGCTAGCTTATAAAATACAATTGATTTTTTAATATTTATCTAGTATTCTGCAACCTTGCTAAACTTCCTTATGAGTTCTAGGAGTCATTTGTTCATTTTTCTTTTGGTTTCTTTTTAGGTTCCTTGGCATTTTCTGTGTAACCTCATGTTATCTAGAAATAGAGAGTTTTATCTTTTGTTCTTTATTAATTTCTTTTTTCTCACCTTAGTGCACTGACTGAGAACTCCCAGTGCTCTGTTGAACAGGAGTTTTGAAAGCACACATCCTTGCCTAGTTGAATTTTATGTGGAAGGCATTCAGTCTTTCACCATGAAGTATGTTAACTATACAGCAATTTGTAGATGCTTTTTTTCAAGTTAAGAAAGTTCCTCTCTGTTTTTATTTTTCCAAATGTTTCTATCATGAATGGCTGTTAAATCCTGTCAGCTACTTTTTATGCATTAATTAATAACTATCTTGTAATTTTTTTCTTCAGCCTATTAATATCGTGGATTACACTGATATTTTTGAACATTGAACTAGCTTGAATCCCTAGAATAAGGCCCACTTGGTCATGGTGTAATAATTCCTTTTATATTTTGCTGAATTATATTTGCTAATATTTTTAAGAGTTTTACATCCATTTCTATGGAAGCTATTGATCTCAAGTTTTCTTTTTCATAGTGTCCCTGCCTGGTTTGGATATGAGGATAGTATTGATTTCATAAGATGAGAAAAGTTTCCTCCTCTTCTAGTCACTGGAAGAGAATGTATACAGCCATCCTAATTCTTCCTTGGTAGACTTTTCCTAGGAAACCATGTGGGCCAGGAGATTTCTCCTTTGGCAGACTTTAAATTACAAATTCAATTTCTTTAATACTTACACAGCCATTCAAATTATCTGTTTTATATGGGGTGAGTTTGTGATAGTTTGTATTTTTGTAGGAATTGGTTCATTTTATCTAAATTGTGAAATTTATATGTGTTGAGTTATTCACAGTAATTCCATATTCTTTTGGTATCTTCAGGGCACATAGTAATAATAGCTTCTGTTTTAATTCATGATATTTGTGGTTTGTGTTTTCTTTTTTGTTTGTTTGGTCAGTGTTGTTTTAAAGAAGCAGACTTTTGTTTCTCATTTATTTTTCTATTTTCTATTTTACTGGTTTCTGCTCTTTATTACATCCTTTATTCTACCTTCTTTGGGCTTATTTTGCTCTTTTTCTAGGTTCTTGAGGTGAAAGCTTAGATTATTATTTGAGACGTTTTCTCTTTTCTAAAACAAGTGTTAAGTGCTAAAAAAGTTTCTTTTGGCACTGCTGTAGCTGTGTCTCACAGATTTTAATATATTGTATCTCCATTTTAATTAAGTTCTATGTGTTTTATTTTATTTCCCTTGAGGCTTCTTCTTTCAACCATGGATAGCTTAGAACTCTTTAGTTTCTGTTTGGAGAATTTTCAGTTATGTTTTTGTTATTTATTTCTAGTTTGATTCCATTGTCAGAGACATACTCGGTATGGTTTCACAGTGGTTTGGTTTTTTTATTTTAATTTGTTGAGTTTGGCTCTAGATATTGTTTTTTTTTTTTGACGACTTCCATGAGCATTTGAAAAGAATGTGTATTCTGCAGTTATTAGGTGGAGTGTTGTGTTGATACCAGTGTTGATTAGTTCCTGTTGATCAATGATGTTGAGTTCTGTACCCTTGCTTATTTCTCCTAACTTTGAGGAAAGTGATGTTGAAGTTTCCAGCTTTGATAGTGGATTCTCTGTTTCTCCCTTCAGTTCTATCAGGTTTTGGTTGTCATATTTGCAGCTCTGTTGTTTGGTGCATACACATTTAGGATTGGCTGATTTTGTTTTTTGGGGTTTTTTGATCCTTCTAACCTTATTTAATATTCATCTCTGCCTCTGGTAATCTTTGCTCTGAAGCTTAGTTTAGCTAATATCAAAATCCCACTCCTGCTAGTTTTTGATTAATGATTACATGATACGTCTTTTTACATTCTTTTACTTTTAATCTGTCTTTAACATGATGTTTGAAGTGAGTTTCTTGTAGACAGCACATAATTGGGTCATGTTATTTTATCCGGTCAGCCACTCTTTGACTTTCACTTGGTATAGTTAGATCATTTACATTTAATGTAATTATTGATACATTAGGGCTTAAGTTGACCATTTTATATTTCCTTTCTAATTGTACTTTCCCCCTCTCTTTTTCATCTCTGTTTTTTCTAGTCTTCCTCTGAGTTGCTTGAACATATTTTACAATTCCATTTGATTTATACGTAGTGATTGTGAGTGTGCTTTTGTATAGACTTTTTTTTAGTGGATTACCTAGGTATTACAAACGTGTGTGTGTGTGTATATGTGTATGCTGTGCACATATGTGATCTGTCACTCTGCTGGTATCAACATTTACCAGTCTGAGTGACATATAAAAACCTTACTTCCCTTTATATTCTTTCACTCTCTTCTGTTTATGTAAACATTCCCTCTACCTACATTTGGAACCCATCAGACAGTTTTGTTTTCAACCATCAAAAATACTTTAGAACATTCAAGAAGAGAGGGATGACATATTATTTGTTGTTCACTCTTTCAGTCTTGTCTGACTCTTTGTAACTCCATGGACTGTAGCACGCCAGGCTGCCCTGTCCTTCACCATCTCCCGGAGCTTGCTCAAACTCATATCCATTGATAGTTACTTGTTCATTCTAACATTCCAGGGTCCCTTCATGTTCATTTCCTGTATGTTTAGAGAGCTTCCTTTATCCATTATTATGGGATTGATAACACATTCTCTTAATTTTCCTTCATCTAGGAATGCTTTGAATTACCCTTAATTCCTGAAAGATATTTTCAGTGGTATAGCATTTTGGGTTGACAGTTCTTTGAAAAGCACTTGAAGAATATTGTACCACTTTCTACTTGGCCTTCCTGGTTTTGGATGAGCAATTCTCTCCTCTTTCCCTCCATTTGATGTTGAGCCCATCCACTGAGCATTCTGTTTCATTTAATGTATTTTGCAGTTCTAAAATTTTCATTTGGTTTTTCTTTTATAGGTCTGTGTCTTTGCTGAGACTCTTCTTTTTCCATTTGTTTCAAGAGTGTTCCTAATTGTTCACTGAAGTATTTTTATGAAAGTGAAGTGCTCAGTCATGTCCGACTCTTTGCGACCCCATGGACTGTAGCCTCCCAGGCTCCTCCATCCGTGGGATTTTCCAGGCAAGAATACTGAAGTGGGTTGCCATTTCCTTCTCCAGGAGATCTTCCCAACCCAGGGATTGAACCCAGGTCTCCCGCTTTGCAGGCAGACACTTTACCGTCTGAGCCACCAGAGCATCTCTGTCATCTCAGCATTGGAATCTGTTTGTTTTTCATTCATTCATTCAATCCATTCAATTTGAGATTTTCCTGCTTATTGGTCTGAGTGAGTTTAGATTGAGTCCAGGACACTTTGGGTTTTATGAGACGTAGAATCTTACTCAAAGCTTTTTCTATTTCAGGTGGCTTCTTTTAACACTGTTTCAGCAGGAGAAGGGATAGCCTCACCTTGCTATTGCCAGATAAGAGTAGAAGTCCAGGTTCCCAGTTCAGCTGCTGTTGGTACCCAAGGGAAGAAGGAGCTCTTTATTATTGCTAAAAAGGGGTGGTGGTTTCAGCTCCCCACTAAGCCTGGTACCACCTGGCTGGGAAGAATATGGGTGCCTTCTACTGCTCTTCATAAGGTCTGCGCTGGCGACTCAGTGTGAGGGGAGTGGCTTGCCTCATTTCCACTGTTGAAAGTCTTTACATTTGTAAGGCCTCCCAGACCCCATCCCAGCATGGGGTGGTAACGAAAGTTCAGGCTTCCCACTGAGACTGCTCTGACACCACTCTGGCAGGAGTCGGGGTGGGGTATATTGGGGGTACCTCCCACAGGCTGGCGAGGTTGAGAGTTCAGGTTTTCTGCTTGGTCTTTGCTGGTAGGAGTGGGATCACAGTTCTTTTTCTGCGTTGTTTGGCTGGAATGGATCAGTTATTGTCTAAAAGTTTTCCGTCTTGCTAGGATGCCTCTTTCTAGTCCTTTGGCTGTAAAGAGCAGCTTGTTTGGGGGTGTTTTTGTCTGTGGGCTTCTCAGGTGGCACAGTGGTAAAGAATCCGCCTGCCAATGTAGGAGACACAAGAGACATAGGTTCGATTCCTGGGTTAAGAAGATCCCCTGGAGCAGGAAACAGCCACTCACTCCAGTACTGTGGCATTTCCAAGTTGTCGGGTTCTTCACCTCCAAGTCTGGACTATAGGAGGCCAGAGGACAACCCGGGACAGTCATCCCGTCATTCTTTGGCACCCCGGGCCCCTCGCCAGTCTTTTCTTCTCTCCACTTTCATCTGTCTGTCTGCATGATGTAGAGATACAGGCGTACAGATAAAGAGAGCCTCTATCTACACACCTTACCCAGCAATTGTAGTGGGTCTGATCATTTTCAAATGATGATCTTGGATTTTGGAGAATGACAGTCACATACTTGGAGAAGAACGATCTTGTTCCCTTCCTGTACAACATTTATACCTCACTTCTTGCTTCATCAGAGTAGTGACGGTAGCGGGCACTCGTCCTTCTGTTGCGTCTGATCTTTCAGCGTCCAATAGATTGTTTTATAGGTTTCTGTTTATATCTTCCAAACAGCTGTGTAAGGATTTTTATTAAGAATGGATGTGCAGTTTTATGAAATACCTTTACTGAATTTACCAAGATAACCAGTTGGTATCATCAAAAATCATATGTTTTTTCTCCTCCAATCTATTCATAATAGAATTCTACTAATACATTTTTCTAATGTTAAATTTTCCTTGCATTTGTAGGACAAACCCTCCTAGGTTCCAGTGTGTTACTCTTTTAAGACACTACGAATTTTTGATTGATTCCTGTATTTAGGGCTTTTTCTTATGGAGGCATTCGTAAGACTGTGTTTCAAAGCCCTGCTACACGCTAACAGGATGACCTGTTTCAGGTGGGGCCTGTGTTCTGCATACTGCCTCGGACCACTCCCTAAAATCACTCTAGTAAATGAATACTACATTTCCTATTAAATACTGAGTTTCTTATTATGAAGTGTCCTGTCTGGCTTTCACAGGCATTTTGAGCTATTGATCTGCACTTTGCTGTGTTAGCACCATCCTATCCATTTTTCGCATCTAGGTTATATTAGGTTAGTAGAATGAATGGAGAATCTTTACATATTTTCTACATTCCACAGCAGTCTAGCACAGGAATTAATATGTACTTTAAACTTTAAAGGTGTTGAAAGTGAGAAAAAAAGAAGAGTGAGTAGTAAAACCATCTGGTCCTGGGGCCTGGTTAGTGGGGGTTGGAGGTGGAAGAGGGGCGTATCTAACTACCTTCTCTTATTTTCTTTTCCTATCGTTCCTGGTCTTTTCAGGTTTCCTGTCTGTTATAGAGTCATTTTGGTCATGTACATGTTCCTAGAAAATAATTTTCTCTTTGCAAATTTAGTTTTCTCAAATCTATTGAAATTTGCATACGTATTCTCTAATAATTTTGAAATCCGTGCCTGTAGTTTTTTTCTTTTTAAATATTTATTGGAATACGGTTGCTTTACAGTGTCGTGTTCATTTCTGTTGTTCAGCAGAGTGAATTGGCCATATATCCCCCCGATTTTGAGTTTCCTACCACCGCAGAGACTGAGTAGGAGCTCGTTAGTTGTCCACTGTATGCAGAGTATCATTAGTGTCCCAATACTCTGGGGGTAATAGTCAATCCCAGTCTCCCAGTTCATCCCACCCTCCCTTTCATGTCTATAGTTCTGGCCCCTTTATTAGTCCTAATTTTGTTTGGTTTCCTTTTCTTTTTCACAGGCTGATCTCTTTTGTTGGTCTTTAAATAATCTTCTTCGTTTTAATGATGCAGCCGACTTGTTTGTTTTTTGTCTTATCAGTTTCTGTTTTTCTCTTTATTGATTCCCTTCCTTCCACTTTGTTGAGCTCTTTTTAAGACATTTCTTGAGATGAATGTTTGGTGCAATTTTAATCTGTCTTGCTTTCCAAATGCACTTGAAGCGTGGAGTCCCTCTTTGATGCATCCTGTCAGTTTTGAGCTGAGTGCTCTTATCATCATTCGCTGCTACGTGGGCTCCAATTTCTTTTGATTTTCTTTTGTAAATTAACTCTTGGGTTAGAGTTCCAGGAGGCCTATGCTATTTATCTTCCAGGAGTTGTACTGAGATTTTATTTGTAGCCAAATACTTGGTCAGGTCTTTTAACTGTTTCATGAAAATTTAAACATAGCTGGGAACTGAATTGTCTGTTAGTTGAGAACTGAATTCAAAAATGAAATGTATTTAGTTTGATGATTGTGTATTGAAATCATCTCTATCCTTGCCTCTTTTCCGGTCTACCTGATCTGTCCATTTCTGAGGAAGACGTGCTAAAGTTTCCCACTATGATCATGGAGTTAATAGTTTCTGCTTGCATTTCAAACACTTACATAATTCCATGCTGTGGTGTTCAGTGAAAAACTTTGCAACTATTCTAGACTGTATCTTTAATCCATGTAAAATAGTCCTTTGCTTTTGACTTTGAATTCTGTTTTTTGTCTAAAATTAATACTTCATATTTTCCCCTTCTTTTTGATAACATGTGCTAGCTTTATCGGGCTTCCCAGGTGGCGCAGTGGTGAAGAATCCGCCTGCCAATGCAGGAGATGCGGCTTCATCCCCTTGGTCAGGAAGACCCCTTGGAGATGGAGATGATAACCACTCCAGTATTCCTGCCTGGGAAATGGCATGGACAGAGGAGCCTGGCCGGCTACAGTCAGTCCATGGTGTTGCAAAGAGTTAGACACGACTTAGCAACTAAACAACGATTAGGTTTACCTCCAGTCCTATTTTGTGCCATTCTAAGACTTTTAAAATAATGTGCAGCTCAGTTCTAAATATTTCTCATCGCAGTCTGTCTTTTAATAGAAAAGTTGAGCTGTTTGTATTTATTGTAAACATCATGTTTGACCTTATCTCTGTCCTTTATTTTCACTTTCTATTTAACATACCTCCCTTTTCTTTATTGCTGTACTCATCGTGTCTTCTTTATGTTTTTTTTTTTTTTTCTTTTGGTGCCTTGGAATTTCTACATTCTATTCTTCAGTTGTTTCAAGCAGAGCATCTAACTCTCATCCCTGAGAGGAAAATACCATTTTAATCAGAATTTGTAACCTACCCTTGCCACGATACAAGATCTTGAGTGATTTTTTACCTATTTTTAACTTCCAAGGACTCTTTCTTGCCCTCTGATGACTCTGTGTTCACAACAGCCTGTTCTGGTTTTCTCAGTGCAGTGTTCCTCTGAAGATAGCAGTCGCGTGCGTGTGTGTGTGTGTGTGTGTAAGTTCTGTTCTCTGCAGTGGAATCCCATTTATATTCTCATCTTTCTCTATGGTGTAAAGTATTTCCCCAAATGTCTCCTCTTTCTCGCTTGTCCGTTCATATATTAAAATGCAGAAAGCTGTGGGTCGGTGTCGGTCACTGCCGCGTTTCCTCAGCATCACATGCTTGCTTTCCACTGCAGATCCCTCTTCTGAATGGGAGGCATGGCTAAGAACCACGTATTGGTTTGTGGGGCCGCAGTGGTATTGCAGCTGGTTTCCCTTCCGGGCGTCTGGGAAGGGGCCAGATGGGGGCCCTCGTGGGGTCCCATAGGGCAGCTTCGCCCTGAGACAAAGCGCTTGCCCACAGCTGACCTCCACGCTGAGTTGTGTTTCTCTCTTCCCCTCCTTCCCCTCGACTCTGTCTGCTGAGTACTCCCCACCTGTTGTTCTAGACTCAGCTTCCAGGAGGACACCCCCAACCCCATCCAACTCCCAGCCTTCTTAAAGCTCTAAGTTCATCGCACCCAACCTTCTACATGCGGCGGAAGGGGCAGGAAAGGTCGGTCCAGGATTTTAGGGCCCATCTTGTGACTCCTTTCCCTCATAAGGGCCCCGTGGTCTGCCCTGTGTCCAGATTCGGAGGCTTTCAGCACACCAGTGAGAAGACTCTGCTGAACCGGCTGTTGTGCTGGGCTTGTTTGGGGCCGCAGTTTTCCGCATTCTAGTTTTTCTGTCAACCCGCCCTTCCTGCCCACATGTCTGGGGCACTGATGATGCCCTTTCGGTGCTCGTAAGGATTTCTTTTCCTTCTTGGTGAGGGGAAGACAGCCTCTGTGCTTGGTCTGCCATCTTGAAGCAGAAATCTAAAAGAGGGTTTAGGATGACAGGTGGCCCTTTTGTAATGGCTTCTTTGCTTTTAACTTTATTGAATTACAGTTGATTTATTTACAGTGCTGTTAATTCCTGCTGTGCTGTGAAGTGCTGTGAAGTGACTCAGTTACACACACTTGTAGGCTTTGTCCTTTTCTCTTCCATTCTGGTTTATTTTAGGATATTGACTATAGTTCCCTGAGCTATACAGCAGGACACGGTCATTTATCCTTCCTCAGTATAATGGTTTGCCTCTGCTAATGCCAGACTCTCACTCCATCCTGCCCCCTGCCCCCCTTCACAACCTCAAGTTTGTCCCCTATGTCTGTGAGTCAAACAGGTAGCTAAAAAGTGAGGAAAACAAATCACTTAAAATTTTCTTTCTGTAAAGAATTCCAAAAGAGACATCCCTCTTCCTGTACCTGAGAGTCAAATAAATAGAAGGCAAGAATAGAGTCGTGTTTGTCTTACACCCAGAATGAAGGGGCGCTTACTACCGCCTGACGGAGACTGGAGTTGGACTGTGTTTGTGTTGGCAGCATCGGTCATGTACACTAGCAGCCTCTATTAAAATGTAACTATTAGCAAATGAAATTAAATACTTCAGTTGCCTAGTAACTAATCTGATCTGAGAAAGAAGCAAAAATAGAATACATAAATTTAGAACTTATAGGCCCTGTGCCAAGCAAGATATTCTTGCTTGAATCCTTTGGATCATCTGCCATTTGAATGGAAGGAAGGATGTTTTAGGGTCAAATCGGCAATATTTGTGTTGACCTTGCTTGCTAAAAGTGAATCCCCTTTGATGGCTAGATATATATGAGAGGTAGGGAGGTTTCTCAAGGACTTCTAGCTCCATGAGCCTCCGAAATTGCCAAGTAGGGGTGGGAGCAGGAAGAAGCTTTGAGGAGGACTACTAGGGATTTATTTTTCGGACTAATTAAAAAGCCAAAGGGCACTGTGTGATTTAAGCCACCTGATGCAATTGGGGGGGAAACGTATAAACGGTCTATTTTATCTATTTCCATATAAAAATAAAATATATTTACTCCCAAAGTGGCTTTTCAACAAGGCAGAAAATTAAGGAGCAGTTTATGATTGGGTAGTGCATCAGGAAATGACTTGGGTCATATAATATTGGAGTTTAAAGAAATACCATGATAAATAAATTGACGTTCAGTGTGTTGTCAGTTACTTCAGTTACTTTTTCCTGCTTCTTTGAAAAAAAATTTTTTAAATGGTTCCCTCCAAAATAATTCAAAACTTAAAAAAGAATTCTGTGTACTCTGGACCCAGACTAATAATTTTTTGATGTTAACCATTTTTAAAGTCTTTATTGAATTTATTACATTATTGCTTCTGTTTTATGTTTTGGCTTTTTTGGCCCAAGGCATGTGGGACCTTAGTTCCCTGACCAGGGATCAAGCCCACAGCCCCTGCAATGGAAATACAGAGTCTTAACCACTGGACCACCAGAGAAGCCCCCAGATTAGTAACTGCTTTATCGTTTTTCTCTCTCCCTTTCTTATAAACAGACACATAAACATTGATATGTCCACACATACATTTTTCCTAAACCATTTGAGAGTTCAGTTCAGTCGCTCAATCTTGTCCAACTCTGCGACCCCGTGGACCGCAGCACACCAGGCTTCCCTGCCCATCAGCAACTCCCGGACCTTGCCCAAACTCATGTCCATCGAGTTGGTGATGCCATCCAGCCATCTCATCCTCTGCCGTCCCCTTCTCTTCCTACCTTCAATCCTTCCCAGAATCAGGGTCTTTTCCAATGAATCAGTTCTTCACGTTAGTTTATCTTAAAATATTTCAGCTTGTATTTCCTGAAAACAAGCAAATACAATATTCAATTCAGGAGATTTAACATCAGTATAATGTTATATGGATTATATGGATGCAACTGTATTAGTACTGTGTTGTGTTGAGGCTGTATCGCTATCTATATTCAGATTTTGCCATCTGCCTCAATAATATTCTTTAAAGTAATTTCATTTTCCATGCATCCAGGATCCAGTTCAGTAGTGCTTGTTACATTTGGGTGTCTTGTCTCTTTGGCCTTCTGTTATCTGACTCCTCAGCCTTTCTCGTCTTCTGCAGTGTTGGCACATGATGACAGAACAGAGAATGTCCTTCATTTGGGGTTTTTCTGATGTTTCCTCATCATTAGATGAGGACCTATTTTTCCATTATTAATGGCAATATTCTTTTAAATAATCTAAATCCATAAGCGAATCATGCAATGCCAGATGGTTAGCAAGCCTCAGAGCCCTGTCACCCCAAATTGTGTCTGGGTCAGCTGTGGCTCATGGTCAGGCGTGGCTGAGAGTCCTGCCGTGTGCCAAGGGCTCTGACCTCAGCCCTCCGTCCTGTCCCACACAGGAGGCATCTTCTAACAAAGTATCCAGGGACTCTTCCCAAAATAGGAAAGCAACCATTTCAGCCCCAAACCTACTTTTTCCTGCCCTTTTCTGTTTTATTTTATTTTTAAATATATTTTTATATCTGGCTGCACAGCATAAAAGTGTAGCATATGGGATCTAGTTCCCTGACCAGGGATTGAACGTGGGCTCCCTGCATTGGGAATTCAAAGTCTTAGCCACTGGACCACCAGGGAAGTCCCTCTAAGTGTTTTAGAGATGTAAAAAGCTCATGAAAGAAAAGGCCACGTATATCATCAAAAATATTTCAGCCGTATAAATGTTCTTCTATTACTAATAGTTATTAGCAAGTTAAGTTTTTAAACTGATACTGACATTAGCTACTAACCTAAAGAAACGTTGGCTGATACCTGGAAGGGCTGGGAACTATGAGGAAACATCATTGGCAAGGCCAAGAAACCAGTGAACAAGACTGACAAAGGATGTTCACATTCAGGCCAGTAAGTGAAATCTATAGCCTTCTTGTCTTCAAGTCGAGACTTACCCCACACCCAGGTTTTGAATAGTGGGTTCGGTTAAGAGAAGTTTTTGCAGGGAATATGTGACATGTGTGTGAGAGTTAGTGTTTACCTGTGGTTGGATCTAGAAGAAGAAATAGTCAAAGAGCTGTTTCTTGTCCTTGGAACTAAAGAGGCTCACGCCTCAGTCCTCAGGGCCTCAGGCTTCTCACTGGTGTGGCCAGTCTCCCTCGTGCCCACAGGCACATGCACACCCTAAATTCGGGACAGTATCGCACAGTTCTTCTGGGCTTTGCTTTATGACTCTGCTTGGTGCTCACCTTCATTGATGTCTATAACTTTTTCCTTTTCCTCCTCCCCTTCGTTTTTCTGCACTTATTTCCAGTCTTAAAGATGCAGGCTGGAAACATCATAGCAACTGCCCCTGGGCTGTGATACCAGAACCTTGAGGCTTTTAACCATGGTATTGTGTTGGCCCAAAAGTGCGCTCCAGTTTCTCTATAACGTGGTGTGGGAAAGCACTCAAATGAACTTTCTGGCCAACCGAATGCTTGGTGCCTCCTCCTGATTTATGGTTCTCAGCCTAGTTAATTCCGAGCTCAGTTTCTCCTTCAGCTTCCACGAGACTCTCCTGAACTACTTCCTGTAGCAGAACTACAGTCCTGCTCTGTGCAAAGCCAGGGTGGAGGGCTGGCAAAGATCAGAGGAGCGTAGGCATCTCTGGACTGACGCTGCTGTCTCTCATTCATTCATTCAGCAAGCACACCTTGAGCATCCCTGTATGCCAGGCACCGCTCTTGGAGCTGGCGGTACACAGGTGATGGATTAGATCAGATTTCTACCTTCATGGAGCTCACGCAACAGTGAAGAGTCATGTGATACAGCAGTAAGTAAAGCCAGGAAGACGTACTTCCCGGTGGTGACAAGCACCGTGATGACAATCAAACAGGCTAGTGGGAAAGGGTGAGGGTGCTCTCCTGGCTTCCCCAGGCACTGTCTCAGCCGGATGTCCCCACCTTACAGGGAGAACTTGGGGTCAAGGAATCGGACAAGACCCCATTTGATAAACCTACTTCCTGAAGAAAAAGACTATTTATACCAGAGGAAGCTAATAGAGCATTATGATTTGTTTAATGTTTATATGATGGAGAATCTAGTTATGGACCACAGCTTTAGAACAGGTGTTGTCTCACGCTTTCTAGACATGATGTGACTGTACCACGCATTCATTCCAGTGAATCTCTGTGACTCTTAGCAAAGTAATTACCATTCCATTCACATCTGCCCCTGAAAACAGGCCATATGCAAGTCTCTCTTATAGTAGTAGTATCTTCCAAATCAAAAGGTAACAGACTGAAATGATGACTTAAAACTGGGGAGATGTTATTCTTCTCAGATCTTTTTAAAAGGTCACATCTTTGAGCTTTTGCAGTGCATCAGGCTTCCCAGGTGGCTCAGTGGTAAAGAATTCACCTGCCAATGCAGGAGACATAAGGGACATAGGTTTGATCCCTGGGTCGGGAAGATCCCCTGGAGGAGGGCATGGCAACCCACTCCAGTATTCTTGCCTGGAGGATCTCCATGGACAAAGGAGCCTGGCGGGCTCCTGTCCATGGGATCGCGAAGAGTTGGACGTGACTGAGCATGCACACAGAGTAGCCTGGATCCACTCAGGGCATGACTGATAACAAGCCTGCAAGCCCTCATAACAAATGGATTCTAGTCTCTGGGTGTCAGCCTGAGATAGTCGCATTATAAATTTGTCAGCAACGGACTTTCTCTTGTGCATTATGGAAAAGTGCCAGCACACCCTCCAAAAAAAGTATAAGTATATGCTTTCACCAAAACTTGACCAAAGATCTCACTGCAGGGCGAGGTAGCACGGCAGGTCTGATGCCTGTGGGGGCGCAGAACATGACACCCAGCCCACAGGCTTTCCCCTGGGTGGGCGGCTTCCCCAGCACTTTGAAGTCACCTCTCTTAGTTTCACCTCCCCCCACACACGCCCTGACCAGAAGCCCCCAGGGCTCACAGTTTGAAGGGAAAATCGGAGTTCCTTCCTGGGAAGAACTGGCTGAGGTCTTGATACTGCACCTTATCTCAGCCAGCCCTGTCCTCCCCTCTGCTCTGGTCAGCTGATTCCACAAACCCTGGGAATGGCAAAAGGCCCAATGGGAGGGCTGAAATGCACACCTCTTGTGTATTTCCAGTCACAGTGGGGGACAACAGAGTCCACCGTTGCCTACATAACCCTCACCAAGGTCAGTAAAGCCAAGCCCGGAAAGCCTGACTTCCTGCCTGGGGTGGTGGTTGGGGGAGGGGTTGTGGCGCTTCAAAGCTTAGAAATAGAAAGTTCGTCAAGAAGAGGAACTCTGGAAAGGCCCGGTGCACAGATTTTATCACAGCCAAACACAAGACAAAGGGTATCCCTACCCCACCCACACTCCAACAGCACACGTTTGCGCCATCCGAAGGTTCCTGAGCAGAGAAAGCATAAAATGGGTAAAGCTCAGGTGTCCTTGTGGTTCCCTGCCGACCTGTCCCAGCTCCCGACCCCCTGTGCCAGGGGTCGGCCATCACGTCTCCTCGCCCTGGGGTCCCTGGGTCTGCACTTGGCCAGCTACAGCCTAGAAAGTGGGCACCATTCACCGTGTACCTCACCAGAAGAGCACAGCCCCATAATCTAGAAGGAGACTGGAAAAAGCAGGAAAAATAAACAGGCTTCCCTCTCTGAGAGGCTTTAATTACTTCTAATTGTCAACACAATGCAAAATTACCCTGAAAGTTAAAGTGTGAACTTGAGGAGTCCCAGAAGATGAACTAGATGGGCAAGCACTGCACACAGGCTGTAGCACTCGGCAACCGACCGTCAGCTGCAGCAGCGGGAATCAGGGGCCCTTGGTAATTATGCGCATCCATTAGCATGGCATCCGTTCTTTGTCACCAGCGTCTGGTGACAGTCTCTCTCCAGAGAAGCACACAGCCTTGTGGTCTGCAGCGACGTGACCACCAGGTATAATCCCGAGGGAGATGCTACCGATAACACCGCCTTCAAGGCAGAGTTTGCTGGGTTTCTCTTCTTGTTTTCAAACCTCGGGTGCTGGTGCAGAGGCACAGAATGTTTATGACAGTTTTGTAGTAGACCCTGCTAACAAAAGCCGCACTCACAGAGGAAAATTCAGTGTTAGGGTTTCGTGGATGATGGTGGTGGGGTGGGGGTGGGTACGAGGCAGAAGGTAGGGAAGGATGGGGGAGTGTCGTTGCCTTCGCTTTAGCGAAGGAAAATAGGGGGGCAGGCCATAAACAGAGCTTCATTCCCAAGCCGGCAATTCTTACACTTAATATGTTTTGTCAGGCAAGTCTTCAATACAGATTAAAATGAAATGCCAAGGAATTTCCACCTCTCGGCCGCTCATGTCTGCGAACAATGGAGAGTGTTTTGATGAATGTCAGTTAATGGCACTTGCGTGCTTGTAGATTTAGTCCCAGCAGCAAGGACTAGGGGTGGGGGGAAGGGTGGGAGGGTGTGTGTGTGTGTGTGTGTGTGTGTGTGTGTGTGTGTGTGTGTGTG